>WOXC01008487.1:1200000-1515198 GCA_011680675.1 Gymnobelideus leadbeateri | reverse complement strand
TTTCCAGCCATATCTGACTCTCCATTTGATGTTTTCTTGGCAAAGATACTGGAGTGTTTGACCATTTCCTTCTCCAGTGGATTAAGGCAAACAGAGGTTATGTGACTATGAGGTGTATGGGGTGTCTAGGGAGGCCCAGCCCCTCTGGTATGAGGGCTGCTCATCCACCTTTGGTGCCTACCTTTCACCTGATTCTCACCTGTGGCTCTAAGAAGCTGTAGCATGCACAGCAGCCACACCCTGGTAAAACCATCTCAACAGACAGGCTAGACCAGGTTGAAGGTAAATACCAGGCCTGGAATCTGTGGGTGAGTTAGGGGGATGTCCACCCCAAGCACGTGAAGACTTCTCTCAGCAGAAAGGGTAGATGAGAATAATTTGTTCCAACAGCCATGAAGCTGGCTGAAGGAGGCATTATGGAGTACTTAGAGCAGAACCTGTGACCTCCAGGCCACATATGGCCTTCTAGGTTGTTGGTGAGGCCTTTTAACTGAGTCCAAGTTTTACTGATCAAATCCTTTTATTAAGGGGATTTGTTTTGTGAAGTTTGGGTTCAGTCAGAGGGCCCCACTTGAGGGCCTAGAGGGCCACATGTGGCCTGGAGGCCACAAGATCCCCATCCCTGGCTTAAAGCTTGGTCAGACATCAAAGATACCAAGGTCATCCACTGACCATGAGCCCCAAGCCATGGCCAGTTTTCCTGACTTTTGTCTTGCCACTGGACTTTGATGAGGCAGGAAAAGAGAGAGAGGCTAACAACTCTGCATCACTTAAAATCAATTCACCCACAAGACAAGATATCACCCTGTGATGTCACTGGTCCTCTTCCAAAATGAAGGAAGAACAACTATTAGAAATCAGAGCAGAGAGGAATCATTTTCTGCTCTGGGAATTAAGGAAAGCTCTGCAGAAGAAGTGGTATCCTAGCTGGGCCTTGAAGGATAAGATGAAAGGCAGAACAGAGTTGGGGGCATGACCTTGAGTGGGCATGGGTTTGGCTTGGACTTCAGACTTGTGAGGGGGACTCTTGTGAGATAAGATCAAAGAGTTAGGCTGCAGTCAAACTGTGGGAAAACCATGAATGTTGTTTTCAGTTATGTCCAGCTCTTCTGGACTCCTTCTGGGGTTTTCTTGGCAAAGGTTTGCCATGTCCTTCAGCTCATTTTACTTATGAAGAAACTGAGGCAAACAGGGTCAAGTGACTTGCACTAGCTAGTGTCTGAGGCCACATGGGAACACAGGTCTTCCTGACTCCAGGCCTGGCATTCTATCCACTGTGCCACCTAGTCCTTGAATATTAGTCCAACACAATCAGATTTTGTCTTATAGGCAACAGGAAGTCATTGTTTGTTTTCTTCATTATAACTTTCTTTACAATTGCATATAAAAACAAATTTTAACATTTAAAAAAAAATTTGAGTTCCAGATTCTCTCCCTCTTCCTCCTTTCCCTTCCCTGAGATGGCAAGCAATTTGATATAGGCTATACATTTTAGTCATGCAAAATATCCCTCCATATTAGTCACACTGTTTGTTTTCAGCTGGAGGGACACCATCAGAGTTGTGCATTAAGATGACCAGTCCGGTGACATATATAAGATGTGTAATGGGTGTAATGGACTGGAAGAGAGGGAAGAGGGTAGGAAGGGAGGGAGAAAACTTGAAACTTAAAATTTTTTTTAAAGTGTTAAAATTATTTTTACATGTAATTGGGAGAAAATGAAATACCAAATAAATACTTTTTTAAAGTAATGGCTTGTAAGGAAGATGGAAATCAGAGAGAGTGGTCAGATGGTGTTTCCAAGAGTCTGGATGGAGCTCTTGAACCAATGAGGATTTTGAACTACAGTGGTAGAAGCAGGGATTGTAAGAAGGGTATGGGAGTAAGAGGATTTGTGGCTGTGGAATCAACAGGACCTGGTGAATGCTGGGGTTTTGTGTTTTTTTGTTTGGTTGGGTTTTTTTGCTTTTTTGGCAGGGCAATTGGGGTTAGGGAAAAATGAGACTAGCCTATGCAAAGGGAACCTAGGAGATAATTCTCTTACTATAGGAAAGAATGTAGGGAGGAATTGGATTCTATAGCAGGAAAATGGGATAGGATACACTGTATGTCAGGGAGTTGAGGCTATGATTATATACAAAAGAATCACAGAATCACAGAATATCAATGTTGGAAGTGACTTCAGAGGCAGTCTAGTATAAGTGACTTGCCCAAAGTCACAGATCTAGTAAGTGTTAAGTGTTTGAGGCCACATTTGAACACAGGTCCTCCTGACTCCAGGGCAGGTGCTCTCTTCACGGAGCCACCTAGCTGCCCCTGGTGGAGAAAGAGGGATAGACAAGTTAAAGATTACTTAGTACTAGACTTCTCTTCTTCACTAGCAACTTTCTCACCCTGGAGAAGCCTCCACCTTGAGGTGGACTCTACTAAAGGGTGAGTCCTTAGTCTGGACCACCATGAAGGGTCCTAACCATGATCCCTCTGAAGAGGTTACCCATAAAGAGGGTTAAGGTGGCTCTGGAAACCCCAAAATACCAACATGCTGGGTCCTGACAAATGAATTCGAGTCAAGTCTTCTCTCAGCCAAAGAAAATAAAATATTTTTAAAGTTTGCTTTCATTAGACACAGAGTAAGTCTGTGCTACGTCATTCCATGGCCCTCTCACTATTTTATGGCATTCTATGATGCTCTCACCATTCTATGGTGCTCTCACAAAAATGAAGACAAGACAGGGTCTTATATACAGAAGATTGTGGGAGGAATCTAGGGATGGGGTAGGTGAGGAGTTTGGGGAGGGTCTTCAGGAGGAGTTGATGAGATCAATGAGTGATTAAGGTTGGGAAGTAGCTGGAGGCTATAGACTATGGTAGGCTAGGTCAGTTCAAGGGTGTATTGATATTTTGATAGGGGGCGGAGCCAAGATGGCAGAGTAGAAACAGCACTTCCAAGGTGCTCTGTCCCACACAACTTACAAATAATGTAACAGGGGACTCTGAACAACTTCTGGAGCCCCAGCACCCACAGAACGACACAGAGAAGCTAACCTCCTGCTGAGGACAGCCCAGCAGCCCTGCAGGGAGCAGCCAGTGCAGCGCTCTGAGAGCAGGCAGCACAGTGCTCTGGGAGCCGAGAGCACAGTGAGATGGGAGCTGAGCCCAGGCCTGAGTGAGCTGCAGTTTTAGCCCCAGGGCAGTTGGGCCAGCAGCCTGCTGGAGGGACCCCAGAACACCAGCAGCTGTGGCAATTCCAGAATTATCAGCACAGATATGCCTAGGACAAAGTGAGAGGTTAGTGCCCTATGGACTTTGGGACCAGTATTTGGGGAACATGTTGGCTTCCTCCCCTGGGGGTGAAGCACAGAAGCCATTTTGCAGCGTCAGTGGCATCTCTAGCTCCTGGTCTGCGAACCATAGGGAGACTCAGCAATCAGTCTGGGGGTTAATTTCTCTTGCTTTAAACTGCCTGGATCTGCATTGTGGTCTGGGGGGGAAGTTTGGGGTGGGCATCCAATTTGCCAGAGCGGGTGGAGGCTTTGCAGAGGCCACCCAACCTGTGGAAGTTGTGAAGAGCCCACGTTTGGGTGGAAGCTCTCCTTTCTGGTGGCAGAGTCTTACTGTGGCAACAAGCCCCAAAATCAAGTAATTAAGTGGCAACATGCCTAGGCAAAAGAAACAAAATATACAGAAAAATTCAACATTGGACTCCTATTTTAGGGGCAAAGAGGATCAAAGCATGGAGGAGGACTGTGAGGTCAGAACTCCTGCACCAAAAGCCCCAAATGAAAATACAAGCTGGCTACAGGCCATAGAGGACCTTAAGAAGCAGATAAGAGAAGTGGGGGAAAATTTGGGAAGAGAAATTAAAAAGATGCAAGAAAAGTATGAAATGACAGTCAACAGCCTGACTGAGGAAAACAACACCTTAAAAAATAGACTAACTCAAATGGCAAAAGAGGCTCAGAAAGGCAATGAGGAGAAGAATGCCTTAAAAAGCCAAATTTGCCAGATGGAAAAAGAATCTCAAAAGCTCACTGAGGAGATTCATTCCTTCAGAGTTAGACTGGAGCAAATGGAAGCTAGTGACTTTATGAGAAATCAAGATGCTGTTAAGCAGATCCAAACAAATGAAAGATTAGAAGGCAATGTGAAATATCTCATGGGAAAAACCACTGACCTGGAAAATAGATCCAGGAGAGACAATTTAAAAATTATTGGACTACCTGAAAGCCATGATCAAAGAAAGAACCTAGAAATCACCCTTCAAGAAATTCTCAAGGAAAATTGCCCTGATGTTTTAGATCCAGAGGGCAAAATAGAGGTTGAAAGAATCCACCAATCACCTCCTGAAAAAGATCCCAAAAAGAAAACTCCCAGGAATATTATAGCTAGGTTCCAGAATCCCCAGATCAAGGAGAAAATACTACAAGCAGCCAGGAAGAAACAATTTGAATATTGTGGAAACACAATCAGAATAGCCCAGGACCTGGCAGCTTCTACACTTGAGGGATCAAAGGGCATGGAATACGATATTTCAGAGGGCAAAAGAGCTGGGAATGAACCCAAGGGTCACCTACCCAGCAAAACTGAGTATCCTGTTTCAGGGGAAAATATGGTCATTCAGTGGAATAGAGGACTTTTAAGCACTCTTGAGGAAAAAACCAGAGTTGAATAGAAAATTTGACATCCAGACACAAGAAGCAAGAGATGCCTGAGAAGGTAATCAGGGAAAAAAAATCAAAAGGAACTTATCAAAGTTGAACTATTTACATTCCTATATGGAAAAGCAATAACTGTGACTGATGAAATCTTTCTCACTATGAAAATAATGGAAGAAGGGTGTATGGTCATATGAATACTTATGTGAATGTGTGTGTATATGGTTACAGTTATATATGGATAGAGGGCATAGGTTGAATTTGTTGGGAAGGGAGAATACTCAAGGGATGAAATTATGAGGTGAGAGAGGAAAGTGGCAAGAGGAGATGGGGAGAGACAGGGTAGGGTAAACTATCTCATGTAGAAGAGGCAAGGGGAAGTAGTTGCAGGGGAGGGGAAGAACAGGAAGGCAAAAAGGCAAAAGCATATTCTCATTGAAGTTGGCTCAAGGAGAGAATCACATACATACTAAATGGAATATCTTACCCTCACTCACTCTCCTGAGTAGGGGAAAGGGGGATGAGAGGAGGGATGATGGAGGGGAGGGCATTCTAGGGGGAGGGGAGGTTGGAAGTACCCACTATCAAAGAGGGACAGGATCAAAGTAGGGAATGGACAAAACAGGTGGGAGGGAAATATAAGCAGTCTCTTACAATATATCTACTATGGTAATGTTTTGCATAGCTATACATGTACAACACATACTGAATTGCTTATCTTCTCAGAGGGAGTGGGTGACAAGGGAGGAAGGGAATGGATCTGAAAATCGAAGTTTTAAAATTAAATGTTTCATAAGATGTCCAGGCATTGGGGCTCAAAGATTCACTTGCCCTAATGGCAAAGTCGAAGGGGGTATGGGAGAAGATATGGGAGAGAACAAATTGGATGAGGGGATATCTAGTGGGACTGCTACTCTGGGGTGGTGGTCAGGGAAAAAATGGGAGAAAAAATTGTAACTCAAAATCTGGTGGAAATGAATGATGTAAACCAGAAGTTAATAAAACATTTGTTTAAAAAAAAAAAGATATTTTGATAGGTTCAGGGGTGGGAAGTAGATGAACAATGGAGGGCTAGGCTAGTAATTAGGTTAATAGTTAGCAGTTACTAACTAGGCTACTGGTCTGGGCCCAATACTTACAAACTTACAAAGTAAGGCTTATTTCCTCATGCAAATACCTCATCAAATGAGACAATTTAATCTAGAGTCCAAGGGAGGTTCCCAGAGCCTGTACCTCAAAGACTCAAGGAGAGCTTGAGGGGGCCCCCAGAGCAGATACCTGATCACCTTCCATCTTGGCCTGGCTTGACTCTATGAACTTCTCCACTTCCCCCTACTCCCAGACCAGGTGCCTATCCTTCCTCCCCACCCCACCATTCCTACCCTTTTTCAGCTCTCCTGGAACCTGAAAAGTTGTCATAGCTTTTCCTTTGTTCCTGGAGGTTTGTAAACTGTCTCTCCTCATTACAATGTAAATTAAAGTAGAGATTATCTTAAGTTTAACAGAGTGCCAGGCACATGACAAGTGGAAAATAAGTGATCAGAACCATTCAATAGCTCTTTAGCTACAACTTATAAGGATTCTTCTTTCAGCCTAGTAGAAAGGCAAACTCAAGAGATACTTCTATTGATTGAATTACTAGATTTCTTCCTTCTCTTAGTCTGATCATTACCCTATTCTGGTCAAGGCACAGAGAAACTGGGTATGCTCCAATGGGAATCAGTCAGGGGTCCCCTGCCCTTGTCTAGTTACCACCCAGACAAACTTGAGACCTGGGAAAGAGCTTAGGTTAAAAAGGCGAAGGTCTCCCGTTTTGTATCTTTCCTCATAGCCAGTGGGCTTGTCTTAGGTCTTGCCACTCTGGAGGAGAGAATGAGGCTGATAGCTCTGTCTCACTTAAACCCAATTCACTCACAAGTCAAAATATCACCCTCATGATTTCACTGGTCCTCTTTGAGAATGAAGGACAAACAGCAACACATCATCTATATACCTAGTGAAAGCTATAGGGATGAATGAGATTACCAGGGGAGAGAGAGGAGAAGAGGGCCAATGACAGAGTTTTAGGGGATCCCTACATTTACTGGGTAAGGGGAGTAACAGAAGCTCCCAAAAAAAGCAGAGGGGAGATTGAAGAAAAAGACAGCAGTGTTGTTTTTCTGAAGCCTTCTCCAGTCCGTTTTGTAGAGGGTCATCATAAAATGATACCAACACACCGGGTCCTGCTGAATGAATTCAACTCAAGTCTTCTCTCAGCCAAAGAAAAGCAAAGTTTATTAAAAGTTCACCACATTGGACAGACTAAAGGAGCCTTAGTATCTGTGATGCTTACATTGGAAAATCCTATGGCACTTTCACTCACATAGAGACAAGATGGGGTCTTATATACAGAAAGGTTGTGGGAGGAATCTAGGGGTGGTCTACGGTTTGGGGAGTTTGGGGAGGGTCTTCAGGAGGAGTTATTGAGTGGATAAATGAGTGGAGTTGCTGGAGGCTACCTGGAGAGGACAGACAATGGTGGGTTAGGCCTGTTTTAGAGTGTAACAGTTGAGGATCAAGGGTGGGGTCGAGCTGGATAATGGAGGGCCAAGCTAGTAACTAAGGTTTGGGCAGAGCTACAATGAAAGGCTTATCAAGTGGGAAGATTCAATCAGAGTTCAAGGGGGTTCCCAGAGCCTGTACCTCATCACATTTTCTACACATTTATGCAGCTGTGTCTTCTGAAAACATATCTGCCCTTGTCACCTCCTGCCCTGACCACTCAATTAACTCCAGTTGCTTCCTATCCTCTCCTCCAAGATTAAACATAAAATCCTCTGGGGGTGGCTAGGTGGGGCAGTGAATAGAGCACCAGCCCTGGAGTCAGGAGGACCAGAGTTCAAATATGGCTTCAGACACTTAACTTAAAACTATCCCTGTGACCTTGGGCAAATCACTTAACTCCAATTGCCCTACCTTACCCCCTCTAAAACAAAAAAATTAAAATTAAAAAAAAATCCTCTGTTTGGCATTCAAAGCCCTTACTAATCTGGCCTCAGTTAGCTCCACTGGCTTCTCACACTTTAGGCACACCCATTATGTACTCTTCCATCCAGGGACTCTGGGCTCTTTGCTGTTCCTCACACAAGACAATTCATCTTTCAACTTTGGTCTCCCATCTCCAAAAATCTCCCTCCTCTGTTCCTAGACTCCTTGGGTCCCAAGTAAAATCCCACCTTTGTCAAGAAGCCCTTCTTCATTCCCCCTTAAGGCTAAGCCTTCTCCCTATCGATATCTCCAATCTATGTCTTGTTTATATACAGTTTCTTTGTGTGTTATCTCTTCCATTTGTCAGTGAGCTCCTTAAGGGCAGGAATTTTTCTTTTTCTTTCTTTTGGTATCCCCAGCAATTAGCACAGGGCCAGGCACATAACAGGAACTTAATAAAAGTTTGTTGATCCACTGAAGCCAAAAGAAAGGAGACTATTAAGTTTAACAATGTCAAAGGATGTAGTAGTTCAAAAAGGGACCTTGTTTGAAGGATACTTATGACCCTGGAGACCATAGTTTGGGCAGAGTAGTTAAGTAAACTGCAAGCTTGCAAGAAAATGAGAAGAAAGTTGGTTATGAAAAGTAGTTGCATCAAATGTAGACTACTCTTTCTCCATGTCTGGCAGTGTAGAGGAAGAGATAGGCAGGCAGCTTGGAAGAGTAGGGGAGGGATCCAGGTAAGGAATTTTTGTTTTCTTTATTTTAGATAAAGGGAACCCTAATCCCAAAGTTTAAGGAGCCTGAGGGAAGGGAGAGATTGAAGATTCCTTAAAAGAAAGGGACAACTGGATGGGTCAAAGTCATGGAGGAGGTGGGAAGGAACAGGCTCAAAGGTCCAAGAGGAGACAGATTCCATTTGACTCCAGGACCCACCACAGTCACTCAAGTCCATTTAGAAAATGAAGAATTTCTTTATGGAAAATGTCTTTCCCCATCACTCATTGAAAGCCTAGATGAGGAATCCATTTTTAAGTGGCTCCTGTTACTCTATTATGGGTAGAAGGTCATGCATATCTAGACAGAGGCTAATGATAGAGGCCTTGGGAGGGCCACCCTGAAGACTCTCCCCAGGCAATTGATCAATGCAAATATACTCCTGCATGGGATGGATGGTTTTAATTTATGGGTCTTAGGGCTATTTCTTGGGGCTATTGCCTTCTACTGCATCCAGGGCCATCTCCAGTTGTCCTGATCCATATTTTGCCACTGGGCCCAGATGGTTCTGAGGGTGAGAGTGAGGCTGGTGACTTTGTACAGTCCTGCCTCACTTAAATCCAATTCATTTGCAAGTCAGGGCATCACCCTACTGATGGATCCTTTTGGAGAATGAAGGACAAACAACAACAACCTCCCAGTAACTAGTACAGACCCTGCTTTTGAGGAGTTTATAATCTAAGGAGGGAAGACAATGTACATCAAAGGTCTTTGACAGAGGCTGGATTGCAGCAGGGCCAGAGCCAAGCTGGGCTCCTTGGCTATTCCTGAATGACAAGAAAAGTACAGCCTCTGGCCTGGTTTGCCAGAGCATGTGGACTTTGAGGGAATCGTTCTGACAGGGCAAATGCTGACGTGGAGAACTGCTCATGGTAGAACCCCACTAAGTGGCTCAGATTTTAATATTTTAAGGTCACCCTCCTGGGAGGGTATAATAGGAGTTCTAAGTTACTGCTTCACATTTAAGCCTTCAGGAACAGGTGCTTGTCTTTTATGCTTTAAACATTTCTTTTGTATGGAAGAAATAAATAGCTGTTCTGAAATACCTGATCCACTTTGTACACAGAGTACTTTTCTACTCCCTGTTTTCTGTGAAAAACCCAAGACATGAGCCCAACTTGAGCTTGAAGTGATTTTTCCCCAGGGGTTCCAAAGTGGGAGTTTAAAGAGCTAGAAAATTTGAGGAAAAAAAAAAGCTTTACCCTTCCCTGTGTAGGGCAGCCTCTCCCAAGACTGAAATGGGTGCTCCCACAGGGGTTAAGAGCTAGGGGCCCTTTTAGAGAGAGAAGGCAAATATTTTACAGATCCCAGGGATCCCAGCAGTGGGTCTATGGTGTTAAAGGGATGCATTTTGAGGAGGAAGGTACTAGTTGTTCGAGGCATGAGAAAAGGCAAGGAATTTGAAGGAAAACAGGGAAGGAGAAAGAGCCAGGAAAAATGGGGAGAAATGCCCCCAAAGTTCAATTATTTTTTTTTCCTAAGGAAGTTTCATATCTGTAGGGTTTCTCCCACCTGAGAAGTTCAAAACAAATACTGTTTCCTAAAACAAATATGGCCAGCAAATGGTACAGCAGAATTGCTATAATTGGTATTAATCAGTCTGACACTTAATGTTAACTACTGACAAATCATTTTATCTTCACCTGTCAGTTTCTTTCTCTGGACATAGTCATATTATTACTTATAAAGTAATAATTGTGCTTTTAGGTTTGTTGTTGTGAAACTGCCTATTATTGGACACGAACCAACTGGATATCTTATCCATTGGAAACATCTCAAACTCAAGGCTCTATCCCACTTCTTCCATCTTTCTGTCATCCTTATTTCTAAGAGCCAACACTTTCCTGTCAGCCAGGTTCACAACATGCTCCCCTCTTCTTACCCTTCATCCTCTGAATCTAATCAGCTAGTCTATTAACATGTTAATTCTCCTTTCCCCATCTTATCACCCCATCCTCCTTTCTTTCCCACTTACATAGACACTATGCCAGCTCAGGCCCTCTTCACTATTTGTAACAGCAAAAGAATTAGGAAGGGGCGGCTAGGTGGCGCAGTGAATAGAGCGCCGGCCCGGAGGACCTGAGTTCGGAGCCGGCCTCCGACACTTAATCCACACAAACAAAAACCTAGCCGTGTGACCTTGGGCAAGTTACTTAACCCCAGTTGCCCTAAAAGGGGCGGCTAGGTGGCTCAGTGAGTAAGAGCGCCGGCCTCGGAGTTGGGATGACTCGAGATTAGATCCGGCCTCAGAAAATGAGCACCCACGCATAAATAATGACTAGCTGTGTAACCTTGAGCAAGTTACTTAACCCCAATTGCTAAAAAAAAAAAAAAAAAAAAAAGAATTAGGGAATTCTTCCTGATCTCAGCCTCTTCCTTCTCCAATCCATCCATCCTCCACACAGAGGCCAAACTGATTTTCCTAAAGCATAAGTCCCTTTACTGCTCAATAAGCTCCAGTGGCTAACTCTTGTTTCTAAGATCAAACTCATTTGTTTGACTTTAAAAGCCCTTCACCATCTAGTCCCAGCCTACATTTTCAGGCTTATTATTCACAGTTCTCCTTTAAATATTGTATACAATCAGTCTGCCCCATACATACATATTCTATTGTCTTTCACCAAGCCGTTCCCCAGGCTTTCCATCTTACCTCTATCTCTTAGAATTCTTAGATTCTTCCAAGCTCCTTCAGGAAAACTATCACTATTCCCAACCCCCACTTCAGTAATACACTCCCCATTAGACATTCCTCTGTGTGTATGTATATATTTGTATTGAATGTTCTATTTAGATCTTGTTTCTCCTTAAAGAAATACAAGTTTCCTGAGGGGGTCATTTCCAGTTGTCCGGATCTATCTCTTGCCACTGGGCCTAGATGGTTCTGGAGGAGAAAGTGAGGTTGGTGACTCTGCACAGCCCTGCCTCACTTAAATCCAATTCACTGGCAAGGCATGGCATCACCTTCCAGATGTCATGGTCCTCTTTGAGAATGAAGGACAACAACAACAAAGCCTCCTGAAATTTTGGGAAAGTTTTGCTTTGTCTTCTTATCCCCAGCCCCTAGCAGAGGGAGACACAGAAGTAAAGCAAAATGGTTATTAATGGAAGCTATGTAATATTTCATTCAGAAGTTTCAGTTTCAAGTTACAAGCACTCCATGGAGATGTGATCCTATTTACAGTTATCTTCTTCACCTTTTCATTTCATATTTTCATCTAAATTTTCCCAAAACAGCTTGCACAGATAACCCAGACAAGGAGCTTACAGGCTTTACTATTATTGAGCTGCTCTTAAAGATGGGTTATTATAGAGAGCCCAGCAATAGTGAGTACTGGTCTCCTTCTAGCTGGAGATGAATTTTTTTTCCTATAGGCACAAAAGTTAAATGTCTCTTTAAAAAGTTTTGCTTGGCTGTCTGGAATTTGAAAATATACCAGTGCTTATGCGCCCTGATTTTTTCTTTTTTTTTTTTTATATGACCATACACCCTTCTTCCATTATTTTCCTACTGAGAAAGATTTCATCAGTCACTGTTATTGTTTTTCCATATAGGAATGTAAATAGTTCAACTTTGATAAGTTCCTTTTGATTTCTTTTCCCTGATTACCTTCTCAGGCATCTCTTGCTTCTTGTGTCTGGATGTCAAATTTTCTATTCAACTCTGGTTTTTTCCTCAAGAATGCTTGAAAGTCCTCTATTCCACTGAATGACCATATTTTCCCCTGAAACAAAATACTCAGTTTTGCTGGGTAGGTGACCCTTGGGTTCATTCCCAGCTCTTTTGCCCTCTGGAATATCATATTCCATGCCCTTTGATCCCTCAGTGTAGAAGCTGCCAGGTCCTGGGCTATTCTGATTGTGTTTCCACAATATTGAAATTGTTTCTTCCTGGCTGCTTGTAGTATTTTCTCCTTGATCTGGGGATTCTGGAACCTGGCTATAATATTCCTGGGAGTTTTCTTTTTGGGATCTTTTTCAGGAGGTGATCTGTGGATTCTTTCAACCTCTATTTTGCCCTCTGGATCTAAAACATCAGGGCAATTTTCCTTGAGAATTTCTTGAAGGATGATTTCTAGGTTCTTTCTTTGATCATGGCTTTCAGGTAGTCCAATAATTTTTAAATTATCTCTCCTGGATCTATTTTCCAGGTCAGTGGTTTTTCCCATGAGATATTTCACATTGCCTTCTATTCTTTCATTTGTTTGGATGTGCTTAACAGTATCTTGATTTCTCATAAAGTCATTAGCTTCCATTTGCTCCAATCTAACTCTGAAGGAATGAATCTCCTCAGTGAACTTTTGAGATTCTTTTTCCATCTGGCAAATTCAACTTTTTAAGGCATTCTTCTCCTCATTGCCCTTTTGGGCCTCCTTTGCCATTTGAGTTAGTCTATTTTTTAAGGTGTTGTTTTCCTCAGTCAGGCTGTTGACCCTCATTTCATACTTTTCCTGCATCCTTCTCATTTCTCTTTCCAATTTTTCCTCCACTTCTCTTATTTGATTTTTAAAGTCCTTCTTAAGGTCCTCTATGGCCTGCAACCCACTCATGTTTTCCCCTGGGGCTTTTGGAGCAGGACTTCTGACCTCACAGTCCTCCTCTCACTCTATGGTTTGATCTTTTTTGCCCCCAAAGTAGGAGTCTAAGGTTGCATTTTTCTGTTTAATTTGTTTACTTTGCCTTGGCATGTTGCCACTTAATTACTTGACTTTTGGGCTTGTTGCCAGACAGGAACTTTCGTCTGGAACCTTTGGGGGGGGGGGCAACTTCCGTTTCTGGCAAGCTGGAAACCCACCCACAATCTCCACCCCAGATCATGATCCAGATCCAGGGAGGTTAAAGCAAGAGCGATTACCCCCCAATACTGATCGCTGGATCTCCCTACAATTAATTGCAGGCCAGGAGCTGGAGCTGCCTCTGAAAACTACAAAATGGTGTTTCTCCTCAGTGGCTTCTAGCCCCCAGGGGAGGAAGCCGACAGGTTCCCCAAATACTGGTCCCAAAGTCCATAGGGCACTAACCTCTCACTTTGTCCTAGGCATGTCTATGTTGATAATTCTGGAGTTGCCACAGCTGCTGGTGTTCTGGGGTCCCTACAGCTAGCTGCTGGCCCTGCTTCCCTGGGGCTAAAACCGCAACTCAGGGGGACCTGTGTTCGGCTCCCCGGCACACTGTGGGCTGTGCTGCCAGCGCTGCACTGGTCCTTGCTGCAGGGCTGCTGGGCTGTCCTCAGCGGGAGGTTAGCTTCTCTGTGTTGTTCTGTGGGTGCTGGGGCTCCAGAAGTTGTTCATAGTCCCCTTTTACATAGTTTGGAGGTGATCTGGGGGAAGAGTGGCTTGGAAGTGCTGTTTCTACTCCGCCATCTTGGCTCCCGCACCCTGATTTTCTTTAAAAAAAAAAAAAAAGGCAGATTTACTTCTGGTGTAGACCCTTCTGGCTACCTGGAAACTCTCTAGCAAGATAATGGAACTAAGGTGGTGGCTCTGTAAATGGACAGAAGGTAAAACTGATAAAGCTCCAAACCTAATTGGATTCGAAGGGTAGGAGGCAGAGAAGGGGATCAAGCTGTGAGCCTGGGTGACTGAAAGAAAGGTATTAGTTTTCAAAAGAAATAAAGATAGGGGAAAAGAATGAGTGTGATCTATTCTGGACACCTGGAGTTTGAGATGTGTGTAGGACACCCAATTGGAGGGGATAAACAGCAAACCTAAGAAGCTGGGCAGGAAGTATTGTCTCCACATAATAACAGCATTACCTATATCTGTTAATGTCATAATAAGAATAAGAATAATAGCCTGGGTTTAAGATTTGCAAACTACTTTGAGAATATTATTTCATTTGATCCTTACAGCCACCTTGGGAGGGAGGTGCTATTATTGTTGCCAAATTACAAACGAGGAGACTGAGGCAGCGGAAGGTAAGAGGCTTGCCCAGGGTTCACATGGCTGCAGTCTAAGGATGAGTGAGGTACTCTCTCCACTTGGCCACTTAATTAAAGGGGAGACTCAAGGCATCTTTGAACACTCTAGTATAGCCTGAAGGAAGAAGCGGGAGAGCGCGTGCCCTCCCCCAACATCCTAAACGCCACCCTACTTTCTGTGCGCCCAGCTACCCGGGGCTAGGGAGACGCTCCCCAACCACGTGGGTTGTCGCCTGGGGGAGCTAAGGGACTACAACTCCCAGGGCACCCCGCGCGGGCGCGCCGAGCGGAAGTGGCTCGCGCGCCTCCCGCCTCCCAGCCTCGGAGAAGAGGCTCTATCCGGGGCCTTGGCGCTTCTCTTTCCTTTCGCGCCGGTTGCCGCTGCGGAGCGCGGCGGGTCCATGTGCGCAGCGAGCGGCGCTACTCGCGGCCCAGCACGACCCCGAGCGCTTCCCCAGCCCCCGGCTCGCCGGCCATGGACCCCAACACGATCATCGAGGCCCTGCGGGGCACCATGGACCCAGCCCTGCGGGAGGCCGCCGAGCGCCAGCTCAATGAGGTACGAAGCGGGCGGCCCCGCGGGGCCTGGCGGGGAGTCGGGCTGCGGTCTGCGGTCTTCGTCTGAGGGCCCGCGGGGGAGGGCCGAGGGGGCCCCACCGGCCCGTGGCGGCGGCCGCGGGAGCGCTGAGGCCGGCGCGGACCGGAGAGGCGGCGCCTGGGCCCGGCCTGGCCCGGCCCGGCCCGGCCCGGGCCTGGGGCCTGAGCCAGCGGTGGCGGGGAGGCGGTCGCCGGGGGGAGGGATACCCCTGAGGCGGGGCCGCTCGGACACATGGCCTGGACACTCTGAGGTCGCCCCGGGCGGGGCCTCCCCTCGCTGCCAGCAGCCCCCGACTCCTGGCCGCCCCGGCTCCCAGGCCACGTTGGACCACTTGTCCAACGACGTCTCCCGGGAAGGGGCCGGGGCTGAGCAGGGGCACGTCCCGCCCTGGCCCTGCCGGGCGCTGGGACCGCCAATAACCCTGGCGCGCTGCATCCCCGCCCGGGATGCTTGGTAAGGATGGAAGGCAAGGCTAGGCTCAGCCGGCAGGCAGCAACTCTACAGGTGTGCGTTCTGTTGCTTCTGGATGGACCCGATGACCTCTGACCGGCCCTCCCCCACCAGCGATGCCATCCTGGCATCCCGAGGTGCTGGGCTGGGGACACCTGGGTTCTGGTCCTCAGCACTGCCGCTGATCTGTGGCGTGACCTTGGGCACTGATTATGTCTGGTTCCCCTATCAGTAGAACGGGGATGATTCCTGCTCCTCCTGATTTACTGGGTGCTGGGGTCAAAGGGCTTTGAAAGCTACTCATAGCCCCTAAACTCCCTCTTTTTAAATGAATTAGCACCTGGAAATCATATCGGTGACATTTAGTGATAAGAATTTCTTGTGGCCAATCTTGTGAATTTTGATGCAACCGCTCTTAAATTGTGCTACTGTTAGCAAACTTGTGAATGTTCTTAAACCAGCATTCCTGGGATGTGTGTGATGCATGTTTACTGTATTGGAAGAGTTTTGTTCTCTTTCACTGTTTCTGTTTCAAAGGAATACTACCTTAGGTAGAATTCTTTATTTCAGTTATTTGTATGGTCTCTGGTGAATCATTTGTACTGACTCATCAGTGAGTACTGGATGTTGAGTTTGAGATGACTATAGGACATCCAGTTGTAGATGTCCAATAGGCAGCTGACAGCAAACCTAGAAGGTAGGTGGCACAAGTATTATCCTCCAGTAATAATAATATTTTTGACATGTATCACTGTTAGTGTGGGTAAAAGCATCTTTGAATCTCCTGAAGAAGTAAGGGATCGCAGCAATTCACGTTTCCTTCCTTCAAACCCATCTTTTTCAGAGACAGTGCACCTGCTAAGTCTAGAGGAAGCTGGGAGACTTATTGCATCTGTGATACACTAGATAAAAGCATGAGAGATTCTTGACTTCAAGAAGCTTGATTTTTCAAGCAAAACATTTTAGTTTGCAATGCTGAAGTAGGTTCTGTTTTAATATCAGATCCTAATGTTCATTTTCCAACCTTGTTAACTAATGTGTATATTTTAGTTTGATTAGCCTGAATGCTGTCAACTCCAAAGTCTTAGGATTGCTTCTTCATATTCTGAGAACCTCAAAGTCACCTTGGACAGGCAGAGCTGTCAGATGGAAGGAATTTCTGCTATGAATATCATTATTAATTGGTTTTCATTTTGTGATATACAAATGCTGGGGTTAATATATTTCTTTTTCTACATCACTTTGGAGTACTAGAAAAGTTTAAAGAACTGATTTTTGTCCTTTTAAAAAAACCCTTTGGCTCAGTATTATACAATAATCATTAAAAAAAATCTTGTGGATTTACCAATTTAACGAGAAGATGGGGGAAAGGTTAGTTAGTTAGTAGTTAGCTAGTACAGTCTGTCAAATTTAATTTTTAACAGAGAGATACTGAACCCCTAATCAGGCAACAGACATTAAGCCCCCTCCGTGTCAGGCATTGAGCCACTCACTCAACTAGACACAACAGGACAAACAAAACAGCCCCTGCTCTCAATATATATTCTCTTGGGGGAGACAACAAGCATATAGAGATCTATAAAACACCAAGCAAATACAATGTAACTGTGGGGGGAGGGGAGTAGCAATTGGGGAAGAACAGGGAAAGGTGGAAGGTGGTGCTTGAGCAAGTTTTGGAGGACACCAGAGAGATATGAAGAGAAAGATGAGAAAAGGAAAACATTCTAGGCATGGGGGACATAAAAATATGGAAATAGCAAATGGAGTGTCTAGTGTGCAGAACTGCAAGGAGTCAAGTATGGTTGAATCTCCAAGGATATGAATGGGGCTTGAAAGGTGGGCTGGAACCAGCCTGTGAGCTAGACACTGCACATGAACATACAGCTGACTGAAGACTGGATTTGAAGTCCAGTGACCCAGGTCAGAACTTAGATCACCTTACTGTCCTCAGTTTCCTTATCTGTCCAGCAAAGGGGGTGAACTTTTTTGAAATCTTTGGCCAGAGTAGGAGCTAACAGTCCTTTATGTTTGGGAGATTGAGGCAAATGATCTGCAGGAAAACTTAACACAGTCATTCTGGCTCTCTTTTATTAAGTGCCTACTAAGGGTCTGGCACTGAATTTGGGCTTGGGGATATTGCCACACCAATGGAAGTCTCCTGAGTTCCCCCAGGAGCCAACATTCTATTGAACTCATAAATATTCAGTAAGTTCCATTCACTTTTAGTTTGCACAAAACTGTCCCAGCAACTGCAGGCCAGATAAAGATAACTTTGCCTAAGTCTAGTAATGAGAACAGTTGACATTTACATGATATTTTGCTTTTTGTAAAGATTTTCTTCAAATAGTTCTGTGAGTTGGGGAGGCAAGTATAAAGTTGGCTATAAAATGAGGAAAACTGAGGCTTAGGGAACTGACTTGACCAGGATCATAGAACTGAGACCCTGGTCCTTTTATAAGTGATCAGCTTTCCATTATAACATGCTGCCTCAGTGGCTTTTGAATATTTTGAACACTGCTGAATCCTCGTCTTGGTCAAAGAATTTTTGGCAACTTGCCTGGGTTTTGTGGCCCAGGTGACATTTAAGTTTTGCATCTTTTTGAGAGTTTATGTCAGTTTTTTTAAACCTGGAAAACTGGTAGAATGTGTTCTCTTATCTGTCAGAGCTTATCTACTCTACCCATCCTAATCCTCTGCATTTTAACCTTTTCTGGGCAGCATACTGTGATTTTGGTTGAAGCACTTAGATAAATCTTTATTAAGTGGCTTAACTATAGTAAGAAGGAGGAAGTGATGTTTTGTTTCTGACAAATCCTGCTTTGGTAAAGGATAGAAATGTCAACTGTGGTATAGTATTGTTACATTCCATTGATGTAATTTTTCATTAATTTTGTTAAAATAAAGATGCAATTGCTATTTGTCATTTTCCCTACAAGACAAAGCTATACTTGGTTATTGTCTATCTATACCTATACTAAAAATATTTTTATAACTACTTTTATGATCATGCATGTATTGGTGATCGAAGAGAACGAGACTATAAGGCAGCAGTGGTTTGGTGGAAAGAACACTGAACAGGAAGTTGGTACACATAGTTTTCTTTTTGTTGTTGCATTTTGGAGGGGGGAAAGTAAGGCAATTGGAGTTAAGTGACTTGCCCAAGGTCACAGGGTTAGTTTTTTGTGGGTTAAGTGTGTGAGAGGCCTGATTTGAACTCAGGTCCTCCAGACTCCAGGGTCAGTGCTCTATTTACTGTGCTTCACCCCTACACATAGTTTTCTAATCTCAGTCCTGTCCAGTTCCTTATTAAGTAAGCACTTAGCTAAAAATTCAATCAAAAAAATATTGGCAGTCTTAAATCTGACCCCAAACTGCCTATCTTCTGATACCTCATCTCCCATCTCCATACTTTGATTAGTTTTCTCCCTTGCTTGGAATGTACTCTCCCCTTGCCTCTCCCTTTTAAAATCCTTGTTTCCTTCAAAATTCAGCTCAAGGAACATCAGCTCAAGGGACATCTGTTACATGGAACTTTACCTAATCTATCCCCTACAGTTAGCCCTTCCTAAAATACCTTCTATTTTTTTTTTTGTATATATTTATATACTTATATACATCGTATGATAAAAATGTAGCTTTCTTGGGGGTAGATGTAGTTTTGGTTTTATGCCTTTCTATCCCCAGCATCTAGGAAATACATGGCCAATAGTAGTACTTAATAAATGTTTGTTTAATATGAAATAACTTTTGCATTCTTCCAAGTTAGTTGAAGATTCAATTAAATAAATACCTTCCCTGTGAAAGGCACTTAGACTCTTATAAGGTCAAACTTATTACTTATCTTTATGAAACGACATTTCTTAATCGTTTACTACAAATTTTAAAATATCTTCATTTCACAGGTTAATTAAAAAGAATAAATTTTGTTGTTGCTTAACTGTTTTGAGTTGTGTCTGACTCTTCTCAAGCTCATTTGTAGTTTTCTTGGCAGAGATACTAAAGTGGTTTGCCATTTCCTTTTCCATCTCATTTTGCAATTGAGGAAACTGAGGCAAATAGGGCTAAGTGACTTGCTCAGGGTTACACAGCTAGTAAGTGCTGAGACCAGATTTGAAATCGGGAAGATGAGTCTTCCTGATTCCAGGCCTGGCACTCAATCTGCTGAAACACCTAACTGATTTTTCTAAGCTCCTCATAGGGCAGGAACTTTTTAATTTTTGTATTCCTTGTGTTTAGCAAAATTCCCCACACATCACAGTGGCACTTACTGGTTGAATATATTACACTGTGCTAGTATGGTCAAGTAGGAAGTGCTGGGTTTGGTGTCCCAGAACTTGAGCTTAAATTCTGGTTTTGATATTGAGGACCTTTGTGACTTTGATCAAGTCACTTAATCTGTGATTCGGTTTCCTTATGTGTAAAATAAGAGGTCTAAACCAGTTTGGAGAATCCTAACTCTAAGTCTTAAGATCCTTTGAAATGGCTAACTTAGAACTGACTCCTCATCTTCCAAGTTTTTCTGAATTTGCAGTTTTCCTTTATAAAGGTCAAATGGTAAGGGGCTTGAATGCTAGCATAAGAATGGTTTCTGTATATATTCCTTAATTGTTGTTGTTGTTAGTTTAACTTCTTTGCCTTTCATTTTCTTTTCTTCCTCATACTGATGAAATCCCAGATCCAAAAAAAAAAATTGGGCCAGTAAGTTGCCTTATACCTATCTCACAGGGCTCTTAGGTGAGGAGGGCTTTGTAAACATGAATTATGAAGTATACTTGCTAAGGGCAAGGTACTAGCTTTATTTGAATACAGAATTGAAGAAGAAATTAATTTCTTCAGGGGATGGATTAAAAATTACTGACATTTAAAAATATCATTCTTTGATCTCATTTGAACCTTAGAGCAATCTTATGAGGTGTAGGTACTACTAGTATTATCTTCACTTTACAGAAGAGGAAACTGAGGCTTAGAGAGAATTCGTATCAGAGGTGGCATTTCAATCTAGGTATTTTTTAGAGAGCAGGTAGTTTGCTTCAGTCTGCATTCTTTGGATGTGGACATCTCTTTCCATCAATGAGTCTTTTGGAGTTGTCTTATAACCTTGCTTTGCTGAGAGGAGCCCAGGCTATCAGAGTTAGTCATCACACATAGATTGTGTCTGTAATTATATATAAAGTTCTCCTGGTTCTGCTCTCCTCACTCAGCATCAGTTTAAATAAGGCTCTCCAGGTTTTTATGAAGTCTGTCTGCTCATTTCTTATAGCATGATAGTATTCCATTACATTCATAGTACCACAACTTGTTTCGCCATTCCCCAATTGATGGGCATCCCCTTATTTCCAATTCTTTGCCACCACAAAAAGAGCTGCTATAAATATTTTTGTATATATGGGTCTTCCTCTCACTTTTGTGATCTCTTTGGGATACAGCCCTAGAAGAGGTATTGCTGGGTCAAAGGGTATGCACCTTTTTATAGCCCTTTGGGCATAGTTCCAGATTGTTCTCCAAAATGGTTGGATCAGTTCACAACTCCACCAGCAACACCTTAGGGTTCCAATTTTTCCACACCCTCTCCAGGATTTATCATTTTCCTGTTTTGTCATTTTAGCCAATCTGACTGGTACCTCAGAGTTGTTTTGATTTGCATTTCTCTAATCAGTAGTGATTTAGAGCATTTATTTCAATCCAGGTATCTTTAACTCCTATATCCAGCCCTCTAGCTATTCCTAATTGCTCTGAACCTCTTTGCAAATAATTACAATCTAATAGGAAACTTACTATGGTATAGAAATGGATATAATCAGAACCTGTTTGATTTTTGTCTTTATCTCAAGTTCCTACCACATTATCTTTATCCCCTACATTAAAGAACTGCTTGTTGATTGATTGATATAATAAAATTTAATAACTGCCCAAGAGTCGAGGTACCAACATAGTTGGTATAGAGATCCCAACCCTGGCCTGGAAGGTAAAGGAAAACTTCCTGGAGAAAATAGCCTTGGGGCTGTATTTTCAGGTAGGTGAGGTGGAAATGGAGTACCAGGCATAGGGCACAGGTTGGCTTGAGCTCATGCTTGTAAGAGGAAAAGTTCCAGGAGTCAGTTTGGCAAGATCATTGAATCTGCTAAGAAGAAACAGTTTCAGTCACTATTTTAATCAATATTTGGTTTAGCATGCTTTTTTTCACAATAGTACAAAAAAGTTTGAAAAGGAAATATGGAAAACACCAAATTTCCACTGTAGTCCTCTCCCCTCCTCAGAGAGACATTTCTTAAAATAATAAAGTAAGAAAAAAAGTTCAGCAAAACTAGTGGGAAAAGTGATATATGCAGTATTCCACACCCATGGTATCTTAATTACTTAGCTCTGCAAATAAACATTCAGGGGTTGGGGTGCAGTTTTAAAACTTATTAAAACTTTTAAAGTTTTTCATTTTTTTTCAATATTACTTTTCCCAATATATGTCATAAACCTGCTTTTTAAAAAATTGTGTAAATACTTGTTTAGATTGAGAACCATTTAGGGCAGCTGTCATCTTTAATAATCACTCTAATGTTCAAAGAAGATTAAAGTTATTAGTTTGATTTGGGGAGAGGGGCTGGTTTTTCCATAGCACAGAACATTTAAATTGCTGCAACAGACTACATTCCTAACCCAAGCCATCTACCTCACAAAAAAGTGCCGTTGATCCCAAAGGGTACTAGGCAAAGATAAGTACTAGGCAAAGATAACTATCTATTAGTAGGTGAAATAGAGTAGGTGAAAACTCAATACCATTCTTGGGAAAATTCCTATGTCCGTCTGTGGACAGTTGGGGTGTGGGTTAGGAAGACAGCATATTATCTTTTTTTTTTTTTAATTTTATTTTAAACTCAAAGGCATAAACTTAAACTCAAACTTTAAACTCAAAACATAAATACAGAATAGAGAAAAGAAACAAAAGCATCCTAAACTTAAATATGGGAACTTAAATATGAAGTAAGAAAGACAATAAAAAGCACGTCATGTACATAGGAGAACGTAAGAGAGGATTCAAAATATGTGACAAATTTTCATTTCAAGAAAGCCAATATGATCAGTAATACACTTGTTGAGACCTATCTTTTCTTTGCTTCCTTGTAAGTTGTCTTTTGTTCTCTGCTGTGCATTTTTTACTTTGTTCCCTCCCCCCTTACAATTAAGTTTGGATATGTTTCTCTATAGCTATAGATATGTGCATACATACACACATACATATATGGACATAAACTTTCCCAAATTCTACTCCTGATCTTTGTGCATATCTCTTGTTTCCTGTCCCTCCTGCCACCTCTACTTCTATCTGCCCTCCTATTAATTGCCTACACCCTCCAAACATCCCTACTCCATCCTCCCATTCCCGTAAATTTAAATACCCTCATATACCTGCCTTTTACCTATTCCCTCACCTACTCTAAAGATTCCTCCTTTGTCCTCTCCCATTTCCTTATGCTTCTATTGTTTTATTTCTTCTGAATTTAGAAGACTTTTATCATCTTCTAAATATATATGTATTATTCCCTCTTAAACCCATTCCTGATGAAAGAACTACCAGCCCTCCTCCTCTATCTAATTCCTCTAATTCTTCCCTCGTACCTCATTTGTATAAAATAATTACTCTTTTTAGCGGTTCTTATTTTTAAAATTCATATCATACCCAGGTTTACGCCAGTCTTTCTTAAGAGCTACCCTGTTATTAATAAGAATCTTAGATATATGTTTTACATTTTATATATATACAATAAGCAGTCTCCTTGTGAACCCCTTAAAACCAGTCTTTGGCATGTACCTTATATTTCTTTTAGCTCTTCTATGTTAAATCTTCTATTAAGTGCATTTTTTTTTCCTTAGCAAAGTCTTGAAAGTCTGACAGTTGAGCAAATGTCTTTTTTTTTTTTCATTCAGAATTATGCTTAACTTTGCTGAGTATGATATTTTTGGCTAGAGTCCCAGTTCTTTTGCTTTTAAATACATAATGTTCCAAGACCTGTGGTCCTTTACTGTCTCTGATACTAGGTCTTGTGTGATTCTGATTTTGGCACTATCATTTAAATTGTTTTAATATTGATGCTTTTAATATTTTATCCTTGAGCTGGGGGGTCTTGGAATTTGACTGATATTCCTATAAGTTTTCCTTATAGGATCTTTTAAGTCGTGATTGATGGATTTTTTTTCTACTTTCCCCTCCTTGTTTGTTATTGTTTTCTTTATTTTACAACTATTATATAATATAAAATATATATTATATAATACATAAATTTATTAAATTTATAATAGATAATTTTACAATATATTTATTAAATTTATAATAGATAGTTTATAAATATATAATTATAATTATTATCAGACTTTTTTTGATAATAACCTTCAGTTAGTCTAATTATTTTTCTTTTCTCCTCTTGATCTGTTCTCCAGAAATGTTGTTTTTCTTTCTTTTTCTTTTTTTGGGGGGAGGGCAAGGTAGGGCAATTGGGGTTAAGTGACTTGCCCAAGGTCATATAGCTAGTTTTGTGTTAAGTGTCTTGAGGTAGGATTTGAACTCAAGTTCTCCTAACTCCAGGGCCAGTGCTCTATTCACTGCTCCACCTAGCTGCCCCTGTTGTTTTTCTTATAAGATATTTCACTTTCTCTTCTATTTTTTTCATTATTCAATATTTTGTTTAATTATTTCTTGATCTGTTATTTTGCTGGCTTTGCCTTGCCCACTAAAAAGGTTAATATTTTCTTCCTTAAAATTCTGGATCTCTTTTTCTAATTTCATTTCATAATCTTGTTGTTGTTGTTGTTGTTTTTTAATTTAGTTTTTTCCCCCATTGCTGTCATTTGATTTTTAAAGTCGTTTAAAAATATTTTCTATGAATTCTTTTTGGAGAGGTGACCATTTGACATTACTCATTGGGGGTTTCTTTACTTCAATATCCTCTGAAGATGAACCCTGGTCTTCTGTATTCCCATAATGGCTTTTTTGGTTGGATTCTTTCTCTTTTGCCTGTGCATTTTTTGTGGTAAGAGCTTAATTTTTGTAATCACCTTAATTTTTGTAACCACCTTTTGTAATCACCTTAAAGCCTGGGATATGGGGGATGGTACCTCTTACCTCAGATCTTCAGTTCTTCCCTCTAGCCTGGAACCAAAGCCAAATCTCCAACCTCCAAGTCCCCACAGCCAGGGGCTTTCTGCCCCATTGCTTCTGTACTCACCAGGCTGGTTCCTTCTTGCCCCTGCTGCTCTTTGCAGCACAGCTGGGTCTGGTGTTCCATATCCTAAGAGGTTTCCTAGATCTTTAGACTCCCATCACTAGACCCAGGGTAAAAGTTCCTGAGGCCTCTCAAACTGACTAACCCCAGGTCTTGCCACTTGTTCTTTTTTGCTTTTTTTTTTGGAGAGGGGAAGGCAGGGCAATGGGGGTTAAGTGACTTGCCCAAGGTGGCTAGTAAAGTATTAAGTGTTTGAGGTCTGATTTGAACTCAGGTCCTCTTGACTCGAGGCCCGGTGCTCTATTTATTCACTTTGCCACCTAGCCGCCCTTGCCACTTGTTCTTGTAAGTTGGACCTTTTTTTTTTTTGGCCTTTTGGAGGGCAATTGGAGTTAAGTAACTTGCCCGAGGTCACAGGGTAGGTTTTTTTGTTTGTGTGTTAAGTGTCTGAGGCCTGATCCGAACTCAGGTCATTCTGACTGGAGGGCTGGCGCTCTACTCACTGCGACACCTAGCCACCCATTAAGTGGACCTTTTAAGAGGACTGGAAGTGTTTACTCTTCACTGGGACCAAACCTCTTCAGATCTTCTTGGGATTGTCCCAGGAAGGCCCTGTTGTGCCCCTATTATTTATTTTTACCTGTACTTTGTTCATCCTAAGGTGCTATTTTAATCTCTTTTGTGGGGGAAAATCTTGAGAGATTGGAATTTTATGACCTACTCTACCATCTTCCCAGAAATCTCTCCTGGAGAGCAGGGAAACCAGATTTTGAAGGGGTTTGGGGTTCTGAAATATCTTAAAAGAACAAAAGTGTAAGTCACCTGATAAGAAAGCTTAGGAATGCAATCATTTTATAAGGCTGCCCTCCGCAGTTTGGTATGGTGCATATTAAATTGACTGTGCTAGATACCTTGTCACTTAGTTTGACCTTCAAGACCATTTTAGTATTTACAATGTCAAGAAAATTCCCAACCTTTCCCTGAATACCTTAAGAGGGAAACTCCTTACCTGGTGAGGCAACCTATTCTACTCTGAATAGTTCTGGTTGTTGTTTTTATTGTCATTACTATTGCTTTTATTGTACTTCTAAATCCAGTTTTTCAGAGACCTGTGTATAGACTTTTTTCACTTATCTCTCTTAATGTAGTGTTGTTAAACGTAGCCCAGAGGTCTGCCTTGGTGATCTCTGTATCCTGCTTTTCCTTCTAGCTCTGTACATTTTTAAGCATGCCATCTATACTTTTAAGTAATTGATAAAAATGACAGGGCCAAACAAAGATCCCTGGGAAATTACACACAAAGTAGTCTAATTTGAAATCTATCCATCCATAACCAGGAGTCAGCGTGTGTGGTCCAATGGAAAGAGCACTGGATTTGTAGTGAGGGGGCCTGGATTCAAAAGCCCTGGTCTTCTGAGTACCCACTTCTAGTACTTAGTGCTGTTGGACAAGTTTTGGGTTTCAAGTTTTCTCATTTGGAAAATAGGGGCTTGTACTAGATGCTTTCCAAGTCGCCTTACAGTTCAAAATTTATAATCTGAAGATGACCTTTGGAGTTCAGCTATTTATTTGGTTCCATATCCATGTAATTTACCCTACATCATAGAAGCAGCTAGATTGTATTGTGGATAGAGCACTGAACTTGGGAATCTCGAAGACATAAATTCTAACCCTGTCTCAGATGCTTATAAGCTGTTTGTGTAGTGGGCTGGTCACTAACCTTTCAGTTTCAGTTTCCCCAAGTAAAATGAGGATAATAATAATCTCACTGGGCAAATTTAGGTAAATGATGTCTTAATAAAACATTTGATCTCTGGTCAGAAAAACCTACCCTGATCCATTGTAAAAAAAAAAATAGTAAGTTTAGTAAGGCATGTTCTGTTTTCAGTGAAGCTAGCAGAATGTCTGCTAAGTCCTTAATTTAATTTGAGTGCTTATTGATTTCATTGTCTGGTTGGTCTAGTTTATTGCCCAATCCCTTTAGCACAGAGGTGGCATGCATTTTGTAGTATTTGAAACTGTAAGAAAACCCTTAGACCACCTTTTCCATCTCTCACATTTTTACAGGGAGGGAACTAGCTCCAAAGAGGGAGCAGGACCTTGCATTGATATTGTATAGCTAGTTAGTGGCAGAACTAGAATTGGAACTCCAAGTTCCTCTGTGTTATTACACACTGAAAAACCCTCTGCAATTAAAAAACCTAGGAATCCATATACAATCACCCTCTTCTTGCCATTTTCTTCAGTTAATGTATTAAGACAGAATAATACTCCCCCCCCAAAAAAAGTAAACCAAAAAAGTGCTATTTTAAGTAGAATTCATGGATACAGTTATGACCTTTTATAAAAATTATATCATAAGCTCCTTAGCAGAGCTTTGTTTTGAATTAAACTTTTGGGTAGTTTCATTTTGTGGTGCTCAATATTTACTAAGTGGTGTGATTTCTTCTGAAATTGACCCTTTTTCTGTTAGAAAAGTTAGTAAGGGGAGAATAATATGCATACCATGCAGACAATAAAATGTTTTTGAAGGTAGAGTATATTTTATAAGCTATAATACTTCATATTCTTCAAAGAAAACAGTCCTAATATTGGAGTGTAGCATAGTGGATACTACTGAATTTAATAGATAAGGAAAGTCCTTGAATTCTTTGGCTGTTAAACAAAAAGGTCACCCAGTGACACAGCATGTTTAGGAGAATGCTTTGAGAAAGCTTTTCTTAACAGCTTAATAATATTCTCTAGAAAAGAAGTCCCAAGCTTCTTCCATGCCATCCCTCCCTCCCTCCCCCAACAGACACACACGGTTTGGTGAAAAGATCATGGCGGGAGGCCTGGAGTCAAACTTGGATATAGAGTCTCAGTTCTAAACCCCAACCTCATTATCATGTGTTAGTTACAAGAATAAAATGAGATCAGATGTGAAAATCTTTTGACAGAAAGTGCTGTGTAGATCTAAGATCGTAATACTATTAGTGTTACAGTTCTCCCTTGAAGGCTATGGTAACTGAAAGGCATTAATTTTTTTCAGAGTTTTTAAATAAAATTTTAGCATGAAAAACTACTGCCTAAATAATTTGAAACTCTGAATGGCATATACTTGATAAGATAATACCATGAAACAAAGAAATTCTGGTGATAGATTAAAGTCTTTAGCAACTTGTTCTCGTGTTAATCTTGTATATATCCTGGGCAGTAGCCCTAAAGTCAATGGCTTGCTGAGTGTTTGGAGTCCTCCAAGTCTTTCTTGACTTGATGGCCAAGTCAGTTTCTTCTCTCCCTCTAGTGCTTCTTGCCATCAGGTCTAATTCTGCCATTTTGCACATGAGGAAACTGATTGTGTAAGTGATATACCAGTGTCACACAGGTAGTGTTTGTGACATCCACGATGTTGCTTCATCTGGGCCATTTATTCCAAACTCTGACCACTCCTCATCTCTGTGTAGTTGAACAAATTTCTTGTATCCTTAGCAAACCTACTGCCTTCCCATTTTTCCTCCCCCTAGCTGAAATCTAAGGTGAACAAAAGTGGAAATGATGGCTGGGTCACTACAGATTTGTTATTTATCAACTAATACTACAACACAGTAATCCTTTTATTATTCCCTAACTGATTCTCTGTTCAATTCCACACTGATTGTGAAATCTTCTCTTTCTTGAATTGTTACATATCTTTGATCATATCCCCTGCTCTTCTCCAGCAGATTTACCTCTATCAGTCCTCTTTTTAATCATCTGATCTTTTATAGACTAGTTTCTTCCCTGATAACCACAAAAGGGTCCCATTCTCTCCCGTCATGAATACATTAGACCCTGTTATTAACCCCAAGTTATTGTCTTATCTCACCTTCCTTTTTTCTTTTTTTAGTAAATTTTTTAATGAAATGAGAATTTAAATTTAAATGAAATTAAATTTTTAAAAAATGAGAAAAGAGAATAAAAACATTGCCATGTACACAGCAGACCATAAAAGAGGATCCAATATAAAATATAAATAGGATCCAATATAAAACTATAAATTTCCATTTTAAGAAAACATGATAAATACTACATTGTTTTCATTTCATTTGTTCTCTGACTTATACTTTTTACTTTGTTTTTCCCCTCTGTCCCCATCCCACCCCGAAGGCTACAGTTAAGAGTGTATGTACATAGATATCTATAAACATAGCCCTATATATACATATGTACTCATACACATATGTAAGACTGTATTATGTTTATTTACTCTAATCTGATTCTCTGAAGGTGGATGGCATCTTCATAAGTCCAAGTATTTAAGTGTTTTTCTGAATCAGCTCATCATTCCCTAATTCCAACCCAATCATGTTGTGAGAGATTATCTATGAAGTTTTCCCCTAATTTTCTGCATTCCTTCTGTTCTTGGCCATAAATTTTATTTATACAA
The DNA here is from genome assembly GCA_011680675.1 of Gymnobelideus leadbeateri. Lineage (NCBI taxonomy): Eukaryota > Metazoa > Chordata > Mammalia > Diprotodontia > Petauridae > Gymnobelideus > Gymnobelideus leadbeateri. Next base: position 1,486,214 of record WOXC01008487.1, on the reverse strand, counting down.
GAAATTTTAAATTTAAAATGAGTGACATCCTTTTTACACTTTCAGCAACACTTTTGTCTTATAATATAGTTTAAGATCCGATAATGGTGAATTTGCTTCCTTTACATCTTTTTTCCTACTTTCTTTGAGTTCCTGACCTTTTCTTCCAAATGAACTTTATTTTTCCTAACTCAGTAAAATAGGGTGTTTTTTTTTTTTTTAAAGCAATTGGGGTTAAGTAACTTGCTCAAGGTTACAGGGCTAGTCATTATTTATTCGTGGGTGCTCATTTTCTGAGGCCGGATCTGATCTCGGGTCATCCCAACTCCGAGGCCGGCGCTCTTACTCACTGCCCCGCCTAGCCGCCCCTTTAGGGCAATTGGGGTTAAGTAACTTGCCCAAGGTCACACGGCTAGGTTTTTGTTTGTGTGGGTTAAGTGTCTGAGGCGAACTCAGGTCCTTCTGACTCCAGGGCCGGCGCTCTACTCACTGCGCCACATAGCCGCCCCTAGGTTTTTTTTTTTTTTTTAAGTAATTTAATTGGAATGACATTGAATAAATATGTTGACTCTACCTACCGACGAAACAACAAATATTACTCCAGAATGATTTAGATCTGGGTTTATTTGTATAAAATTGTTTCTGTATCTGCTTTGGCAGATATGCACTCAGGTTTGTTTTTTTTTATACTATCTAGGCATTTTATTTTTATTTTATTTTTTTGCTTTTTGGAGGGCAACTGGGGTTAAATAATTTGCCCAAGGTCACACGACTAGGTTTCTGTGTGTGTGTCTGAGGCCTGATCCGAACTCAGGTCCTTCTGACTCCAGGGCTGGCCCTCTACTCACTGCGCCACCTAGCCGCCCCTATCTAGGCATTTTAAATGGTCTAAGGCAATAGTGAATAATATTGCTGCCAAATAGTATAGTTTCTCTATTTTTCACTTTGGATTAAATCTGTTTTAATTTTGTCTGAGATCATGATTAATGTCCCTTTTTTTTACATACTAAATTCTACTTCTGGCCTTTATTTTATCTTTGTATCTCTTTTTTGTTTCCTGAACACAACTTATTGTTGAGTTCAAATTTTTAATCTATTACCTGTTTTATGGATAAATTCGCATTCACATTCTAAGCTACAATTACTTGTTTATATTCCTCCCTATTTTTCCTCACTATCCTTCTCACCCTATCCCTCTTCACTCCTTTGCTTTACTTCTTAACTCTACCTTGCCCTCCTACCTCCCTTTATCTTCTCTCTCTCACCTCCATTCCGTTGCCCTCTTATTTCTTTCTGAATTTAGAAGACTAATACTATTCTAAATTTATTTATATGTATAGAGTTCCCTCTTTAGTCCATTCCCTATGAGAGGGTTCCAGCACTACCTGCTCTCCCCTCTACTAGCTTCTTCTGTATCACTTTTTCCTTTTATGCCTCATTTGCATGAGATAATTACTTTTTTATCTCTCCCTACAGTTTTATTTTTTAGAATCACCCCATCATACTTAGCTCAGCCCACATCTTCCTTTCATACTACCCAAATGATGACAGTCATAAGAGTATTTTCACATGTGAAGTAAAGAATTTGACAATATTGAGTCCCTTATTAGCTTTTAATGTTTACCTTATGTTTCTCTTGAATGTTATATATTGAATTTTCCCTTAAGTTTTGAGCTGGTTTTTTTCCCCCCACAAAAACTAGAAAGTCTTTGAGTTTGTTAAATGTCCTTTTTTTTTTTTGGATCCAGGATTATATTTAACTTTACTGGGTAAGTTACTCTTGATCATGGTTCCAGCTCTTTTTTTTCCTCTACGAAATATAGTATCCCAGGACCTATAGTCCTTCAATGTAGTAGCTGCTAGGTCTTGTAATCCTTATTATAGCTTCATGATATTTAAATTTTTCTTGTTGCTTGCAATATTTTCTCTTTAACCTGGGAACCTTTAGGCCATGGGTATTCCTGTAAGTTTTCCTCCTGGGATTTCTTTTGTTTGGTGACTGGTTGAATTTTTTTTTTTTCTGATTTCTACTTTGCCTTCTTGTTCTAGAACTTCATGGCAATTTTCTTTGACAATTTCTAGTCAAAGATTCCTTTTATCGCAATTTTCAAGTAGTCCTACTCCTCAATCTGTTCTCCAGATCAAGTTGTTTTTCTGATTAGATGGTTCACTTTCTCTTCTATTCTTTTTGTTTTATGATTTCTTGGTATCTTAGAACATCATTAGCTTCCCCTTTCCCAATTCTTGTTTTCAAGGAATTGTTTTCTTCCCTAAATTTTTGATTGTCTATTTCCTGTTGGTTGACTTTCTTTTCATAAGTTTTCTTGATTTTCTTGGATTGCTTGTCTTTTTTTTTTCTTCCTAATTTTTCCTCATTCTCTTATTTGATTGTTTAAAAGTCCTTTTTAAGTTCTTCCAAGAACTCTATTTTGTGCTTGGGGCCATTTGACCTTTCTTATTGAAAAAAGTGATATTTTTTTAGCTCCAGTATCTTCCTCTGAATGTGAAGCCAGATCTTCTCTATTCCCATAGTAACAGTTGTTGGGTTCTTGCTTTCCTTTTTCAGCCAATCAATCAGCAACCATCTATTAAGAACTTTGTTCTAGGAAGGGACTACAAAGAAAAGCCAGAGAAGTTCCTGCTCAAGGAGATTACATTCTAGTGCAAGAGAACACTTGTAAATAGTCACATACAGTCTATCACTGATTGAAACTTTTTCTTCATCATTGTGAGAAAAAGGAATTGTGAGTCTAGGAATAAATAATATTCGTTGGAAAGCCAGGAAGGTTTTCATTACATTTATTTTACATTGATTTTTTTCTGAATAAAAGGGTAGCTCCCTTAATGGAGTATGCCAACTCAGACAAGTATGAGCCCTTTTATACTGCTTCCATTAGAATTTCCTGCCTTGTTCTCCATTGGCTAGGTGCTGGACAAACATGCAGAAACCTGCCTCTGCTTCCACAGCTCTGATTAGAACCAGTTACCTCTGACTCACATTTTGCTATCAAAGATAGGAGAACTTAAAAAAAATAGGAGCACTTTTAATTATGTGGAAACACAATTCCTCCTATCATTTCTTATGTCCTCATCCTTTTTGACCTCTACAACTTTGATATTGTTGACCCACAGGTCATTGCCACTCATAAGGTTGGTGAGCTAGCATAGCTGAAGTAACAAGGCACCCCCAGGGAGAGATAAGAGGAGACTTGTACCAGGCAAGTCATATCTTAGCCCCCTTCCCTCAGATCTCAGTGGAGCTGGCCCAGTACCTTAAGCAAGCCTAGAGCCTTGAAGGCCCCAAGACTACCAACTCTGTTTTTACTTTAGAGAAGGAGCCTACTTTCCTAACAGCCTGCGTAACTGCTGACCCAACTGCCACCAAGCCCAAGAGTTTGAAAACCCAGGAAATAAAATTCTTGCCACCAAAGTCCTTGATACTGTGAAATGATTCAACATGAGCAGTTAATTCCAAGGGAAATCTTCCATCTTTATTAAAGATGTTTTACCCTCTGCTTTGCCCATGGAAACTTTCCATCTGACATGGAACCTTTTATACATGTTACCTCCCCCATTAGAACATAAGATCCTTGAGGGTTTACTGACTTTTACTTTGCTGTTTGTATTCTCAGCACTTTACTACTGTGCTTTATACAAACTAAAGCCCTTAATAAATGCTCATTCATTCCTTTCAGCTTGAGCTCAGAAGCCATCATTGAGGGCTACAATCACTATGGAAAAGGGGGCCACTTTGGTAGTTCAGTGCTGCCAGTGTTAGGCAGGTAAGCCCAGTAACCCCAGGAGTGGCAGTACCCTCACTCTCCACCTGTCCTTCTATCCTAGATCCTACAGCCATTATTCTAGGAAGCAATTCCTGTGGAGATTGTGACCTGCTAGTTGTTGCTTTTAGTGCTGCTTTCTCAGCAATCATAGCTTCTGAAGATCAGGAGAATAAAGTTCTTTTTAAACAAATGCTTTATTAACTTCTGTTTTACATCATTCATTTCCGCCAGATTTTGAGTTACAATCATTTTCCCCCCGTTATTCCCCTACCCAACCTCCCAGAATAGCAGTCCCACAAGATATCGCTTCCTCCAATCTGCTTTCTCCCATACCTTCTCCCATACCCCCTTCGACTTTTCCATTAGAGGAAGGTGAATCTTTGTGTCCCAATGCCTGCACATCTTATCTCCCAATTATAAGCAAAAGAGTATTAATAATAGTATTTATATATATTTGAAACATTTAATCTTAAGACCTCGAATTTCAGATCCATTTCCTTCCTCCCTTGTCACCCATTCCCTCTGGGGAGATAGGTAATTCAGGATATGTTGTACATGTCTAGCTGTGCAAAACATTATCATAGTAGATATATTGTACAAGGCTGTAAAGTTCTTTTTAAACTGTCAAATAGTTCAGCGTCAGAAACTGATATGATTTTTAACAATAGAAATAATATTAAAGAAGATACATTTTTTGCCACCATACCCCAAGTACCATGAATCCTTTTTTTTTTTTTTTAAGCAATTGGGGTTAAGTAACCTGCTCAAGGTTACACGGCTAGTCATGTGTGGGTGCTCATTTTCTGAGGCCGGTTTCGATCCCGGGTCATCCCAACTCAGAGGCCGGCGCTCTTACTCACTGTGCCACCTAGCCGCCCCTTTCGCATTCTTTTTTTCTTTTTGGAGGGCAATTTGGGGTTAAGTGGCTTGACCAAGGCCACATAGCTAGTAAGTGTTAAGTGTCTGAGAATGGATTTGAACTCAGGTCCTCCTGACTCCAGGGCTGGTGCTCTACTCATTGCGCCACCTAGCTGCCCCCCATGAATCCTTTTTATCTGACTTAAAACCAAAACTTCTATGCATTCTTTCCTCCATTAGAATATGACTGACTTTTCTCTTGTATCCCCATTCCTTAGTATGTAGTAAGTGCTTAAGAAATGTCATTTCATTAATTCATGAAACTTGTGAGTAGTTTCTCCTTTCTGAGGTTCTTAGTTTGCTTACATTTCTTCTTGTGCCTTCTTAGTTTCCTTTGTTGGACTGTCTTTGAGTGATAGCAGAATATAAATTGGGTGTGTTCTCTATAACAATAATAATAGAGCTGAGATCTAGCAGAACCAGGCTTCTGATTAGGTAAAAGCATGTACATATGCTTAATGAGTTGTTTAAGGGGGACATGATATGGGCAGTTCAAGAGGTTGTACCTAGCCAATGGAGAACAGGGCTTGAAATTGGGAGCAGCATAAAAGTCCTGGTACTCCATTAAGAGAGCTACCTGTTTATTCAGAAAGAATAAATATTTGTAAAATAAACGTAATGAAAATCTTTCTGGCTTTCCAACGAATATTGTTTATTTCTAGACTTAAGATATTTCTCACAACGGGGAACTGTTCTACTCTGTAAACTCCAGGAGCTCCCTATTGTCTCTGGAATAAAATTTTAATTCTTTTGTTTGGCTTTTATAGACCTTTGCTGCCTGGACCCCAGCTGCCTTTCCAGCTTTTTATATATTACTCTTCTTCCCACACTCTAGCAAAGTCCAATAAACTGGCTTTCTCTATTTCTGACACACTGAATGACCTCCTATTATCCCCTCAGTGTTCCTTTCACTGAAAGATTCATGGATTCCCTTAATTTCTTCATGATTGAGTGCAAGCACCAACTTTCAAAACCATGTCTAATCCCTCTGCCTTCTAGTGCCCTCTTTCCCTACCTTGTATTTTATATTCTTTGCATACTTATATGTACATGTTATCTCCCCTGCTAAAATCAAAGCTTCTTGAGATAGTAGGAATATATACAGAATCTAGTATTATGCCAACATAGAAGTTGAAATTTACAAAATGCTTATTGATGAAAACTAATTCAGATAGGTTAGTAAAAAAAAAAATCATGATCATCATTCTTATTCCCTCTTCATTCCCTTTGTTTTATACCTTTGTATTGTTGGTGCCTTGCATCTCATGCTAGATATTTAACAATAATAATAATAATACATGTTGCTGTTGATAGATATGTATGGGAAGGGAGTGAAAAAATGACCCCTTGGTTTTGGCTTGAGAATACCATTGACAGAAACAGATAATTCAGTAGGAAAGCTTTTTTGGGGGAAAACAAACTTTATATATGGTACCTTGAGAGAAATGATTAGGGAATTATCCTTAGCTATTAGTTGAAACTATGAGAATAGAGGGGGAATAGTGTAGGCACCAGAAGGGGGTAAGACTGAACCTTGTGCAACTGTGTATATTTGCCAATTTTAGGAGGTTTAAAGAGGAAAGAGAACTAGCAATTTAAATGAATTATTATTAATATTAATTATAATTAATATTGATATATCATTGGGGTTTTTTTTTTTTACATGACCTGCATTTTCCAGTATATCCCTACTTATCCCCCAACCCCCACCTCTTAGCCCTCCTTTATATCAAAAAATAGACGAAGAGGGAGGGAGTAAAGCAGAACTACCCAACATATTAGAATGAAATAAGACACTTAGAGCTTTCAACCATTGGCAATCCCTGGAGCTTCTCATTGAACCTCATTTTTATTCTCATAGCTCTTCCTTGGGGCCAAGTTTGGTTATAATTTCACAGCATTTAGTTTAGATTTCTTTTTGCTTTTTGGAGGGGCAATTGGGGTTTAGACTTGCCATAGGTCACACGGCTAGTTTTTTGTTAAGTGTCTGAAGTCATATTTGAACTCAGGTCCTGACTCTAGAGCCGGTGCTCTATTCACTGAGCCACTTAGCTGCCCAGATTTCTTCTTTACATTTCTATTTACTTCTGATATTCATTGCATATATTGTTTTCCTGGTTCTGATTTCTTTGCATCAATTTGTATGTCTTCCCATGCTTTTCACCATATTCATCATCTGTTACAGCACTATGTTTTGTTATATTCATGTACTGCTAGCCATACCCCAGTCAGTAGGCTTTCTGGAAACTTTGTTTCCAGTGTTTTGCTAGTACAAAAAGTGCAGCAATAAATATTTAAATGTGAATAGGACCTTTTGGTGATTTTTTTCCCTTGTGATATATATATATATATATATATATATATATATATATATATATATATATATAGGGAACACTGGGGTTAGAAAGTATGAATATTTTAGTCATTTTAGACTACTTTAATGGGAGAAATCATAAATGTTTTTTGTAGGTAGAAGCTAAGTAAATATAAGAATGGAGGGAGACTTGAAAAGGAAGATAGAAATGACTTTTAAATTTAGCATAGATTTGTGACATGTTCCAGAGGTTCTCAGAGACCTGGGAGCAGAATTGGTGTAGATGACAGTTGACCCAAGGATTGGTAGTGCCAAAGGTCCAAAGTGTTGAAATGACTGACATAGAATTAGATGAGTCAATGAGTCAGGTAAAGCATAAGGGACTGAGTGTTTTTTTTTTTTTTTTGAAGCAATTGGGGTTAAGTAACTTGCTCAAGGTTACACGGCTAGTCATTATTTATGTGTGGGTGCTCATTTTCTGAGGCCGGATTCGATCTGGGGTCATCCCAACTCCGAGGCCGGTACTCTTACTCACTGCACCACCTAGCCGCCCCAAGATTGAGTGTGTTTTAATGGTAAGTCTGTTGTCTCTTGAATGGGATAAGTGGAGGCTAAGATGTCTGTAGTCTCTGAACTAGAGCTCAGCTCTTGAAATGGAGTTGGAATAATTTTGAATGATGATAAGAGCTTGTGAAAAACAGATAAAAGTCTTTGCAGTTAATTGTGAGGCCATTAGGGGAAAGGGACAGGACTGAACTGGAACTGAAGACATACTTAAGTCATCAAGATGGATTTCTGTCTTGATTTTCTCCTATTCCTGCAGAATGTGGTTACAATGGAATGCAGATCTGAAGATCTTAGTTCACACCTCACTTTTGCTGCCATTTATAAATCCCTGGCCTCATTTTATCTATCCTGTGAAGTACATTGCTCAAATATGTATTACCTTTGCTTTCCTCTCTGGCCAATTTTGGGAGCCAGTTTGAAGAAGAGGCAGGACTTTGTCCTTTATTCAGTGCCATATTTGGTAGGGTATACTGAATCTAGACTGCTATGGCATTCTGCCTTATGATCTCCCTCATTCATAGTTCCCAATGACCTCCACTTGAGGATACTGACCCTATCCATATGAAATTTTGCCTGCTTAAAAGAACCTGTCTGACAAAATGCCTAAAAAGGAAGCAGAGTTTATTAATCTATAAGTTTTTCTATTTAATTTTTTTGTACGCTTATTTTTATTTGAACGGTAGAAATAGTGACATTAGGAGAACTCAGTATGATTGATTTGGATGGTAAGACATAAGAACAGTATTCTCATTGGACTGAATGAGTTGTCTAGGACAAGTTGTGTTTACCTCTGTTATTTTCAGATTTTCCACAAAGGGAATCTTGTTATTGATAATCTATAATAAAATTTTTAATTGGAGCAGAGGAAGGTAAACAATGTTTGCCTGTTTACATTATGCTCTTACTACTCAATCCTTAGGGAATGAATCATTAATAATTTTCATTTCATTTGATTTCATTGCATCTGTGGATTATTCATAAACATACAGGTCTCTTGAAATTTTTTACTTTTTAAATTGGCAGTTCCATTTAGATATATGGAAGCCTCAATTGCCTTTATATATAGGTTGAAATTCATCACTGGGTTGTTAGAGAGACCAACAATTTCCTGTCTCTGCTTTTCTAAAAATAGCATTCAGTTCAGACAAATCCAACTAAGAACTATGCCAGTACTGCAACTTTCACTCAGAATCATCCCCAAACTGGGACTCTAACCTTCAGTGAAACTGGCATTGATCTGTTTCAGTTAGCTGGAGAAAGACTCTAGGTAATTGGTTTTTTCAAAACAGCCACAGCAATCATAGAACAGTTAACTAAAATGCTTTTGTTTAAAATAGAGCCTTTAAGCTGGTGTTAGAAATATGTAAAAACTCTTTTAAGATTGTCTTAGTTTCTTCTATGGTGTTTGTAATTTTATTATTCACAACTTACTGTATTTTATATACAGTGAGACACAAAACTTCATTTGAATCAGCGATTAGGAGGATTCAGTTGAATGATTTATCTTTTTTAAAAAGAAAATACATTCATATAATATAATAGAACAGAACAGAACATTTAGTTCTAGAGGAAGTTTGAAAGTTAAGGTTACCAAAGTCATAGTTCAGTATCTCTTATTGACTTCAGTGTCAGGAACTTCCTTCTACCAGCTATCAAAACATTTAGCGCAGGGATGTCTAGGTGGCACAGTGAATAGAGTACCTGCCCTAGAGTCAGGAGGACCTGAGTTCAGATCCCACCTCAGACACTTAATACTCACTAGCTGTGTGATCTTGGGCAAATCACTTAACCCCAATTGCCTTGCCTTACCCCCTCCAAAAAGCAAAAAACCCAACCCAATTAGGAAAGAATATCTGTTTTATGTGAATTACCTAGGCATCTCACCTATGACCAAGGACATTTAAATTTTAAGTCCTCTTTTAATTGTATTTAAAAAATTTTATTGGTTTGTTTATTACTAGTTTTCAACATTAATTTCCGTAAGTTTTAATTTTTCTCCCCTTCTGCCCTCCCTCCCCCTCAGCATGCAATCGGATAGAGGTTCTACATATACTTTCACATTAGTCATGTTTCATAGAAGAATTACAAGTGGGAGAAACTATGAGAAAGAAAAAATAACAAAACAAAAAAGAAAATACTATGCTTCACTCAGCATTTCAACTCCATAATTCTTTCTCTGGATGTGGATGGCATTTTCCATTGGAATTGTTTTAGGTCTTTGCATGGCTGAGAACGGCTTAGTCTATCGAAATTGCAAACTGTGGCTGTTACTGTGTGCAGTTGTTCTCCTGGTTCTACTCACTTCACTCAGCATCAGTTCATATAAGTCTTTTCCATGTTTTCTGAAGTCCTCCTATTCATCATTTCTTTTTTTTTTTTTTTTGGAGGGCAATTGGAATTAAGTAACTTGCCCAAGGTCACATGGCTAGGTTTTTTGTTTGTGTATGTGTTAAGTGTCTGAGATTGGATCGGAACTCAGGTCCTCCTGACTCCAGGGCCGGCGCTCTACTCACTGCGCCACCTAGCCGCCCCTCATCATTTCTTATAGCATAGTATTCCATTACATTCAAATACCACGACTTGTTCAGCCATTCTGCAGTAGATGGGCATCCCCTCAATATCCAGTTCTTTGCCACCACAAAAAGAGCTGCTATAAATATTTTTGTACATGTGGGTCCTTTGCCCATTTTTATGATCTCTTTGGGATATATTCCTATGTGGTATTACTAGGTCAAAGGGTATGCACATTTTTATAGCCCTTTGGGCATGGTTCCAAATTGTTCTCCGGAATGGTTGGATCAGCTCACAGCTCCACCAACAATGAGTTAGTGTTCCAACTTTCCCACATCTCCAGTATTTATCATTTTCCTGTTTTGTCATGTTGATGACTGGTACCTCAGAGTTACATATCTGTAGTGATTTTGAACATTTTTTTCATTTGACTGTATATAGCTTTAATTTCTTCCTCTTGAAACTGCCTGTTCATATCCTTTGTTGATTGGGGAATGACTTGTGTTATTGTAAATTTGACTCTGTTCTAGAAATAAGGCTTTTATCAGAGATGCTAATTGTAAACATTCTTTCCTACTTTTCCGCTTCCCTCCTAAACTTTGGCTTTATTTGTACAGAAAACCAAAGGAATTAATGAAAAGAAATGTTATGGAAGGTGGTTTAGCCATACCAGATTGTAAATTCTGTTATAAAGCAGCAATCATCAAAACTTCTTGGTAAGAAATAAAAAATAAGAAATAGGTTATTTCATTATAACCTACTGTTATATAAACCCAGAGACCCCAGCTTCTGGGATAAGAACTCACTATTTGACAAAAACTAATTGGGAAACTGGAAAATAATAGTATGGCAGAAATTGGGCCTAGACCAACATCTGACACCATATACAAAAATGGTAGACAATTTAAATATAAGCACTGATACTAGACAAATTAGGGGAGCAAGGAATAGTTTATTGTCAGATTTTATGTCGATTGGAGGAATTTGTGACCAGACAAGAGATAGAAAAATTATGAAATGTGACATGGATAATTTCGATTGCACTAATTGCATTCTGTTAAAAAGATTTCAAGCATCAGTGAGAAAGTTAGAAAGATAAAATTTTAGATTTCAGGAAACCCTTTGTCTAAAGTAAAAAAAAACTAAAACTTCACTGCCCCAAATTGTGGACTTTGTAAGATACAATAGTAGCTTACAGTTGTGATATGTATGTCACATGTAGAAATTAATCACAACTTTTTATTTATTTTTTTTATTTTTTTAAGCAATTGGGGTTAAGTAACTTGCTCAAGGTTACATGGCTAGTCATTATTTATGCGTGGGTGCTCATTTTCTGAGGCCGGATTTGATCTCGGGTCATCCCAACTCCGAGGCCGGCACTCTTACTCACTGCGCCACCTAGCCGCCCCCTTATCACAACTTTTTGAATATTTTTATGCACAAGTTTTTCTAATTCTATTAATATTATCATTTAACCATGTTTATTCTTTCTGATCAGCCCTACCCTTGATACAGGAGGACTGATCAAGTATATTTTCTCATCTTAATATATTTAAAATGATCCTTTCTGCCTAAGGAGAAAAATATCAACTTGTCTTGCAACTCAGATGATTTGGATTTAGTACTGCCCAGCTCAGCACTCACTTAGGAGCGTGAGTGTGCCTCAATACTTTAAAAAAGAAATCTGCTTTTTCAAGCCAATCAGGGTTAAGTGATTTGCCCAGGCTTACATGACTAGTAAATGTTTGAGGTCAAATTTCAACTTGGGTCCTCCTGACCCCAGGACTGATGGCTGTCTACTACTCCACTTAACCTGCTCCATATTTTTTATATTAAAATTATAGAGCATTCAGGTTTTTATTGTTATTTCTGTTTACGTTGTATATCTTTTTTCTGATTCTACTTTCTTCTCTCAATTTGTATGTGTTATGCTTCTCTTTCAAATTTGTTTTCATTATTGTAGTTCTTGTGTGAATTGCTCACTTAATTTTTCATCACTTCACATGTCAACCAGATTTCTCTGATTCCATCATTTCTTAGAATAAGGATATTCTTGTAATTTGTTCAATCTCTAATTGATGGGCACTCACTTTGTTGCCAGTTTTTTGTTAAAACAAATGCTTCTATAAATTTTTTTTGAGGGAGGAAATCAAGGCAGTTGGTGTTAAGTGACTTGCCCGAGGTTACACAGCTAGTAAGTGTGTCAAGTATCTAAGGTCAGATTTGAACTTAGGTCCTCCTGACTCCCGGGCCGGTGCTTTATTCACTGCACTGCCTAACTGCCCCTTCTATAAATATTTTTGTAGAGGACCCCTTTCCTCCATCTTTGACCTCCTTGAGGTTTATGCCTTATGGGGATATGTATGTGTGGGGTGGGGGTGGGGAGGGCTGTACAGTTCCAAACTGCTTTCCAGAAGGGTTGAACCAGTTCATAGCACCATGCCTGTTCTTTAGCTCTCCCAACAGTTATTTTCCTCTTTTGATCATCTTTATAATTTCTGCTGGGTGTTGGATTATCCCCATTTTAGAGATGAAAAAGATGAGGTACAGAGAAGTAATTTTCCTGTGGTTGTAAAGTTAGTTTCAAAACCAGGACTTGATTAGGTCAGTCAGTCAGTCGTCAATAAATGCCTATTATGCCAAATCTTTTCTTAAACCACCTATGCCTTTTTCTTAAACTACCTACTGGAATGAGGGTTGGGGGGTGGAGGGACGGATGCTCATTTTCACAAATCTTTTTCATTTACATAATGTTAACAATTATAAAGTTTTTTTGTGTATTGGCAGGGGCTGGTAATTATATTAATTTTATGGATGAGCACATTGCAGGCAAGAGAAGGCAATAAGTATTTATCCTTCCAGCTCATCCTTTACAGCCATCCCTGCTAACTGGTATGTATATATATAGGGTAAGCCCAAGGTACCCTGGGGAGAGTAAGGAGGCAGCGTGGATCAATTAAATTTGATCACCATCTCCCCTCAGTATCTGAACTCTGGAACATTTGGAAAGGCATTGCTTTTCTAGCCCATTGTCAAATGGTTCTATGTTAGAAACTGATTAATGTCATTTCCAAAGATAACATTTAAGAGGCATTTTCATCTGCTTTTCAGATACACCCTAAGGACCATGGGACTTTCCCATCTTGACTGGCAGCTGTAATAACCTCTGTATGTGTGTGTTGTCTCCCTCATTAGAATGTGAGCTCTTTGGGAGTAGGGACTGTGTTCGATTTCTATTTGTATACATGTTTTGCATGTAGGAAGTACTTAATATATTCACTGTTCTAAGGTGGGGGGGAAAGGGAGGAGGGGAGAAGAATATAAGAAAAAGGCCTATTCCCTCAAGAAATTTACGTTCTAATGAAAGCACACAACATTCTAGGTAATTGAAAAGCAGAGGGTGAGGGGAGTGGAGTGGAGTAAGAAGATCCTTTCTGGAGACAGAAGCAGAACTGGGACAGGGGAGTGAGGGATGGTTCACCTAGGCTCATCCCCTCCAATGGGGGCTCTGGACCTTAGCAGGAAGAAAAGATGCTGATATGGCAGGGTCATGTTTCAAGGTGGGGAGCCCCTGAAGACTTATGGTTGAAACTCAGCACTCCACTACACACTTAGCCTAGCTAAGTTTTACTTAGGTAGATAAAACCCTCTGACACACTGTTCAGTAAAGACCCTGTTGATGTTTGGCCTACAAGATCTTATTTATGGTGATTATTCCATTATTATTCCCTCAACATATTTGAAGAGTGTACAGTACTATCAACAAAACACAAGGGTATTCCTGGTGGTTGTATAGAATGGAGGGTTTCCCTGAGAAAATGTCAATTAACTTCTCAGTACTTTAATACTGAGATTATTCTATTAAATTAGCTTTAATAGAAGAAGGCTACTTACCTAGAGAGTTTCCTATACTGGTGAGATTCCATTCCCCATCCCTATTACCAACAAAAGTCCAGGAGTCAACATCATAATTGGTACCATAAATCCTTGATACATTTTGTTGGTGTAGGTAGGTAGGTAGGCAGGCAGGTTCAGTGGATGGAAGTGTCTAACCTGGAGATCTGTATTCAAATTTAGCTTCAGATGTTGCCTAAGTCTGATCCTGGACAAGTCACATTTGCTTTGACTTCCTCATCTCTTAAATGGGGGTGATAGTTCTAGCACTTACTTCCAAAGGTTGTTGTGAAGACCAAATTAAATAATTTTTAAAGTTACTTTTAAAATTCATTTTAAAAAATTTTGAGTTCCAAATTCTTTCTAGCTCTTCTTCCTCCAAGACAAGTAATATTTCAGTTATACATGTGAAATCATCCAGATATTTCTATATTAGCCATGTTGCAAAAAATGGCAAGAAAAAGTGAAAAGCAGGTTTTCTAAAACTATTCCCCTCATCATGAAATGATATTTATAAAAGCACTTAGCACAGTGCCTAGTAAGAGCTGTTGACATTTTAGCAATTGTTGGTACTATTTTACATCACCTTCATTTCCCCGTCTCTTTTTTCTTTTCCTTCCTAGAGAATCATTCCTATGACAGAGGATGAAGAAAAAATAGTTAAGCAAAAATAACCGATATAACCATCAAATCCACCTGATTGTGCTCCACTCCCATAATCTTGGCACTTCTGCAAAGATAAGAGGGAGTAACCTTTTTGGGGCCCTAGCTCAGTCTTAGTCTTAGTCTTTTGTTGTCATTCCTTATATTTAACATTAATTTAGTCACATACTTTTCCTTGCTCTGCATCAACTTATGTCTTCCCACGCATCTCTCTGTTCATATTTTTTATATTTTGTCACATTTATGTGCCAGTTTGTTTAGCTCTTGTTTCCCGTTCTTTGCCACTAAAAAGGTGTTTACTATTTATTAGTTACATAATTAGTTATGTGCATAGTCATTCTTTCAATCTTCTGGACTTTTTACCTAGTAGGGGAACGTCTAGATCAAAGGGTCCATAATAACTTTCAGGCCATTCCTAATATTTTCCGTATCCCTTTTAATGTCTGTTAAATATATCAAAATGTAATATCTAGAGACTTATTGCTTGTGTAACTATCACTCAGTACAACTTGTCCATATGTAAGTAGTATCGAAGTACCAAAGAGAGGGGAGAGGGGAGAGATCATACCTGGGCAGGTTCATTAGGGAAGGTTCTAAGGTGTTAATTTTAATTTAGGCCTTGAAACAAGCCAGGCAGAAATGACTTAGATCCATTTTTAATGGAGCAGATAGTATTAGTAAAGGCTTAAGGTAGGAATATGTGAGGTGTCTTTAGGAGACAAGGAGTACTACAGACCAGTTTGAGTAGGGTGAGGTTGGGAAGGGGAGAAGAGTGTCCTTTCCTAACAGTCTGGAAAGGTAGGGGGTGCAGGCTAAGAAAGCTAAGAAGTACTTAATTGGTGTTCCTAATATTTATTTGTTTGAACTAACCACCATAAGTATGCTTAAATCTTAATCAGTTGTAGAAGTTCTAAAATGTCATCATTTCCTTTGCTTTGTAGGCTCACAAGTCCGTGAACTTTGTTTCAACTCTGCTACAAATCACCATGTCCGAGCAGCTGGATTTACCAGTGAGACAGGCAGGCAAGTTTGCAGAGACCTTTTTCTTTTGAATGTGCAAATGTTATTTTAAATGTTCACAATTGAATTGACTTATGTAATGGCATGTCATTTAGTGGTTTTTTTCTGCCAATTGGGCTAAGATCCAATATCCTGGGTCACAAATGCTTATATTGTCAGAGGCCCAGCGGGAAGGACGTCATTTCAACTTAAATGCCTCAGTTTATGCCTAAAGACAGTGGTATAATTCCAGAAAATTAAAACATTTTGCCATAGTAAATGTGAGATTGGAATGTAGTAATATAGTTTAGAATAATATGTCCAAGGAGTCTTTTCCTTTACATATGTTTTTGTTCTGGATTGTAGCCTGTGAATGATGATTAATTTGAACATCCAAGGTTTAAGGACTACTTACTTATTGTTGAAAAACTCTGTGGAGCTAACTTTTTAGAGTTTGCTGTTTTACCAGTTTTTATTGTCAATCTTATTTTACAGATAAGAAAAGTTTAGAGTGGAAGTATGAATTTGGTTTAGTCTGTACATTTCCTTATAACTCGGCTTGGTATTCTCAGTTGATTTTTGTGCTTCCTGTGGACTTTGTCACTTTATTTATTCTCTTGGATGACTAATAAGGGTCATTTCAAATCCTAAGCAGTGGAATGTAGGTCACAATTTCTGATGAAATTTAGGAATCTCCTTGGCTCTTCAGAAGTTGTGACTAAATTTAAGAGACTTGAGACTGCAGCAAAATTGTATCTACTTATGTCAGAAAATTAGTTTTTGGTGAAGAACACCAGAACACCTTGTCTGTTCTTTCTGACAGTTTATTAAAATGTGCATAGTACTTGAGTTGCAAAGAAGGAAAAGTGTCGATAATTCCAGTTGTATCACTTAGCATCAGAAGTCAAATTTATTTTTGAATCTGTTTTGAAACAGGTCAGGCCCCTATAAATGCATTAATAAATTATAAATCATAGAACTAGTACTTTTCTATCTAATTCTTTCTGATAACTTGCATTTACATTTGTAATTAAAATCTTTTTTACATGTCTAAGAGCACCACTAAGTCTGTGTTCTTTTCTATCATTTTAGTTAAGTTCTGTAACTAAGCAGACAGACTTCAGCATTCTGATTGCTGATAAGAAAGCATGATCTGTAATTTACCAAAGAGTGAAAACTACCTTTAAATCTGTTGGTATTCTAAGTTACTTTTGAACCAAGATTGCACTTAGGGCTATAAGACATTATAGTATAAAACATTTTCTTATTTTTAAATTTTTTTTATTTTTTGCTTTTTGGAAGGCAGTTGGGATTAAGTGACTTGCCCAAGGTCACACGGCTAATTTTTGTGTCTGAGGCCAAATTTGAACTCAGGACCTCCTGACTCCAGGGCTGGTACTCTATTCACTGTGCCACCTAGCTGCCCCTATAAAATATTTTCTTAATGGTTTGAATGAAGTTATCTTGATTGTCAAAACCTATGTTGAAGGCATTGAAGAACACTTTATTTAACAAATTACCTGTAATTTAGAGCATTCTTACAAATTGCCATTTGCCCTTGGCAAGGAGAAACAAATTTTTTCCTGATCTAATACCATGAAATCTTGCTCTCCTCAAAAGAATTGTGTATTCATAGCATTATTTTTTTTCTTTAAAATTTATTTATTTTTCATTTGCAACATTCACTTCCATAAGCTTTTGAGTTTTAAATTCCCTGCTCCCCCTTTCCCAAAACAGTGTGCAGTCTGACATAGGCTCTACATATACATTCACATTAAAGATATTTTCACATCAGTCAAGTTGCTAAGAAGAATTATAACCAATGGAATGAACCATGAGAAAGAAACAAAATGAAACAAAAAAGAGAGAGCAAATAGTATGCTTCGATCTTCATTCAGACTCCCTAAGTCTTTCTCTGGATGGCATTTTCCATCATGAGCCATTTGGAGTTGTCTTAGAAACTTGGCACTGCTGAGAAGAGCCAAGTCTGTTAAAGTTAGTCATCACACAGTGTGGCTGTAACTCTGTCTAGTGTTCTCCTGTCTCTGGCTCCCCTCACTCAGCATCAATTCATATGTCTTTCCTTATTTTTCTAAAGTCTTGCTTCCTCATCATTTCTTATATAATATTCCAATCATTCCTATATTCCAATATTCCTGTATCATAACTGCTTTAGCTATTTCCCGATTGATGGTCACCCCCTCAATTTCCAGTTCTTGGCCACCACAAAAAGAGCTGCTATAAATATTTTTGTACAAGTGGGTCTCTCATAAAAACTCTTTAGGATACAGCCCTAGAAGTGGTGGTTCCAAATTGCTCTCCAGAATAGTTGGATCAGTTTACAACTCCACCAACAATGCACTAGTGTTCTAATTTTCCCACATCTTTCTACAGCATTTATAATTTTCCTGTTTTGTCCTGTTAACCAATCTGACAGATCTATTGTGGTACCTCACAGTTGTTTTGCTTTGCATTTCTCTAATCAATAGAATAAAATGCAGTTTTCTAATCAATAGAAGAGCATTTCTTCATATGACTAGGTAGCTTTAATTTCTTTCTCTGAAAATTGTGTCTTCATATCCTTTGACCATTCATCAATTGGGGAATCACTTGTATTCTTATAAATTTGACATGGCACTATATATTTTAGAAATGAGGCCTTTATTAGAGACACTGGTTGTAAAAATTCTTCCCAGTTTTGTTTCCCTCCTAATCTTGGTTGCATTGGCTTTGTTTGTACAAAACATTTTCAGTTTAATGTAATTAAAATTATCCATTTTGCATTTCATAATGTTCTCTATCTCTTGTTGTGTCCTAAGTTCTTCTGTTCTCCATAAATCTGACAGGTAAACTCTCCCAGTTTGCTTATAGTATCAGCCTTTATATCTAAATCATGTAAATAGCATTTTCTTTAGGTTATACCATCAACATAGCAGAAAGCCAATTTCTGAATTGTACTTAATCAACTTCTGAAACAGTGATAATGAGGCATGTTTTGTTCTTAAAAGAATCAAGGGTAGTCTGAAAGCACTTCAGTGATATATGAACACATAAAGGGGCTAATCATGTACATAATTGTTCTTTTGTCCAACCTTCCTGATATCTTTCAGGTGTTATCTATTTGAAAAATATGATAACTCAGTATTGGCCTGATAGGGACACTACACCAGGGGAAATACCTCAATACACAATCCCTGAAGAAGATCGACATTGTATACGTGAAAATATTGTTGAAGCTATTATTCACTCCCCTGAACTCATCAGGTATTTAAAAAATGTTATTCATTGTTTAGTAATATCATATTTGCTCTGTCTTGGTCTTAAACCCCACCCCCAATATATTTTGACATTTAAATAGCAGAGACTCTAGAAACCAGTGCAGTAATAGTATGTATAGTTTTATGGTTGTAAGGTGAAAAGTTCTTTTACTATTCAGCAAATATATCTGTTAAATCATTCTTACTGAAGAATTCTATGCATGGTTTGTTATATTTAATCTATAGTGTTAGTTAGTGAGTTTATGGGGTATCATTCTAAGAAATTATTAAGGAAGTTAACAAGTATCTGTTTCTATTAACTGCCTCTTTTGGAAAGGAAAAAATACTGCAAAACCTCGTAAAATGGGTGGAGTCAAGCCAAACACATTCTCACAATGTCAGTTAGGTGTTTAGTTGTGGAGGAAGTCCATACTATCCTTCAGTGAGCTTCCTTAGACACTAAGACAACCAGGAAGCCTAACATCACATGTTCAATAATAATAATACCTTCTGTTTTATGATGGTTATCTTTTCCTTGTGCATAACATTTGAGGATCTTAATGCTACTTGCTTTGCCTTTGCACTTAATTATATTCTATGTGTTTCTTTCCCTCAGTACTAGCTTTGAAAAGGGGGGGATTGTAGCCCTTTCTATCTTTGCATGTCTCAGGGTCTTATACATGTGCTTTCACCTATCATAACTACCCTGTGAAATAGGGAGAATGGTTTTATAGGTGAGGAAAGAGATTCCAGGAGACAGCTAGTCTTTGATTGCCCAAGATTTTCAATGTCCTGGCTCTAGCTCTGTCTACTGGACCCATAAAAGGAAATGAGCTTTGGGTCTACAGGATCTGCATCCCTCAAGACTAAATCATGATTTGAAATTATATAAGTTGGATTAATAAAATGCATAATAATTATTCGATGCACTCTTCATAGCATGTTTTTTCCTATTTATATGTCTTATTTGACTTTTAGGGTACAGCTTACTACGTGTATTCATCACATAATCAAACACGATTACCCAAGCCGCTGGACTGCAGTTGTGGACAAGATTGGTTTTTATCTCCAGTCTGATAACAGTGCTTGTTGGCTTGGAATCCTTCTTTGTCTATATCAGCTGGTCAAAAACTATGAGTACGTATGTCAGTCTCTAACTATGGGTTATATACTTGGAAATAAATCTGGGAGTGTCAAGATAAGGGAATTCAAGGGGGAGGCTTAATCCTACACAGCATTTCTTTCTTGTTTTTTTGTTTTTGGGGTTTTTTGAGGGGGAATTGGGGTTAAGTGACTTGCCCAAGGTCACACGGCTAGTTTTTATGTTAAGTGTCCAAGGCTGGATTTGAACTCAGGTCCTCCTGATTCCAGGGCTGGTTCTCTATTCACTGTGCCACCTTTTCACAGCATTTCTTAAATACATTAAGATACATACTTTTGAATTACTGAATTAGGTGTTGAAGATTTGACATTTTCCATTTGTAGTCCTGTGGCTCATAGCTTATGATTCTTGCCCCTTCCTTAGTAACTAAATTTGAACCTAGAACCATTTTGTTTGTTGTGGCATTACTTCCACTCCACCTTTCAAACTATGACATAATCTAATCCTCCTGTTCCTATATTATTCAGTCCCAGACTCCTTACTGTTCCTCATGTGACACTTTATCTCCTGTGTCCCTGCTTTTGCCCTGGCTATCCCTCCAGCTGACATGCCCTGCCTTGTCAATGTCATCTCTTAGAATCCTTGATTCCCTTTAAGACTTGCTCAGCTCAGTAGCCACCATCTGCTTAAACACCCCCAAGCTACTAAGGCTGTTCCCTCCCAGTATTTTTTCTCCAATAAACGCTCCTTCAGTTTGTGAAGTGAAGTTCAACTCTTAAGTGTGATAAGAGTTGAGAGGTAGAAGCCAGTGTTGTGTGAAAGGCTCACAGAAAAATGGCCTCTAAGGAGAACTGATTAAGGAAAGGATAGGATTTAATGTTCAGATGAATAAGACCAATGGGCACTGCCAGGCAGGAGAAATTATAGTTGGATGGCAGTGGGAATAACCATTACATCTATAGGATAATGAAAAGATTCAGTGATGAGTAGAGAAGCCGTTTATATTAGAGACATGGGGTTCAGATTATAGAGTCCCATAAAAGGAAAGAGGAGTTAGGACTCTGAAGAAGTTCCTAGTTTAAAAAAAAACAAACACCGATAGTCTAGTTTAGGTTATGAGAATCAAACAAATTTTTTGGGCTTTTTTTTTTTTTTGGAGGTGAGTTAGGGCAGTTGGGGTTAAGTGACTTGCCCAACATCACAGGGCTATTTTTGTGTTAAATATCTGAGACCAGATTTGAACTCAGTCCTCCTGACTCGAGGGCTGGTCCTTTATTTACTGCCACCTAGCTGCCCTGAGATTCAAACTATTGAAATAATTTGTTGTTCATAAATTGATTTGTGAGCTCTCATAGAACTTTATAAAACGTACAGGACTGGTTTCCTTCATTGAGTTTAATAGATTTTCTGTTTTCTAGGCCCAAAATGTACATGATTATAGCATGGCATCTTAAAAACTATATGAAATTTTACTAAGAATATTAGGATGTGACCCTTACAGTTATCCCTTTTACATCATGGGGGTTAGGGCTGTGGTGCCTCTGAGATCTGGAAAGTATATGTAAAAATTTTTCCACCTTCTCTTTGTACCAGAGAACAAGTCTGAATTGTTCTTTTTCTTTTATGGGGTGTTTGTAGCACCTTATTGTAAAATTTAGGTGAAATATTTTATCATAAGCTCTGTCATCTGCTAGCCTTCAAGAGTCATCTACAGTTTCCACAAAACACCCCCATAATTCCCCTTTAGTTTCTTATGCTTACCTTATTGAAATCTCAGCAGGGAAAGTGGCTAGGTGGAAGGGATAACTGTATTTAAGTAAGGAAAAACAGTTTATATCTTCATTGACTAGATTGTAAATGTCAGCTCCATGACTTAATTAGTTTAAGGATTTCTCCATAGCCAGAATTTGCATTCATATAGTATAAAGAGCTATTGTCACCCAGAAATGGAAATAATGTCATTTTATAGGACAGAGAATTATGTTGCTCATAGGAAATTTCAGTCATTCATTGTGTTACAAGTTTTATCTAGCCTAAAGACCGATAATGTAGATCTTTTAGTTATTGTACCTTTAGAATGTCAAGTGTGCATTATAAAAATTGTAAATTGATTGCCAAAGAAAGGTGTTTTTCTGAGTTGTGTCTCAAGGATCAGCCTTACCAAGTTTGAAAAGGTGTACATATTAGCCAATTCAGTTCGCATATTTAAAATAGTCTCCATGCTGCTGGTCACTTGATTACTCTTTACCAGTTATTTCAAGAGTAACTTTTTCAGGCGGCTAGGTGGAGCAGTGAGTAGAACACTAGCCCTGCATTCAGAAAGACCTAAGTTTTGTTTTGTTTTGTTTTGTTTTGCAGGGCAATTGAGGTTAAGTAACCTGCTCAAGGTTACATGGCCGGTCTTTATGTGTGGGTGCTCATTTTCTGAGGCAGGGACCAATCCCAGGGCCAGCACTCTTACTCACTGTGCCACCTAGCCAACCCAACATAATGAAATAAGTGACCTAGTGACTTAAGTTCTGTTTTTTTTTTCTTTGTAAAGTTGAAAGATTGTATTTTACTGATGAGTGAAAGATTACTACAGCATTTTAGCAAAAAAAGTTCTGGATTTTTGGTTAGAAGTATTTTGAGGGTGGCTAGGTGGCGCAGTAAATGGAGCACAGGACCTGAGTTCAAATCCAACCCCAGACACTTGACACAATTACTAGCCTTGTGACTTTGGGCACGTCCCTTAACCCCAATTGCCCTCCAAAATGCAAAAAATAATAATAATAATAATAGTCATCAGTGTTTTCGATCTGGCTCTGCCAAAGCACCAGTCTTGGTCAGGCCCATTCACTTCTGAGCCTGTGGTCAACAGAGTTGATAATACTGGCTTTGTGTCTAAGGGTTTTCTCTTTTAAGTGAGAGCTTGTAACTTTTACCTAAATGACATTAAACAAAAAGTAAAGGATAAAAAACACTAAATTTTTATTTCATAGGTCAGCTACTATTGGAATTACCTGTCAGCATAAGTATATCCCTGCTGTTGCCCCTGGGTTTGAAATAACGTTGGTTTTCCTTAGGTGTTCTCAAGGGTGGTGTTTCTGCATCATTAGATATGCGGGTTTTTTTGTCATTTTTACATATAATTATGATTTTAAATTATTATGGATTCTTTTTGTATTTGAATCCAAAGGTACAAGAAGCCAGAAGAACGGAGTCCATTGGTAGCAGCAATGCAGCATTTCCTACCACTTTTGAAGGATCGTTTTATTCAACTTCTTCCTGATCAGTCTGATCAATCAGTCCTCATTCAGAAACAAATTTTCAAGATCTTCTATGCCCTTGTTCAGGTACACTGGACCCATTATTTCACTGATGTTCATGTCTTTCTCAGGAGTCTAGGCCATGATTTTCCCATAAACCATCTGAAAAGGATCTGCCCTCCCTTGGACACCTTCCTTGGGACTTGTTAGTAGCTTGTTCACATTTTTATTTACCGAAAGACAGTCTGAAGTCACTCTTAAGAATCACTTTCCCTAGCTTAAGTTATTATATGATAGGACCAGTTACCTAAAATAAAGTAAGTTAGAAGATAAGGTTGAATATGTGTAATGGGAAGAAAAGATAGAAGTTGGTAATATTTCTACTGGTAGGAAACAAAAATTACAGAAAAAAAACCAAAGTATTTTGATTAGTAATTGAACATTTTGGTACAGTTTAAAGAAAAGTTGGACCTTTTTTTCCCCCTTTTAAAGTATACTCTTCCACTGGAGCTGATAAATCAAGCAAATTTGACGGAATGGATAGAAATTCTGAAGACGATTGTAAACAGGGATGTGCCTCCTGTAAGTGTGTGTGACCTCTGGGGGGATGGTGTGGGGAGCTTTCAGCTTGGGCTTTTGTTGGGGTCTGAATTATTTTCCTTTTTTTAAATTTTCTTTTAGTTTATAATATTCATTGCACAATTCCTTGAGTTTAAATTTTTTACCCTTTCCCCCTCATGGTGGCATGCAATCATAGCTACAGATACCTTCACATTAAACATTAGTCAAGTTGTAAAGAAACATTATAAACAATGGAGTGAATGAGAAAGAAAAAACAAACAGAAAAAAGAGCAAGTAGTTTGCTTCAGTGTGCATTAGACTCTGTAATTCTTCCTCTGGATGTGGGTATCTCTTTCCATCTTGAGTCTTTTGGAGTTGACTTAAACCTTGCATTGCTGAGAGGAGCCCAGTCTATCAAAGTTAATCATGACACATGTGATGTGTCTTGTAACTGTGCACAAAGTTCTCTTGGTTCTGCTCTCCTCAACTCAGCATCAATTTATATAAGTCTCTCCAGGTTATTATGAAGTCTGTCTGCTCCTCATTTCTTACAGCTTAATAATATTCCATTATATTCATATACCACAAGTTGTTTAGCCATTCCCCAATTGATGGGCATCCCCTTGATTTCCAATTCTTTGCCACCACAAAAGAGTTGCTCGCTATAAATATTTTTGTACATTCGTGTTATTTTCTCACTTCTATGATCTCTTTGGGATAAGCCCTAGAAGTGGTATTTCTGGGTCAAAGGGTATTGCTTTCCAGAATCGTTGAATCAGTTCAGAACTCCACCAATGCATTTGTGTTCAATTTTTCCACATCCTCTTCAGCATTTATCGTTTTCCTGTTTTGTCATCTTAGCCAATCTGACTGAGATGTGGTACCTCAGAGTTGTTTTGATTTTCATTTCTCTAATCAACAGTGATTTATAGCATTTTTTATGTTTATAGATATCTTTAATTTCTTCCTCTGAAAAATGCCTGTTCATATCCTTTGACCATTTATCAATTGGGGAATGACTTGTGTTCTTACAGAGTTGACTCAGTTCTTTGTATATTTTAGAAATGAGGCCTTTATCAGAGACCCTGGTTGTAAAATTCTTTCCCCCTTTTCCACTTCCCTCTTGGTTACATTGGCTTTATTTGTACAGAAACTTTTGTATGTAATTAAAATTTTATTTTATTTTTTGTAATAATTTTTATGTAATGTAATCCAAATTATACACTTTGCATTTCGTAATGCTCTCTAACTCTTTTTAGGTCATAAAATTTTCCCTTCTCCATAAATCTTGAGAGGTAAACTATTATTTGCTCTCCCAGATTGCTTACAGTATCAGTCTTTATGCCAAGATCATGTACCCATTTTGACTTTATTTTGGTATATGGTGTAAGATAATGGTCTATGCACAGTGTCTGCCACACTATTTTCCAGTTTTCCCGGCAGTTTTTGTCAAATAGTGAGTTCTTATCCCAAAAACTGGCATCTTTGGGTTTATCAACAGTAGAGTACTATAGTCATATAGTGTTTTGTGTACCTATTCCACTGATCCACTACTCTATTTTCTCAGCCAGTATCAAGTAGTTTTGATGACTACTGCTTTAAAATCTGGTATGGCCAGCATTTTTATATATGTATATCCCTAGCATTTCTTTTCATTAATTTCCTTTATTTTCTGGACCTTTTGTTTTTCCAGATGAATTTGGTTAGTATTTTTTCTAGCACTATAAAATAAACTTTTGGTAGATTGATTGTTATGGCACTAAATATGTAATTTAGGTAAAATTGTCTTTTTTATTATATTAACTCTACCTAGCCATGAGCAACTGATGTTTTCCCAATTAGTTAGATCTGATTGTATTTGTGTGAAAAGTGTTTTATAATTGTGTTCATATAGGTCCTGGGTTTGTTTTGGCAGGTAGATTCCCAAATATTTTATAGTGTTTACAGTAACTTTAAATGGAATTTCTCTTTCTATCTCTTGTTGTTGGATTTTGTTAGAAATTTAGGAATGCTGAGGATGGGGAGGGGTCTGAATTCTGGGCCACCTAGCTAGCCGCCAGAGCACCAGCTCTGGAGTCAGAAGAACCTGAGTTTAAATGTGACCTCAAACATTTAACACTTACTAGCTGAGTGACCTTCATCCCTGCAAAAAAAGAAAGAAAGAAAGAAAGAAAGAAAGAAAGAAAGAAAGCAATTAGCAAAAGATGTGAACACCTTCCTACCAGCAAGCTTCCCCTAATGGGTTTCACTTGAGGCATATTAATGGGCAGGGGAAGATCTTCCCATTAACATTACACCTTTCTCAAGCAAAGGGCCCAAAACATTTTATTTTGGAGGAAGGAAGGGAAGGCAATTGGAGTTAAGTGGCTTGCCCAAGGTAACACGGCTAATAAGTGTGTTGAGTGTTTGAGGCTAGACTAACTCAGATCCTCCCGACTTCAGTGCTCTATTCCCTGGGCCACCTATTTGCACTCCCCCTGCCCCCCTAAAAAACCCCAAAATTTTAGGTGGCATATTTCTACAGTTACTGCTGTTTTGCTCTTTTGGTTCTGATATTTGCATGCTATGGCCATTTGGATTTTTTATATGAAGTAAGAATTCTGAGCATTATTTAAATTATTTATTGGTTGAATCAGAGTTCTTTATGGAATTTCAAATTTTAAACTGATTGTTAGTAATAGTTGGAGGGATGGTGTTTGTTTTTAGATTTACCTGAAGACTAATTTTGCCTCAAGTGGCTACCAACTTGTCTGTGGGAGTTATATAGTACAAATCACCATGATTTGTAAAAGGTACTGGAATTTTACTCATATTGAAGGTATTATTTTTCACTCCTAACTTGCTTTATTTAAATGGAAGATTTGTACATTGGGAGATACTTTTGATTTCTACAGCTATGGTCCTAGTAATATACTTTTTAAAAAGTTACTCTAGTTAATAAAATTTCCTCTACAAAGGAAACCCTTCAAGTTGAAGAAGATGATCGGCCAGAATTACCATGGTGGAAATGCAAGAAGTGGGCTTTACATATCTTGGCAAGGCTTTTTGAAAGGTAAGCTTCTTTCCTTTGACAAATCATTAAAAATATTTTCCCCTAGAATCTCCTAAGATGGAACTATTTTAAAGCATAGCAAAAGATTATTGGGAGATTCTTACTTTGTTTTAGGTATGGAAGCCCTGGCAATGTTTCCAAGGAGTATAATGAATTTGCTGAAGTCTTCCTAAAAGCATTTGCTGTTGGTGTCCAGCAGGTAAAAAGCCCTGTCTTAGATATTAGCAGTCATACCACTCTGATGCCTCCTCATTGCATGATAGTGATCCTGGATTTCATTGCACTACTACCCGTGATAATTTGCAGACTGGAAAGGCTTTATGTTTAGACCTTGAAGTCACAGTATATCACTCAGAAATATGGAGATGCTGAATGTCAGAAGACTAGCCAATAGGACTGACCACGTCAGTCCTCTCTTTAGTACCATGAAGGGGTTCTCTATCACCTAGGATCAAATCAAAATGCTCTGTTTAGCATTCAGAGCCTTTCATAACCCAACATCCCCTCCTACCTTTACAGTCTTCCACCTAACTTAACTGCCATGTAGTGACACTGACCTGACTGTTCCTCACACAAAATAAGCCAACTTTTGATCTGTGCATTTTCATTAGCTGCCCCATACTTTTCCCTCTTTTCTGCCTTCAGTCTTCCTTCAAGTCTTAGCTAAAATTATACATTTTTTAAGGAGTATTTCCTGATTCTTCATTAATGGAATGCCTTCCTCTGTTGATTATCCCAGTTTACCCAAGATTGTACATAGCTTGATTGTACATAATTATTTGCATGTTGTTACTTCCATTATAAGTGTGACCTCCTTGAGAACAGGGACCTCTTTTTGTCTTTTCTTTGTATCCCAGGAACTTGGCACAGTACATACTAACACAGTTAACTACTTGACTTCTTGACTGACCAGGCCATGAATTCTTTTGGCCACAGCAGGTCATAAATATCATCCACTAAAGATTTGAAGGGGTATTGGTGGAGGGAATTTTCATACTGGAAATGAAGTATAGAAATATTTTATAGTAGGAAATTTAATAATTTTTGTAGCTTTATACCTTTTTGATTCCCTTTTCTTAATTATCCTGATAATCTAAATTTTAAAACTTTTCTCTAATTTACATAATCACTAAATATTTTACTTTCTTTACCTTTTGCAAGCCAGTCTTCTGTTCATTGTAGTGAACAAAATTGAAATGTTCCATAGCAGTTGCTCTCTATGTGATTGGCCAAATTTAAAATATGACATAACAGATGTTTTAAATTATCTATGAAATTCACTTTTCTTCCTGATTTCATTATTTTTGAATTTTATTTTAATCAATAAGAAATTATTTTCTCTCCTCACCCCTTCTACTCTCCCAGTTGAGAGAAAAAGCCCAAAATCCTTCTTGAAAATATGCATCGTCAAGGAAAACAAAGTCCTTCTTTGGCTGTATCCAAGTATTTGTCTTCTTCTGAATGATGTCATAATTTATGATGAGGAATATTAGTATTTTAGTTTCTGACTTTGGGATTATGCTTTTATTGGTAAATACTTATTTCTGTCTTTGTTATCACATATATTGAACTGTTAATTTCTCACTCTAGGTATTGCTGAAGGTGCTGTATCAATACAAAGAAAAACTGTATATGGCCCCTCGAGTCCTACAACAGACATTGAACTATATCAATCAGGGCGTGTCCCACGCTGTTACATGGAAGAACCTGAAACCTCATATACAAGTAAAAATTCTCTTTCTAAAGATAAGCACTTGTGGTTATAGAAATAGGGGACTGTTGTTTGTGTGTGCATATAGAAGTGGAGAGGATATATATGGAGAAAGAAACCATAAAGTAACCCAAGCATAGTTTTTATTTGTTGTGTAATATTATGATTTAGTTACTCTGTCCTGGTGCTATGATGGAGATAGATAATATATAACATAAATCTAATGCCTTACATATCTTGACTTCAGTTATTAAATTTTAATCTATATCTTATACATTCCTCTTATTTAAAGTGGGAGGCAGCTTGGGTCAGTGAAAAGCACACTGCCTCTGGGAGGAGATCAGAACCTGAATTGAAAGCCTGCCTCTGATGTTTCCTACTTGTACAGCCTTGAGAAAGTCCCATTAACTTCCCTCAACCTCACTTTTCTTTTCTTTTTTTTTTTTTAATTTTTTTTTTTTAAAGCAATTGGGGTTAAGTAACTTGCTCAAGGTTACACGGCTAGTCATTATTTATGCGTGGGTGCTCATTTTCTGAGGCCGGATCTGATCTCGGGTCATCCTAACTCCGAGGCCGGCGCTCTTACTCACTGCGCCACCTAGCCGCCCCTTTAGGGCAATTGGGGTTAAGTAACTTGCCCAAGGTTACACGGCTAGGTTTTTGTTTGTATGGATTAAGTGTCAGAGGCCGGTTCCGAACTCAGGTCCTTCTGATTCCAGGGCCGGCGCTCTATTCACTGTGCCACCTAGCCGCCCCTTCAGCCTCACTTTTCGCATAAGTAAATGCAGAGGTTTGGACTGCATGGTTCCCGAGGTGTTTTTCAGCTTTAGATATATGACCCTATGATGGTAGCCAGTTATTTAATTGTAATGACATAAAAGAACTTGTAGGTAAAACTTCACATCAGACTCATTTCCTATTGTAATTGGCCAATATTTCTATAACTAATCAGTTTGCTTTTGTGTAGTAGAACTCTCAGACTTGATGGGTTTGGCTTAAAATTACATGAATTACCACTGAGATCTTGAAATACCGATATATGGCTGCCATCCTCATAAATTTATATGTTGGAGAAAGGATGAAGTTAAATAAGTCAATGTTAAATAACAATAACCTAATGACTCACTGAGACAAATGCTTTCTTTTTAATAGGATTGATGTATTATTGAGAGTTTAAAGAATAGTAACCATTGATATCAAAATGGTCACTTTTAACTTTTAAATTACAGGGCATTATCCAAGATGTTATTTTTCCATTGATGTGCTATACAGATGCTGATGAGGAGCTCTGGCAAGAAGATCCTTATGAGTATATACGCATGAAGTTTG
The DNA here is from genome assembly GCA_011680675.1 of Gymnobelideus leadbeateri. Lineage (NCBI taxonomy): Eukaryota > Metazoa > Chordata > Mammalia > Diprotodontia > Petauridae > Gymnobelideus > Gymnobelideus leadbeateri. The sequence continues at coordinate 1,456,327 of WOXC01008487.1, read as the reverse complement.
GTAAGGACTTGGGCATTTCTTAAAATTGCATTCCAGCTTTAGGTCAGTAGACTTGGAGTGTCAGGTTTCTATATTTAGGTATGTTTTATTCCATGTGCTTGTCTCTCTTTTAAACCCGTATTAATTGCTTACTAAGTGAATATACATGTTCCTAGTGCAAAATTAGCATTCTACAAGACCAGTCCCACTGTTTTCACCAAGGGCTCTTCTGGCCCAGGCTGTAGGGTGGTTGATTCCTCTCAATAGAGCTGTGCAGAAAGAGAGATGAGGAATAATACGAGATAATGATCAGAGAGGGAAGTGACCCTTTCTAATGAGGGAAATGGAAGATTTTTGTGTAATCATGAACCCCAGGGTGTGACCAACCCTCTGTGGACTGGAGGGTGAAGTAAAGGAGTAGTTTATAGGATTGATTGAAGGAGGTTGAGGAATTGGGAGGTTTTGGAGTTTGAGGGCACATCTGTGTAGTATCTATTATTTACATAGGTGTAGGGAGAAAGGAGAAACCAGGTTTACAACACAATCGTGTTTTATAAATGACAGTTTTCATAAATTGTATTAAATGCTGGAAAGTATTGTAATTTGAAGTGTTCTTAGCCTTACAGTACAATTTGTCCTATAGATGTGTTTGAAGACTTCATTTCCCCCACTACTGCTGCCCAGACACTCTTGTTTACAGCCTGTAGTAAGAGAAAAGAGGTAAGTTAATTCTTGGGGGCAAAATATCCATTCACAACCATTGATCAGTTGCTCTAAAATGTGTCCAAAGACAACTGCTTTAGAAATTTAGTACTTATTAATTTTTTATTGATTTTACTTAAATTATTGCTGTCTGTCATGGATCCTTTACATTTTTCTCTAGAAAATAAAGTCTTTGTTTTGAATACTCAGCATGTTGTCCTTTGTCTTTAATCTAGGTCTTGCAGAAAACAATGGGATTTTGCTATCAGATTCTTACAGAGCCAAATGCTGATCCTCGGAAAAAAGATGGTGCTCTGCATATGATCGGTTCTTTGGCTGAAATCCTGCTGAAGGTATAGAGAGCTGGGGGTTGGGGGTGGGGGCTCAGGTCAGTCATGCTGCATAATGTCCTAGACACCCAGGTAGTTTTCGTTAATTGAAGCATTATGGATATATGCACGTGCCATTGGCGTTGGAGGAAAATCAAACCTTTGTAACTGGCCTGGCTGCTCTTAATTCAAACACCAGAATAGTTGTGAGCTTACAAAGAAGATATAATTTCCAGAGTGAATATTTGAATTACAAAAGAATTCATTAAATTGTAAATTCTTGTCTATTTAATATATATATGTGTATATATATATTTAAACTGCAACTTAATTTGGGAGTACATATTTTCATAATGGACCTCTCTTATTTGTTGGGCCCATTTTACTTTTTTCTATTATATCCTTGTAATATGTGGTATGAGAGCTTGATAGGGATAAAAAGCATGCTATGAAACAGAAGACATGAATTCTGGTCCAGTTCTTGACATATGCTAGACTTTGGGCTTGTTGGCACTGAGACTCTCAGTACTGTGTCTGGCTTGAAGGATGTCCTTTCAGATTGCCTCCTCCTGTGTAATAAGAACACCTAAAGTTCTTTTCACAGATGAAATAAGAGGTCTTGACTAAAAAGTTTCCAAGTTAAACACTTTTTAAACTTATATATGCACACATATATACATGTAAAATATATTTGAGTTTCAGGCTGTGATTTGGAAGAATGAGTTCTTATGGGGTTTTGAAATTGTATGTATTCTTCTAACTTGCCCAAGGCCACACGGCTAGGTTTGCATATGCTTTAAGTGTCTGAGGCTGGATCCGAACTCAGATCCTTCTGACTCCAGGCCGACGCTCTACTCACTGTGCCATCTAGCTGCCCCTTGTATGTATTCTTATAAACTAAACATTAACCCCCAGGAGTTAGATTTTAGTACCAAACCCAGTGGATGAGTAGGAAGAGTAGTATAGGTTTTTTTCTGTCATTGTGATGTACAATTTTAGTTTTAGCCTTAGACTGGCTTTTTGAAAAAAAAAAAAATCCTAGTTAATTAAAGAGTAATTACTTCAACAAGAAATAATCTTCCTTATATATCAACAGAAAAAGATCTACAAAGATCAGATGGAGTACATGTTGCAAAATCATGTATTCCCTCTCTTCAGCAGCGAACTAGGCTACATGAGAGCAAGGGTAAGCATATTTTAAAACTTTCTTTTCTTCATATTGTTCAATTTTGGTACTTAATAATGTGTGGACTGTTTGAGTTTTCTGTTTAACATAGATTTCCCAGCTGGCTGCAGCCTCGTGTGCATAGTTTCCATCTGTGTCTGGTAGCACTATCTGTTTGCGTTTTGCATTCAAATGCTGCTGCCCACACATAATCCTGCAGCCAAAGAGAAACTTGGGATCATAGTACTGGCCTAGTGACGTCTTTTTGGACAAATCTACCACTGGTCAGCCTCCGAACTCCCAGACATAGAAAACTTGTGTTTTGATAACACTTGGTTATGATCCAGCTTCTTTTTTCCTTTCCTGTTTATGTATTGAAAAAACATCTTTCTGTGTTGTTGAAATGAGGCATATTTACTTGTTAATCACATTTTTTCAAGGCTTGTTGGGTGCTTCATTATTTCTGTGAAGTGAAGTTTAAAAGTGACCAGAACCTGCAGACAGCCCTGGAACTGACCAGACGGTGTCTGATTGATGACCGAGAGATGCCTGTAAAAGTAGAAGCTGCTATTGCCCTTCAAGTCCTGATTAGTAATCAGGAGAAAGGTAAGAAAATGATATGGAAGAAATTTCTGTAAATTTACATTTCTGCATTAAATTATTTCTTTGTTGATGCTTTTAAATGTGTACTAATTTTATATCTATCTATCTATCTACATTTTACAACATTCAGTTCCACAATCCCTTGAGTTCTAAACCCAACCACCACCATCTGTGGTGGCATGCAACCAAATACAGGATCTACAAATACCTTCACATTAAATATTAGTTAAGTTGTAAAGAACTTAAGCAATGGAATGAAGAAGAAAGAATGAAAAAAAAAAACCGAGAGAGAGTACAAGTGTTTTGCTTCAGTCTGTAGACTCTGTAATGCTTTCTCTGGATGTGGACATCCTTTCCATCAGGAGTCCTTTGGAGTTTGTCCTTTGTCTTCTAACCTTGCATTGTTGAGAGGAGCCCAGTCTATCAGTTAGTCATCAGAGACATGACATGTCTATAATTGTGTACAGAGTTCTCCTGGCTTTGCTCTTGGGGATAAGTTTGGTCATCATCAGAGACCAGTATTTCAGTGGGGGGGAGGGTTATAGTTATCCTTACATTTACCTTCTCGTACCTACACTTTGTGTATATGTTCCTCATTTTGTTTCCTTTACTCTGTATCACTTCATCCTGTTCATACAAATCTTGCCGTCACTTTCTGTGTGTGTGTATATATAGGGAATTATGCATAGAGAGAAAATAGCTCCAATGGAAGTTTTGGTGGCTCCCTTGCAGACTCTCTAAAGCCCTAGCTCTGAGCCCCAGGGGCCTGAAGCCCAGCTTCTGTATCACCAGGACAGGGTCATCCTTCCCAGACCGTGGGAAGACAAGCCATTGACAGTCTTTTTTGGAGTCTGAAGATGGAGGGTTTGAATTCTGTTCTGGTTGACCCTTATTCAGTGTCCCATTTAAAGCTGAGGTTAAGGTACTTATACTTCATCACCTCCAGAGGCCTTTTTCTGAAGGTTCATTGAGATAACATTCAAAAAGTAGTAATGGGAGCTCCTTTTTCTCTTGCAGCTAAGGAATATATTACACCATTCATTAGGCCTGTAATGCAGGCTCTTCTTCATATCATAAGAGAAACAGAAAATGATGATCTTACCAATGTGATTCAGAAAATGATTTGCGAGTACAGTGAAGAGGTTACTCCTATTGCTGTTGAAATGACACAACACTTGGTAAGTGTTGTATTCTTGCCTTTAAAGCCTAGTTCAGCTTTAGTAGAAGATGATATCTAAGGACTTTTCCACTTTTGAATTGCTCTGCTTTGATTGTATATGGTGGTTACATTCTGATGTCGGCATTTACACAGAGTTGTAAACTATTTTCTTAGGTATTATCTGCTATGGGGTTTCCCAACCATATGTTTGTAGGAAATTGTACTTTTACAACCTGAGAAAGGAAACTTCCCTGCTTCAGAAAAGCTCTACATTAAAAACAAACAAACAAACAAAAAAAAACCCAACATGCAAAGATCTTCACTCCTTTCAACAGTCTCTTCTTCAGGTTCCTTGTGTTTCTAAGAAGAGCACAGGGGTCCTGATATTTTCAAAGATAGAGCTATTTGCTTGGGAGAATTTAGATACTTGGCATTGAATATCTTCTCAGTGTTATTTTGAAACATCAGTTTTTCAAACATTCTGAGCCTAGTAGCTATTATTTGGTATTAGGAGTGGAAATCTTATTTCTCAGATAGAAGTAACCATGAATCAATCTCTCCAAGTTGGAATATTTTCGTTAATGACACACCTTTAGTGACTTTTCTTTGAAAATTAATTTACCCTTCTCAAAGTTACCTGTTGGATGAATTAAGGCTGATTTCAGAAAGGTATTTTATTAGACTTCCATAATTGAAGATCTTAAATCATTATGGGCAGCTATTTCAATAAGGTGGTGGTTTGTGTTCGTTAATCGGACATATTCTGCTCCCCCAGGCCATGACATTTAACCAGGTAATCCAGACTGGACCAGATGAAGAAGGAAGTGACGATAAAGCAGTAACAGCTATGGGAATCTTAAATACAATCGATACGCTTCTTAGTGTGGTGGAAGATCACAAAGAGGTAAGAAAACTATTGCCATGAGCACTTCTCCAAGGGTTGTCCTGCACAGACTTCTCTGGTCTTTTACTTCTCCCCATCTGTCCTTTCTGCGATTTAGTTTGAGCTAGGCTCCTTGAATTTATCAAAGGCAGTGTTTTCCTATATATCTTCAAGTCTAGCAGCATTTAGTTAAGGAGCTAGTGTGACAAAAAATTTAGAAGGAAAATAAACCAAATATTCGGTAGGTGTCTGGATCCCCAAAATGTTGAACACAAATCAGCAGCTTGTGGCCATGTGGCCTGTAATTCAGGTGCTTTTTTCTTGCTTGCAGATGCATTTCAGTGTCCTTCATGCTATCATACCTGGTGAAACAGAGGGCATGGCTGTCTCTTAAATTTCAACATTTTCATACTTGTTTTTTTCTTGTCTATTAAGAATTTAGTTTTAAACTATGAATGGTAATACTGAGTTGATCTTTTCTAGTATTTTAAATACTGTTTCCTAATTATGTGCTCATATACTTTTGTATGTTTTGGCAATATTCAGGTTACATTATACCTTTTTTTTTTTTTGAGGGGGGGAAGGCAGGGCAATTGGGATTAGGTGACTTGCCCAGGGTCACACTGTTAGTGTGATGTGTCTGAAAGTTGGATTTGAATTCAGGTCCTCCTGATTCCAGGGCTGGTGCTCTATTAACTGTACCACCTAGCGGCCCCTGCATTATACTTTTGTAAGTCATATATTCAGTCCCCAGTAACAAAGAGTCAGTGCATTTTTGTTGCAATTTCAGGATAAATAATGAATCTGTTTGTTTTGAAATTGTGATATTCTAGATATGTTGGCGGCAGAAACTCAGTCATCTAATGGGTTTTCATGTTGTAATTTCTTTTATCTGTTCTCTTTCAGATAACACAGCAGCTGGAGGGCATCTGTTTGCAAGTCATTGGTACTGTTTTACAGCAGCATGTTTTAGGTACATATATAGATACCTATGCCTTTGTATGAATAAGGGGTCTGATTTCAGACAACACTAGTTTTATGTGAACAAAGAGTAATCCCTTCATAATTCATTCTCTTTCAGAGTTCTATGAGGAAATCTTTTCCTTAGCTCACAGTTTGACCTGTCAGCAAGTCTCTCCACAAATGTGGCAACTTTTGCCTCTTGTATTTGAAGTTTTTCAGCAGGATGGATTTGATTACTTTACAGGTAAGAAGTCTGGCTTTCTCCCTTCTTTGTAATATCAATTTGTAATATCAGTTGTTTTGGTCCCCAGGTTAGGTTTTGGGGAAAATTGAAAAAAGAAAACTCCCCCCCCCCCCTCAGAATCAGTACCCTGGGAAAATAAAATTTCTTTACTTGTGCATGCCTCAATTCCACTAATTTAGCCTAATAGAGAATAGTTAATGAGAAGGTGAGTAACTTAGTAGAAAAGGACCAATTCAATAGTTCTGGGATCAGCTAGTAGACATTGCATAGGGTTGTTTTCCTGAAGTATTCCATTAAATTCCTCTAAGTTGGATGATCTTGTTCCAACAGGGCTGAAGACTAAGCCTTTGTTACAGTGAAACTAATCACATATATAACTGATGATTTTTATTTAACACAGATATGATGCCTCTTCTCCATAATTATGTAACTGTGGACACAGATACCCTTTTATCAGACACCAAATATCTTGAAATGATATACAGCATGTGTAAAAAGGTAAGTAGCCCTAACTTAGTGATGGCTGGTACCAGTTCACACAGAATCAGCTAAAAACATTACTTCTGCTCTGATTCTCAGGTGTATCTGCCCTCTCTAAGATGGGCTGATTTTCTGTACCATTCCCTCAGGATTCTGTAGGCACACTGCCGACACACACTACCCACCACACTATTGTTTAGGATAATGCCTTTAAATTTTAAAAGAGTTTAACAGACCTGTAGGTATTGAATGTTAGAAGGTCAGCTCCATAGTGACTCTTTTGAGAAACAGTGTCCTGTCATGGAAAGATTAATAAATGTGCAGTGGAGATCTTAAACATTTCAAGCATGTTGTGTACCATTCATTTGCAAGATATTCATTGTGCTAGAATGTAAATAACATCATTTTCAGTTTCCTTGTCTAAAATGAACACCTGGGATTAGGTGTCATTTGCTAAATATGTGGTTTATTGGCACAGGGTATAGGGACTGTGCAGAAATCTCTTAAGACATTTATTTCCGTGCTTACAGTGCATGAAGGAACATTTTAAACTAACGCAAATACCTTTAGTATGTTGTAAATAAATAGTGTCTACTTTTACTGTGACTCTCTTTGGTGCCCCAAGCCTTCACTCAGGGTTAGAGCAGCCACTGGGGATTTTATAGTTCCCCTCACCAAGAGAATGGGCTAGGGGGAGTCCCGTGAAGTCCCTGACTTCATTGTAAGACGTTTCATTCTAGTTTCATCTTTTACTTTGATAGGTCTTGACAGGTGTAGCAGGAGAAGATGCAGAATGTCATGCAGCCAAGTTGTTGGAAGTGATCATTCTACAATGCAAAGGCCGTGGCATTGACCAGGTCAGTAATGTACCAACTGCAACTGATTTTTGAGCACACCAGGGAGAAAATACCAGACATATATTTAAAGTCATGAAAATTTTTCCATAATCACTCTCCATCCTTTGAATATTATGTTGAGTCCAAAAGAATGTTTTTCCCACAAATTATTCCTTGCTTGGTAGCATAGTAATTCTATCATTAATAATAACTTTTGAAAACTCTTAGAATGTGGGGGGGTTCCCACTTAAAGGCCTTATAAGATAAGTCCTTATTCACATTGCCTTGAACATTGGTATTCTTTTGATATTAATTGGGAACTGACAAGGTAGGTAATTACTTTCTGAATTAAAGGTCTAGTAAAGCTTTCAGGCAGCTAGCAGGGCTTTGCATTATTATAGTAAAATTTGGTCAGGACAGTATTATGTGGCATTGGTTTGGATATGGTCCTTGCTGGCATTGTGAAATAACATTGCTTTTTAATGCTTTGCAGTGTATTCCCTTGTTTGTGGAAGCTGCATTGGAGAGACTGACCAGAGAGGTCAAAACAAGTGAACTCCGAACAATGTGTCTTCAGGTTGCCATTGCAGCTCTTTACTATAATCCTCATTTGCTTCTCAACACTTTAGAAAACCTTCGGTTCCCCAACAATGTTGAACCTGTTACAAATCACTTTATTACACAGTGGCTTAATGATGTTGATTGTTTCTTGGGGTAAGTGACTTAATAAGGAGAATTGCATCTCGTCTAAACTTTGTGAATACCTTTTTTCCACTAAACTTCTGTTTTTGTTTTTAGGCTTCACGATAGAAAGATGTGTGTTCTAGGCTTGTGTGCTCTTATTGACTTGGAACAAATACCGCAAGTTTTAAATCAGGTTTCGGGACAGATTCTTCCAGCTTTTATCCTTTTATTTAATGGGTTAAAACGAGCTTATGCTTGTCATGCAGAGCATGAAAATGATAGTGATGAAGATGATGAAGCTGATGATGATGAAGAAACAGGTAAGGGGATTGAAACGGTGGAGTCCCCAACTTGGACCATGTTTACCTTATTGCAGGGAAGGAGTTGGGAACCAGAAGACACAGGCTCACTTTTGGGGTTGTCAAATTTTTGTGTGATCTATCCTGGTGTATAGGTTTACTGACTGTTACAGGTCAGGAACCAGACTCACTTAGGACTTTTGGGCAACATCTTCATCCTCTCTGACCCCACCCCATCTTGTGGACCAAAATATTATCCAAGATCACTTTTGTCTGTAATGGTTTATATTTAATCACTCTGATGGGAAGAAATTAGGCTTGGACCAAAGAGTAATAACATTTTTAGTAATGGTTGTATAGCTCTAGATTTTGGAGAAAACTTTGTTTATATTTGGATCAATATTTTATATATATATATATACACATACTTTTAAACAAATGCTTTATTAACTTCTGTTTTACATCATTAATTTCCACCAGATTTTGAGTTACAATTTTCCCCCATTTTTCCCTGCCCACCACCCCAGAATAGCAGTCCCACTAGATATCCCCTCATCCAGTCTGCTCTCTCCCATATCGTCTCCCATACCCCCTTCGACTTTGCTATTAGGGCAAGTTGAATCTCTGTGCTCCAATGCCTGCACATCTTCCAATTACATGCAAAATAGTATTAATAATAGTATTTAATATAATATTTTTTGAGGAGCTAGGCTCAGAATATATATATATATATATTTAAATTTATTTATTTACTTTTAGTTTACTTCAGTTCCACAAAATTTGAGTTTCAAACCACCACCACCCCCACCATGTAATCTGAGAAATAGGTTCTAGAGATAAATTAGTCAAGTTACAAAGAAGGATCATAGCCAATGGAATGAATAACAAAAAAGAAAGAAAAAAAAACAAAAAAGAGAGCAAGCAGTTTGCTTTAATCTGCATTCAGACACCATAAATCTTTCTCGGAAGTGGATAGCATTTTCCATCATGAGTCCTTTGGAGTTGTCTCATAACCTTGCATTGCTGAGATGTGCCCAGTCTGTCACAGTCACAGATATGACTGTAATTGTGTACAAAGTTCTCCTGGTTCTGCTCCTCATTTTATATAAGGCTCTCCAAGGTCTGCTCCTCATTTCTTACAGCACCTGTAGTATTCCGTCACATCCACATACCACAAATTGTTCAGCCATTTGCCAGTTGAAGGCCATCCCCTTGATTTCTAGTTCTTGGCCACCACAAAAAGAGCTGCTATAAATATTATGCATACTGGTCCCCTTCATATTTTTATGATCTTTTTGGGATACAGCCTCAGGAGTAGTATTGCTGGGTCAAAGGGTCTGCACATTTTTATAGCCTTTTGGGCATCAAAATATATTTTTGCCATGAAAATTAGACACTGGGGATTGAAATAAACAAATTTAGTTACAAAAAACCTAGTCAGTTTTTTAAAAAATGAAATGTACAGTAAACTCTCTCTTATCTGGCATAGTTGGGGAGACTAGAGTTTGTGGTTGTTTTCTCATTCATCAGATAATCTGGTTAGCTGAGAGTTCTTCACCTGCATGGGAAAGAATCTCCTTGGGCATTAAGGAGGCACTTGAAAACTGCCCATTGCCATAGGATCATCATGGTCATGACCTTCCATAGTACTTATCCTGAGCAAGGCCAGAAGCACTAGTTGAGATTTCTGATTCATTGATTGCCGGATAACAGAGTGTTTACTAAATGCATTTCTCTTCAGGTTGGATTAGTTGTAACAACCTCTCTCAGCAACCCTCCTCCATACTAACATTCCAGCACACCTGCCTTGCAAAGGTAAATCAAGTGGACTCTGGGTACTACTTTTCTGCCTCTTAGATGCACACATGTCCTGGTAGTAGTGACCTGGTTGGTGATAAAAGACTGTTTGGGATTTTGTAAAAGACTACCACCATAGGGGAGAGACAGTAGGGGGTCATGGTTCAAATTGAATAAAATGAGGGGGTTGACCTAGAACTGAGGTTCCTTGCTTTTGTTTAAAAACTCTTGACTAGTCTTCCTCAGACATAAACTCAGTCCTTTTTTAATGCAGTGTATGTCACAGCCTTAGTGATGAGTATATTAGCTTTTGTTCTCCCCATCCCTTTTCATTGTAGAAATTTCTGAAGTGGTTGGGGGGAAGTTAGGGGGGAAGAAGGAATAGGTCATGGAGAAGTCATTTTTTGAAAATTAAATTATTTTAGAAGGAAGGACTTTTTTGTGCTTTGGAAATTTGGGGCCTAGGAATAAAATTTTGCTGTAGGCTAATTCTCCTTTTTTTTTTCTTACATTTATACTTGTGAAAACACTGCTTCCTCAGCTTTTGTTGTTAATATCTGTGTGACCTTAGGTTTGTCTCCCTCACTTCTGACCCCTGATTTCCTCATCTGTAAAGATATTAGACTAAATCATATATAACATTCCCAACATGCTATAATTATGATCTGAATGTCAAGCTTTTGGCATAGTTATTTTTAGTTTCCAGTAGTATTTTATATCTAAGCACCATAAGGGTACTAGGTAATACATACAATGTCATATGAAAAGAGTTTAATTTGAAGTTAACGAAACCGTAACTATATTGTCTTTGAGAGTGTGGAACCTTCCTTTCCAATTTTTAAAAAAAATATATAAAATGAGGGAAGAAACAAAAGGGGTGTACTAGATGATCATTCGGGTCCCTTCTAGTGATAAATCACCTGCAGCCCCTACAGAATCTATTAGGCATTTGATGGGTTTTTTTTTTTTAAACCACATTAGGATTTAAATTTTCTTTTGAGGTTGTCATTAATAACCTGCTTATAAGTCTGCTTCTAAAATGGGTTTTCAGAATGATTAATGGTGCCATGAACACTCTTCCTGGAAATTCTCAAGTTGTAGAACTAACTATGTACTTACTCCTGTGAATGTGTTGTCTTTTTATTATTTAAATTGATCTTCTCAAGTGTAAAAACATTCCTGTTCTTTGACAGAAGAGCTTGGAAGTGATGAAGATGATATTGATGAGGATGGGCAAGAATATTTAGAGATTTTGGCTAAGCAGGCAGGAGAGGATGGTGATGATGAAGAGTGGGAAGAAGATGATGCTGAAGAAACTGCCCTGGAAGGCTATTCCACAATCATCGATGATGAAGAGAACCCTGTGGACGAGTATCAGATATTTAAAGCTATATTTCAGAGTAAGTAATTCCAATGTGGCTCAAATTGTAACTTAGTAGATCTGTGCACAGAAGGAGCATAATTTCTATACTAGTTAGTCTATCTGAAAAATAGGCAGGTAACTAACTTAGAATTTATTGATTTAACTTGGAATTTGCAAATTAGTTTTAAATTAAAAATTTTTTTTACTATCTAGAGTGCAATAGGTATTTTAATAATTGGATAAATTTGGGCTCAATATAAAGACCTTTATTAGCTGTATAAAATGTAATGGGCTGAATATCATCACTTTGAGTGTTCAAGCAGATTGAGAATTGTTCCATTTGAGTAGTAGCAGCTGAATCATAACTATTTCACTGAAATATAAACCACCTTGTTCTATACACAATACCAGTTGTGCTGAAGGCTTAGGAAATACATGCCAAAAACCAGTATATTCTGTGACTTTAGGGAACAGGGGCCAACATGGTTTTCTTTTTATTTTGTTCTCGTAAATGGTCATGGTGACTATACCATATAGCTATGTATGCTGAAGGTTTCCTTTTTAATTATAATTTGTGGTATAAATGAACGTTCTTATTTTGAAGGCTTCCCAAAGGTGAGTACCTATATCTATGGTGGTTGTGAGGATTCATCAATCGGTGTTTGCTACATGCAAAGCACTTGGTAAAGCTATGAAGAGATCTAAAAGAGTCATCTCCTTTTAACAATGGAATTTCCCAGAGAACAACAAGAATGCTTCAAATACTATGACTTCAACCTCAATACTTTTGAATGGGTTGTGATGATAATTTTTCTTTCTCTTCTATTTTCTTTTTTTTAAAAGCTATTCAGAGTCGTAATCCTGTGTGGTACCAAGCTCTGACTCATGGTCTTAATGAAGAACAAAGAAAACAGTTACAAGACATAGCAACTCTGGCCGACCAGAGACGAGCAGCCCATGGTACTTCCATATGCTTTATTCCTGTTTGAGTGCCCTAAATAATTTTGCATATTTTTGAAGTTAAAAACCTTCTGTTCCAAATATACTTATGTTGTTTCTTATAGACTACATGGTTAATGTAATTTATCACTGTTAATAGAGTTACAATGTTGAAGTAATTATCGTTATCATTTCATTAGATGTTGTTGAATTTACTGAGTTTACAGTCATTAAATTGCTTTCTGTTCATATTTCTAAAGGATGCCAAGTTCCATCATATGGAAGCAAACATTAATTTTCAGTCAGAGGTATAGGTGGATTGGTAGAACCTTAGGAAAATACATTAAAATCACAATATTAACATGTAATCTGATCCTGTAATGATGATTATAATAATATAAATGCACATGTAACCTTTCGAGTTTTAGAAACTGTTTTGTTCACAGAAACCCTATATGGTAGATAGTGCTGTGATTATTTCCATTTGTGCTATTCAGAATCTTTATCAGCAACTTTCTTACCCCTCTCTCAAGATTGCTTGCACTCATATTTGACTGAAATGTCAGAGCACATCTGGTTGGGATATTTTTCTCCTCCCCTTCACCTCAGCTCCCCTGCATCTTTCACTTAATTATTCTCTTTTCCTCCTATCTGTGAAGAAGGCATTGCATGTCCTCCCTGCCAAGTTCATCCCTTTCACTTGGCCCAGTTATTGGTTACTTACTTTCATCTTCAGTCTCTACTGATTTTTCCCACTGGTTTCAAACAAACCTTTACTCAGAGAAATCCTATACTCATCCTACCAAGAAGCTCTGTTTTCTCAACCCTTCCAATTATGGCTTCTGAAATCCCTCACTTGACAATCAGCTGCTTCCAAGGCCTTTGATGATTTCCTTCTTGATACATCAGGCCTTTTCTGTGCAGTTATCGTTGGCCTCTGCAGCTTCTAATTATTATTCTTGCTCCATTGGCTTCCTTGACTCCCAGGTGTTCCTCCTGCCTGTTTGACCTTTCCTTTGAAGTCACGTTTGCTTGCTTCACCTCCTGCCCCCTTGTTGTGGATGTCCTCCAGGACTCTATCCTGGATTTTTTCTTCTTTGTTTAGATTTTTTCCTTTAAATATTTCTTGAGCTTCCATAGAAGCATGTCTATAGTGATGAGTCCCATTATCCCCCAAACATCTTATTTTCTTCTTTCCTAAACCTCTGTGCCTCCTCATTTACCAAGTTTTTAAACATGGCTTCATTGAGTTTAACCTTCCCTTCACCCTCAATGCCTACAGTTGTGCCTCCACGTCTCTTCCGTCCCAGCTTTTCTGATTCCACTCCCACCACCCTATATTTAACACCCGTGGCTCAGGCTATGTAATAACCTTCTCAGTGTTCATTTTCCCTCTCCTCTCTAATCTTATCCTCTTGTGAAAAAGGGATTTTTTATGCTCTTTTGTTTTTCAGCCAACCCATTTCTGTTTAGCTACTGAGGTCATTTTCCTGATACACAGTTCTCAGAATTCCTTACTCAAAACAATTTTAATGATGTATTGTTGACTGCAGATGGAACTGTGTTGCCTGACACATAAAGCTGTGCAGTTGTACTCTTATTTGCCTTTCTCGTTTTATTTCACTTTATTCCTTTTGTCCAAGCCTCAATTTCCAGCCATACTGCAACATTAGCTTTCTTGAAGTCCCTCAACACTCCATCTTCTGCCTCATTCATTCAGAATCTCTTGTCTTCCTTCAAGACTGAGCTAAGGGGCCAGACCCCTCCTCTGAATTCTGCTCTTATAACTCCATTCATTCTAGTACTCTGTCGTGTCTAGTACTCCTCCTGCATTTCTGTATCAACATCTCCATTCTTGAGGCTAGGAACTGCTCCGTTTTGTCCTTTTGTTCCCAGAGAAGGGCGACTAGGTGGCACCATCATGCACAGATGACTGGGCCCGGGGTCAGGAAGTCAGAAAGCTTCGGCTTCTGAGTTCAGATATGGCTTCAGATCAGCTGTATGATCCTGGGCAAGTCACTTTATCCTGTTTGCCTCAGTTCCTCATCTGTAAAATGAGCTGGAGAAGGAAATGGCAAACCACTCCAGTATCTATGCCAAGAAAACCCCAGATGGGGCCATGAAGAGTTAGACACTACTGAAAAATATCTGAACAACATGTCTACTGCTTGTGTATGCCACACTGAATGAGTTAACTTTTGCATAATTGAGTTTGAATTAGTTGATAATATAATTCCTTGTTAAGTTTAGAATGGTTAATGCATTGGATGAATGTCAGTCATGATGGGCCCAGAGTTAGGAAGTCAGTTTCCAGTCATGTCTGTAACATTTTACTAGTCACTCAACCCTAAGCTTTTCTCACCCCTCAAGGCCATTCTACTGTGGAGTTTCCCCACAACAATGACATGGCTGGTTAGGTCCAGAAATTAGTTGGGTTGCAAAGACATATTAGCTAATATCTGGAAGAGAACTGAAAACGGGGAAGGAATTTTAGTCTTATCCCTCAAGCAAAGGCACAGACTGCAAGTTGCAAGTGCCTCTTACCAATCATGGACTAGGTCTTTCTCCAGTTAAAGATACTGAGGCCTAGGTGGGCGAGGGGTGGTGGGGGAGAGGAGAGGTCATATAATAGTAAATATCCCCTATTTTTGTCAGAAATTATGTAATCTGCTTCTAATGGAAAAAAAACCTGTCTTTTTTGGGGGTGGGGTCCTTCACACCGCTTGCTCTTCTTCGCATATGCCAGTGTAGGCTTTTATATTTTTCTTTTTCATTCTAGGAAAGATTTAAGGGTTCAGGGAAAAGTTTAAAGCTCTTAATAAAAAAAAAAAAGCAAAGCCAGAAAATCCAAAATAGGTTTTGAAGAGCATTACCAATAGGAGAAAGTGTATAAGAATTTAGTACAACCCCTTCATCTATTATAATAAGGAAACTGGGTCCCAGAGATTGTGTGCCATGTTTAAGGTTACACAGGCTATAAGTAAGCTTTGTCATACAAAACAGAACTGACCTCTAACCAGAGCCAAACAAAGCAGGTAGAGACAGGAGAGTCAGGATATCAAACAGAATTTCAAATCGACTTGCAAGGGAGGAGGCAGATTAGACTCATGAGCTGGGGACCTGAGGCAGTGTCAGAAAATCTCTGTACTTAGAATACTGAGAGGCACTGACAGCAAGGATGAGACAGGTTTGATTCAAAGGGGGGGGGGAGGTGAGCACAAAGGATTGTTCTTATGCCAAGCTTAGGGCACAACTTGCTTGCTAGGCCTTAGCTCTGGAAAACCATGTCTTCTAATATGTTGACAACATGTTGTACCCAAGTTATTTCACTCTAGTGCTCACATTATGCCACAGTGGCTTAAAATAAATTGCTTTTTTTGTAATGGTAGAAGCATGTCACAAGCTAAGAGGTTAAGTCCAAGGATTCTTTACCATCTATATACAGCCAAAAGATAATTTTACCATTTTGCCTATTCATGTAGTAATGAATGCTTTCTTTAAATAATTCTAACTGAAAATAAATGTTTTGTCTTCCAGAATCCAAAATGATTGAGAAACATGGAGGATACAAATTCAACGCTCCAGTTGTGCCAAGTTCATTCAATTTTGGAGGTCCAGCCCCTGGGATGAATTGAATTATTCCTTTATTTCTGCTACCGTGTGATTGTAGTAAAGAGCTTGTGTTCCTCCCAGTAGTGGTTCCAGAACTGGTTTGTGTTCTCTGCAGCTCACTCTAAACTAATTGATCAATAGATTGGACAGAAAGCCCAGCAAGTGGGACCTGATCATGCAGCCTGGCACTGGAAAGTAAACCAGAGGGGTATTGGTTGGGGTGGGGGGAGGGCTGGGTGGTTTTTGTTTAGTTTGGGGGTGGGGGGGTTGTTCTTTTTTTTTTTTTTTTGGAAGAAAAGAAGAACCTGACTTTGGAGCTTCAAATGACACACTGTGGAGATCTGCAAACACGTGAGGGGATGCCATAAGGCAGCTTTTCTTTTTCTGAGGAAAATATAGGCATGGGCTGCAGGACTATTTAAAATGTCTCATTTACAGTACAAGCTCAAAGGTAGAGGCAATTTTTACACTGATGAATATTTTGCCCAGTTTCCCTTTCCCATTCCCTCCCCCATTGGGTCTTTATTCTTTTAATGTAAATAAGGTAATCTGATAGCCTTACTTAATCCTCATCATTTCCATTTATCAAAGATTGTTCCTCTGTAGATTATTGGACACTTATTGTAGCACTACATAACTGATACAAATCTGTAAATGAATTAGCACTTTCATATTGAAACAAGCCTGCTAGCCTATGTGTAAAATAGCAAAATGTTTGCTGTTTATAAAAAGATGGGATGTGATGGGGCGGGGGGCTAGGGTAAATTCAAGTTATTAATTTAAAAATGAACTAGCAGTTTTGTACCTGGTGACTGTGGTGCACTCACCTCTGACAGTGACTTGAATTCGGTATGTAAAAAGGGGTTAGTGATACTTCATTGCTGCTAAAAAAAAATGGCAACACCCTCTGTGTCCTTTGTTTTTTCTTAAGGCTCTCAATGTACAAGTGGAAATTTGGATATAAGACCTTAATGTAAAAATGAGAAAGGTTATCTTCTCTGAAGCATGTAAATTGGACCTAAGTTCTACTCTTAAAGAGTTGATTGAAGTGTGTGGATGAACATCTATATATGCAATCTATTAAAAGAACTTAATTCGGCTGATAATGGCTTGATCTGATGCAGTTTTTTCCTAATTTTTAAAACTTTTGTTATATTGACTTAATTTTTCCCCTGCACCTGGTAATAGTGCTAAGTGCTTGATTTCCTTTTATTTTTTTGCATTTATACCACCATGTGTGTCTCTGTGCCTATCACAGTATCTCTGTCTTTTAACTCAGTCAGTAGGCACAGCTCTCTCTGGGACCACTATTGATACCACTCCCCAAAACAAGCCAGCAGCAAGATGGTGCATAGAGGTTGGTTTGCCATCCCTCAACCTGTTGACACCTAAAAGAAATCCTTAGTTTCCTATCTTGCAATGATCATTGATCTTAAATATTTGTCTAGTTCATCATTGTTGATTTGGGTTGTTTTTATATCTCTCTCTCTCTTACACACACACACACACACATACACACACGCAGTAACATGTATCAAAGTGTTATATTATTGGATTCTAAGCTATTTAATTTAAATGCTGTTGGGTCTCAAACAGTCTAGAGAATTGATTACAAATGTAACAATGAAGCCTGCACATATTGATACTCAAAATGCAAAACTTCAGAAAAATGGTATGTCTTTGTGTATTTCTTGTATGTTAATAATTAAGTCTGCTTTTCAGAATATGTGGTTATCTTGAAGGGCAAGCAGTTAAAACGTTTATTCTTGTACATAGGTTATCAGAAGGTATCTCTAAGTCCTATTACTTATATTTGGGCATTTGACCTTCTAGTTCTGTGCCCTGGGTACAAAAACTCAGCTGGCCATCTAAAAATCAGTATGGTTGATACTGATTTATGTGTTTTCTCTTAATGTTGAGATCACGTGTCACTATGCCACAGCCTAAAATTTATTTCTCATCAATTTGTATAGTTAGCTATCCTCATGTGAATCTGATAGCATCATCCGGGTGCTTAAATCTGTCATGGACCTATAATAGTTAAAATAAAACCTGAAACAGTTCTATGTTTTTGGTGTTATATATAGGAGTGGAAATACTTGAATGGGGTTCTAGAAAAGCCACCTATTGCCACATCTTATTCCCAACCCTTCAAAACTCCTCCCCTAGAATTCCAATACTCTATTTTTGGCTTCCTGTTTTAGACTTCATTATTAAATAAATTGATAATTTTAATTTTCACATTACTAATCTGTCATTGGAAAAGGCCATCTAATAAAGGTTTATGATTTTCATGTCAGTATTAAAGTTCTCTTTTGCTAAGGTAATTCATAATTTGAAGAAATAAATGGGTGGTGTGTGAGAAGTTGAGAAGCAAAGACTGAGGCTTTATCGTTAAATTCAGGGTAGTTTTTCAACACTAAAGTGAACTTAAATGGAATCCTCTTCCCAAGGATTGTTTAGGAAATAAATAGGAATAGATATCATTTGGCAATTTACTAAGACTTTATTTATTGTAAAATAGTGATGACCTCTAGTATCTTACTGAGTAGACATACTTCAAGGGAAACTTCATTCTTTTTTTTTTTTTCTTTTGGGAGGGCAATTGGGTTTAAGTGACTTGCCCAAGGTCACATGGCTAGTTTTTGTGCTAAGTGTCTGAGGCCGAATTTGAACTCAGGTCTTTCTGACTCCAGGGCTGGTGCTCTAGTCACTGCGCCACCTAGCCACCCTGAAAACTTCATTTTTAAGTATAACTAATAACCACTAGTTTATATGCTTTGTATCCATATTGCCATGTTTTTAAAGTTTGATCCTAGTTTTCTTAAAAAAACTATTAATAGATGGAATAACAGTTTTATTGTTATTTCCTTTTTTTTTTTTTAAACATAGAGGCTTGACATTTTTATCTTGGTGTTAAATGTTCAGGCAAATATACTACTCATACATCCTTCGGAACAAAAGTCATCCATTTTGTAGAAATGTATATTCCTAGTACTAAATAAAAAGAAATAAATTTGTTTCTCTACAGGTTATATATAAAATGTTGGCTGCTAATCTCAAGTTATCAAGATGGTGACTTTTATGCTCACTTAATGAAGACCAGAACCCTAGAGCAGTGGTGGCCAACTGTAGGCCTAGGCATGGCTCTTTAGAGCTTCATGTGCTGGCCACCCATTGGAGCAAGCATGAAGAAAAGGCATTGGCAATTGTATTTAATATTGAGGGTAAAACAGATAATCATGTTCTCAGGAAGATACAGAAAAATGAATTATGTAAACATCTGTTGGTTTGTTCATTTAATTAGTTATTAAAAGTTTGGAGAAAAAAATCCTATGACTCTTTGTTGATAAACCTGGTGAATTTTGGCTCCTACCCTTGCCACAGAACTTCATTTGTTGGTAAAGGAGTCTTGAGTGCCAGGTTAAGCCATCCCTCTTTGACTCACCAAAGGCTGATATTCCTTAAGGCCAGTCCCACTATTATCCTTGGAGGGGAATTTAAATAACCCAAGTAGTTCTTAAAATGTCTCCCTTGAACTTAAGCTTGTTGTGTCTGCTTATAATCACAAACCTTTTCATTCTATTTCAGTTAACATTTTTTTTCTTCCAAAAAGACAGTGTTAGATGTGAATTGAATTCTTAAAAAAAGTTTACTTGAACCCAGGATACAGCCTAAGGATTTCCAGTGCCTCATTCTGTTGTGCAGGCATCCTTGATCTCTGACTGAAGACAAATTTTGATAGGTTCCAACAAAACAGAAGAATGACTTCAAATTAGATTATTCCAGTTGTCTTATGCACAATTCAGCCAGCATCAGAGAGAGGCTTTTATCTCATAAGGGAAATGCAGGCTTTTACCAGAGTAGGATAGACCTGTCTATTAACAAGTCATCCTTGACTCAATGGAGGAGAAAACCTTTTAGAGGCAATGTGGTAGTCAAGGGGAAAAACAATGGTTTGGAGTTTGAATTTGTCCTAACATCAGTGTCCCCAACTTCACTTCTGAAAATTGAAGGTGTTAGATTAGATGGCCTCTTGAAGTCATGAAATCTATGATCCTAGGCAACATGTGGTAACTGAAAAGTGCCATTTCCTTTAAGAATAATTTCAGTTCCAAATGAAGTATCTAGTGGCATAGCAGAGTCAGGCTGAATTAAAATTCTCCATCATATACTTATGTGCAATGTGACAGTTTGATCTCTCAGCTAATAGGTACTTAACAGGGTCAGTGAGGTTCAAAGAACATAGTTAGTGCTTTGCAAATCTTACTTGAAGCATTACATGATTCCATTACCCCAACTTTCCCTCACAACAAAGTACAGAAAGAGAACCAATAAGACTCATGAGTACAGATTAAAGCATATTTTCTACTTTCTTGGAATGTGACTAATACAGAAATTTGTTTTGCATGTCTATACATACTTAAATTGGTTTTATTTTTCTTGCCTTCTCATTGGGCCGGGGGTAGAGGAGTATACAATAAAATTGAATTTAAAAAATAAATTGCGTTGCCAATGTCTAAATGTATACTTCATTCTACACTTATGTTTCTGACCTTCCTCTCTCTGCTGATTTGGAGGTACTTACCCTGCCTGTTGTCATCTTCAGTCCCAGTCAGTCATCTCAGTTTTCAAATTTTCTTTCCAAGTCATCACTGTGTGAATTGTTTCTTTTTATTTCATTCCCATGCCAGCTTTATCCCAAACCCATCTTTGCAGCTGTTTCTAACTATAAAAAGTGCTGCTATGGTGCCTTCGGTACTTGTATAAACTTTCCCTCTGTGAATGACCTAACTTCAGTGAATGTCTCCTAATTGTATGCCTGGGAATAAAGGTATGTAGAGTGACTTTTTCAGCATTATTCCGACCAGCGGTGTATTGGTGTGCCTGCTACTCCCACAACCCTTAAAACGTACTCTTTGCTTGTCATCTGTCAATACTGATGGAAATGAAATCGATTCTTAATGCTATCTACAACGTATATATAGCTTTTATTTGTATTCTTTTCAGAATTGTATATTCATATTCTTTGACCCTTTTTCTCCTGGGTAATATATTTTTTCTACCCCTATTCCTCTTTATTTTTTATTCTGAACTTACATAAAACAAGCATTTTTTTTTAAGCAATTGGGGTTAAGTAACTTGCTTAAGGTTACACAGCTAGTCATTATTTATGTGTGGGTGCTTATTTTTTGAGGCCGGTTTCGATCTCGGGTAATCCCAACTCCGAGGCCGGTGCTCTTACTGCGCCACCTAGCCACCCCAAAACAAGCATTTTCATTAAAGAAGTGGAATAGAAAGAAGATTGCACCTAAAACTGCAGATCTGTCATGTGCAACTATTTTAAATATATTAGAAAGCATATATATATTTATATAAAAATATATATAACATATATATATACACTATAAATATACTAGAAAGGTTTTTTTCTCCTCCCAATGTGTCAAGATGCAGTTACTATCTTCTTTCATAGGACTTTTGTAGTTAATTTGGGTATTTATAGTCTTTTGGCTCAAAGTTATCTTCAAACAGTATTTACTATATACCATATTCTCTTGGTTCTGCTCATTTTGCTCTTTACTTTGTATAAGTATAGGTTTTTCTGAAATCATCCTGGTTGTCATTTCTTATAACGGTGGAGTAGTCTATCACATACCCCAACGTTTTTAGCCATTCCCCAAATAATGGGCATCCCCACAGCTTCCAGTTTTTTACCCCCACAAAGAGAGCTCTACTATATTTTAAAACATACAGGCTTTTCCCCTTTTTCACTAATTATCTTGGGAAACACATCCAAAGGGTTATAGAGGCTATTTAGCAACTTTTTGAGCATACTTCCAAATTTCTCCAAATGGTTGGATCAGTTCATAGATCCAACAACAATGAATCAAGGTCCCAATTTTTCTACTTCCCTACCAACATTTGTCACTTTCCCTTTCTATCACTTTAGTTAATCTGAGTATTTATCAGTTGGGGCGATTCATTCTTAAAAGATTTGACAAAGTTCTTTGACAAAATCCCCCCCACACCCAATTTTCTCTTTACTGATCTTGGCTGCATTTCATTTCCACAAAAACTTAATGTAATCAAAATTATCCATGTTATACCTCAGTGCCCCCTTATTTGTTCTAGGTAACATTTTTTTTAAAGCTGTCTAGTTGAGATGGCTACTTTTAGCCATAATTGAGAGAGGCATATCCGAACTTTTCTTAATTATGACGGGATATTTTAAAGTTAGGTGCTTATTCATCTGGATCTTATTGTGGTTTGAATTCCAAAAAATGGAGCTAAACCCATTTTCTTGAAAATTGCTTGAGTTTTTCCTTGTTTCTGATGACTTTGTTCAAGTCATCTCAATGGTTTTGTGTTCTTGGCTTTATGGAGGGTGGTTCAGTGGATACAGCACCAGGCCTGGAGTTAGGAAGAGGAGTTTAAATCCAGCCTTGGACACCAGCTTGTGGGACCCTGAGCAAATCACTTAAAATCTGCCCTATTTCCTCATCTGTAAAATAGGGTAATGAGTAACTCAAAGGGTTGTTGGGAGGATCAATGAGAATACATGCCTGACAAGAAGGTCCTGTGTAAGTGCTCATTCCCATCCTCTTTCCTATAAAACTGCAGGTTATAGGACGTCTGAGAGGCATTTTTTAGGTTACTGAAAGATTTCAATAGGTTGCGAAAGGCTAATTAGATTTAACACAGATCAGTGGACAGGGTATAAGGAGGCCAGTCAAGCTTGAGCTAACTTATGTGGGGAGTAAAAATGAGAGGTACACAATTCCAGTGTATAGGGGCAGTGGGACATTAGGCCACGCTGTTCCAACTTAATTTTGGGGAAAGACTGGGATACAGATCAAGACACCGTATTTTAGTAGGTTAGTATCTGAAGCAGAATGGTAGCAGTGAAAATTAGTGCAAGTATCATTCTAAGAGTTGTTGATACAAAGGCAAAAAATTATTTCTTGGTCCCAGGATCTAATGGGGAAGATATATGGAGGCTAAATTGAAAATCAACAGAAGGAAGGCACTTAGATTAAAAAAATCAGTAAAGGTGAAAAGAGAAGGTATTTTAACTGCAGCTTGAAGGAAGTAAGGAGATAAAGAAATGAGAATTTCAGGCATGGGGGGGATCAATAAAAATGCATAGAATCAGGAGGGGGGGTGAAGAAGGATTCGTTGTCACTAGAAGGCGGAGTTGAGTAGGGTGAGATCTAAGAATGGAAAGGTAGGTGGTCAGTTTTCATTTGGGTTTGTTTGAAATGCCATTAGGTAACTGACATCTGGAGAGAAATTAGGACTAATTAGTCACTGGGAAAGGATCAGATCACCAATAGGGAGTTGGGGTGGGAGGAACCACATGATATAAGGTGCAAGTCTGCTTTTGACCAGTCATTTCAAATGTGAGGTTTGTATTAAGAACATCCACTGAGGAAAATACTTAAATTTATGTTTTTGTTTTGTGGGGTTTTTTTTTTTTTGGAGGATGGAAGGCAGGGCAATTGGTGTTATGTGTCCAGTGTCTGAGGTTGGAGTTCTCTTGACTCCAGGGCCAGTGCTTTGCTTACTGTGCAACCTCGCTGCCTCCATATTTATAATTTTTTTACCTAAAACAAGGAAAACTGAGCAATACATAGCATCAGATTGACACTGGTACCTCTACTCTGCTGGATGGTCACATCATACATGTATAGTAGTTCTCCAAGAGAAGAGCAGGAATTCCCTCAGGCAGGTTAGTATATTCAAATAGAGCAACTGACTCAGGAAAACTTGAGTTTGATCCCTACTTCAGACACTAATTAGCTACGTGACCCTGGGAAAGTAACTTAACCCTTGTCAGCCTTAATCTCCCCCTCTGTAAAAGGGGTTATCATCATATGCATCATAAGGCTGCTGTGAAGCTCAAATGAGACATTATAGCATACATGTGCCCATTTGATTTATGGACATTATCAAGTTTTAACTTAATTCCAGAATAGACAACTGGCTTAAAAAGATTCATACAAAGAAATCACAAATTGAAGAAAATACTAATAAGTGAATACAAGTAAAAGAGTAGAGCTGATAATTGTACTTTCAGTTTTTTTTGTCAATCACATTTTGGTCAAACAACCATAACTTACAAGAAGTTGGCCAAAGAAATTGAAGCTGTCAAGTAGCTTCTTTTAACATGAATTTATATTAATAAATGCTGACAAAATTCACCCTAAATGTATCCGCTGCACTGGTGATATTAGCTGTGGTATGAGGCAAAGCATAATTTATAAGACTTTACAAATGTAGCTTTTATTGCCAAAAACAATGTCACCTATAAAAATCTCTATGCTTTTAACTTTACAATTTCCTAGCTTGTTAAAAAAAAACACAAAACTTCCAAGTGAAGCTTCAATAGGTTTTGAACCATTTGTTCAAAACAACACAATTACTATATAATAACTGATAAGCAAGTAAAATGCAACTTTATTAGACACATTTCAGTTAAGAACCTTTATATACTGGTACATGAACTGGAAAGTTGAATACCAAGATTTATAAGCATAACCATTAATACACTCACATAGAGCTACAGATCCACCAGGAAGTATTTATTGGGGAACATTCCAGGGCAGAAACAATTCTTACTTTCAAGGAGCTTAGTCTACTGCAGGGGAAGCCAAGCACGGATGGTGGCACTTCGACTTTGTCTAAGAGATGGAGGAAAGAAAGTAGTACATTCTGGGAATGGGGGATGGCCAATATAAAGGCAGGCAGATGTATGTACCATGGGAAGGATAGAGGAGCAGCCAGTTTAGCAGAACTTCAGAGCATTTGAGAAGGAATAATATGTATTAATATTCATAATATAGTGAGGTGGGAAAGATCAGCTGTGACAGGTGTTAAAAGCTAGAGTTTCTATTTGATCCTAGAGGCAATATATTTTATTGAGTGACTTGACTAAATCTGTGTTTAAGGAAAATCATTTTGGCAAGCATGCCAAGTCGAGGATGGATTAAAGCAAAGGCTACAGGTAGACCAAATTAGCCCATTTAACCACCTTTGCTAATGGTGAGAAAGCAATGAATGCAGGTTGTACTTTGTGAACAGACAGAACCTAACTCCTTACATGGTTCTCTTGTGTTGTCTTCTCTTCCCAACAAAGTTGGTCTCTGGGGACACAAAGTAGATGTCCTTGTTCTCTAGGAGCCAACATTCCAGTAAGAACTTTTCAGTCCATCGAGCTTTGGATTCTTACACATTCCACAGAACATACAGAGGATTAAGTACATCGTGAAGTATATGCATGTTATGCCTGGTTTGCCTAAAAAACAAAACAAAAAAAACCCCAAAGCTCCAGTGTATCATCCCTGGGTTTCTTCTTGTGCAGGTAATTTAATGCTTTTTGTCGCAGTGGAAACAAGGTAAGCCTCTCATCTAAGAAAATGGCTTTTTCTCTACTGTGGAATGTAGTCTGAAGGCTAACAAACCAGGACATGTCCTAAATAACTTTTCTTGTGGAACAGTCAGCAGTTAATGATACTAAAAAGCTTATGACTTACTTGAAGTTGCAGCAAAGTAACATTCCTCTAAATATTCAGGCACCTTTTGGCATATATAAATCCTAAATGTCCTCATTATTCAGAACTACTCTACTCCTCGATTCTTTCTGATTTAACCACAATAGCATTATTTTTCATCAATCACATTTCTTCACTCCTCTTTTCCCTCATTTTGACCAGTTCTCTTCTCTAGTTTTATTTACCTTCCAGAATCCCTTTCACCTTTGACCTCTGCAGGAGTCTAGCTTACAAAATGTTGCTGGAGAAAGCCATAAAATTGACAATTTTTTTTGGAAGGACAAATCCATGCTATTCTAAACCATACCATTAACTGTAGAACCATATTAAAAATCTGTTTTAGCTAAATCAAAAATATTAATAAGTATATTTCTCTAAAGATTCAGAAACTAGGATTACAGGTGAATACCACTAGCATTATACTACTAGAATACCACTAGTCAAGTTAAGTGATTGGTCGGTGACCTACCCTTATTTTAATGAAGAATGAATGAGATATTGATCCTTTCAATATTTGAATAGAGTGATCCAGGAAGAAACTGAGGAGTGATTGGTCGGTGACCTACCCTTATTTTAATGAAGAATGAATGAGATATTGATCCTTTCAATATTTGAATAGAGTGATCCAGGAAGAAACTGAGGAGTTAACAGAAGATTAAATGGCTGTCATTGTTCAACTGAGCTCTTGGAGGGCAGAGACTGTCTCCTGCCTTTCTTTCAATTCTTAGTACAGTGCCCAACACTGGTAGGGGCTTTCATGCCTGTAGTTTTTTGTTTTTAATGTGAAGGCTGTAAAGTGAAAGAAAGGATCAGACTTGTTCTGCCTGGTCAAGGAGAGAAAAACAAAGAGTAATGGGTAGAAGTTGCAGAGCTCTGGCAGATTCTAGACAGATATGAGGAAAACTTAAATTACCTATTCCAAAAAATGCCATCAGATGTATCAGAGCATATTAAATTACCATAACACCACCAAGTTTGGTGGAGACTGAATGACTCCACTGGTGTAAGACTCACTGATTGACGTTTGGGTGTGATTCACAGGCTTTTATGGTCTCTTCCAATTCTGGGCTTCTGAGATTTAAGATCCTGTTCCAGGTTCCAGTTCTGACTCCATAGCAACTGTTAAATGACTTTAGGAAAATTACTTAAACCCTGGAGTTTATTTCTTTTTTTTTTTTTTTTTAAGCAATTGGGGTTAAGTAACTTGCTCCAGGTTACACGGCTAGTCATTATTTATTCGTGGGTGCTCATTTTCTGAGGCCGGATCTGATCTCGGGTCATCCCAACTCCGAGGCCTGCGCTCTTACTCACTGCGCCACCTAGCCGCCCCTTTAGGGCAATTGGGGTTAAGTAACTTGCCCAAGGTCACACGGCTAGGTTTTTGTTTGTGCGGATTAAGTGCCGGAGGCCGGCTCCGAACTCAGGTCCTTCTGATTCCAGGGCCGGCGCTCTATTCACTGCGCCACCTAGCCGCCCCTGCAGTCTATTTCCTTAACTGCAAAACAGCTTTCCAATCACCAAAATGTCAGGCACCACACGACTTTTTTTTTTTTTTAACCAATAATTGCTCCTGAAATGTGGCAGGCCATTTGTGGTGTTCTCACCAATGAAAGTGAAGACCTTTAAAATAATCCTCCCTTCAACCAACTTGGAGGTTTAAGAGATTCAACAATTTAACATCAAACATATTTGTCAAATGCCTGTATAGGCCATGAAAGGCACTGAGAAAAAGAAAAGTCCCTACCCTCATGGAGCTTACAGCCTAACGCGGGCTATAATATATGCATATAATATAAAAGTTATCAAGAGCAAAGTGCTACATGATGGAGGAGGAGATATGGGACCAAATGAAGTCACATGTCAGGAAGGGCTTTGTAAGCAGTACTATTTTACAACTGTATTGATGTCCCAAGTTGTTTCTGAAGGGCAAGTACCAAATTTTAAAACCCCCCTTCACAAGCCCTTCAGGTGAAGTCAGACTGCCCAGTCTTCGATGTTCTGTTGTTCTCTATCCTCTGGCCATGCCCAGTTTCCTGTGCCTGGTTAACTTTCATCAGCTGAAAGCCTACATTCTCAAGGTCCAGTTCCAAAGCAACCTTCCCTTATCCTCAAAGTACTGCCACCCTGAGCAACTCAACTATGGGAAACGGATTTAAAACTTGTTAATCACCTTAGGTGATTAACAAGACCTCTTTAGCAACTGTTTCCTTCTCTTTAAAATAAGGACAAACAAGGTACAACCTACCTCAGAGTTGTAAGGAAAGGGCTTGCAGATATTAAAATAGTAAGTCCCCACTCTCTCAGACGCCTTTCCTTCCTCTTATGAATTCTCACAATAGTACACTTCCTATACCTCATTAAAAGTACCCAAGAACTCAGACACTTGCTTTCTTTGTGAATTCTCATAATAGTCTCCTTTCCACACCCTCCTAAAAATTCACAAAGAACTCAGGGAGACCTCACTCCCCACCCCACCCCCGCCCAAAAAAAAGTTACTTTCTCTGGAGTTCTCCATAAAGAACTTTACCCTTTTAAAAGTTCTTAAAGCATTTTCCTAATAACCATCCCGTTGAGTAGGAAGGTCAAGTATCTATGTTTATTTATTTTTTTGCAAAATAGCAAATCAAGGCTCGGATTTTGGCTCTCAGCCGGAGCGTACCCTTGCACCACAGAGCCGGCGTAATGTAGTCAATAACATCGGAAACTGACACGATTTTGTCAGTGGAAATGACATTAACGAGGGGGCTTCACCAAGGGACCTCTTCAACTGACTCCAAGCTGAAGCCCTGCCTAAGCCTGAGAGCTCTATTAGTATCTCCAGTACTTAAGACAGTGCTTTGCATCTAGTAAAGTCTTAATTCATTCATACATTCATCGGCCATTTGTTCACAAGGGCCACAAGTGAAGTAACTCAGGTAAAGCCCCCTACAGACTACAAGGTCTACAGACCTTGGCTATTGCTATTATGATTAATTATTATTATTTCTCCCCATCCCACCCACGGCCGGCGTGTTTGTGTACAATCCCGCTTCTCCCGCTGCTACCTCCCAGCAAAAGCAGCCCACCCCGCTGCCCCCATCCTGCCAGGCCCCCGGGGAAGAAGAGCCCTCCGGCCGGGCCCTCCTCCTTCCGGATCACTGCCCCCGCGGGGTCGCCTCGCGAGGGTCACCCACCGCTAGTCTCCAGAGGCAGGCGGTCCCGGGACGGGGCTCGCGCTCCGAGAAAAGTGGAGACAGGCCGGCGGGGAGGGAGCGGCCTCCACTCAGCCAAGCTCGCCTCGGGCCAGAGCCCCCAGGGAGCTCCGGGGAGCAGCCGGCCCAGCTCCCAGCTCCTCTCCGCGCTCCGCTCGGCCAGGCGCCATCTTCGCCAGAGCGCGGGCCCCGAGGGCTCGGGCCTCGGGAGGCGTAGAAGCCGCTGCCGGCAAGTCCACGGGGAAAATGGCGCCCGTCGCCGCTTCTCCCTTACCTGCTAATCTCAAGTGCCAGCCTCTCTCCCTCGCTACAAAATGGCGCCTCCCGCTGAGGCCCCAGAACCGGCATAATTCACACCCCGGAGAGGTGTAGTCCGACGGGAACAGACGGCTCTCCCAGCCAATCAGCCTGTGGAGTCTGTGTTCTCACCCTTGGCCAGCCACTCGGCGGCAAGCGCCCAAGCCTGGAAGTATTTACGTCACGGGGAAGGGCACAAAAGAGACCGCCTTCTTCCCGGTCCTAGGGGTTTTGGCCAATGGCAATCACTAATGGCCCCGTGAATGACGGGGCGATGACCCAATGGAGTCCAGGGGCGGGCCTCGGGGGCTCTATGCGTGTTGCGGGGCCCTGGGGCCGGGGCGGCTGTTTCCTGTCCTGGTGCATGGTGGTCGGACGAAGGAATTGTTGGAAAATTTTCTCGGAGGTTCGTATATAAATGTGTTTTTACCCAGTGTGCATTATTCTCCACCCGGCCGCCGCCCTCAGCGCAGCGGCGCCGGCTAGGGCTCTGGCCCCGGTCCCCCGGCTTCGGAGCTGGGCCCTGGGGGCCGGGCGCACAGGGCGGCGGCCTGGGGCAGAAGCGGAGTTTATTAATAACTCCCGGCGGCGGGTGCAGCTCCATGGGACTCCTTCCTCGTCCGCGGGCCGCTCTCGCGCCTTCCCCCCCACCCCTCCCCCAGGCCCCGAGGGACGACCGCCCGCCCGCCGGGGAGGGCGAGCGAGCGAGCGAGCGGGCGGGCGGGCTCGAGCCCCGGGGGGGAGCCCGTGCGGGAGCCGCAGCCGCGTTGGGAGCCCGAATGCCTCCCCAAGGCCTTAGGGCCATACTTCCCGCCCGCGGCGGCCGCCCATGCGGGCCGTGACCCCGGGGCTGCTGGCACCCGGCTCCGGGGGGACACCGGGGATCGGGCCCCCCGGGGGGTGGTTGTCAGGAGTCGCCCTGCACGCGCTCCACGGGGCTGTTGGTGATCGCCGTAATTACGGGAGCGAGGCCGGGCCGGTGCCCCGGAGGCTCACCCGCGGGGTCCGCGGTTGCCTGCCGGACCGAGTGTGAGCAAACTTTGCCGGGTCCCTTCAGAGCTGAGCTGAGGGGCAGGCCCCGGGCCGCCGAGCTCACTTTCACTCCTTAACAAAAGGAGCATTTAGAGGGAAGCCGGCAGCCAGGGCGCCCCTAAAACTTTGTCGTGCCCGGCACTGCTTTTCACCAACGCCCGTTCGTTTGAAATGGCAGTGTTGTCACTCCGGATTGCCTTTCTGTTGTAAAGGTCAAGATGACTCTACATTTTAAAGTGAGCTTCTCTTTGGAGTGTGGAGATGATGTTCCCAAGGAATTACCCAAACTGTTGTGAACGTGGAAGGGACTGTGTTTTGAAAAATCAATACACGTGGCAGTAGGAGTCAGGGGAAAAGGTCCCTTCTTCTGAATGCCCGCCGCAGCCCTTAGGGGTGATGTGGGGTCACACCTTAATAACCCCTCTCACCATTTAGATTCGTCCTCCAAAGGGCCCTTGAGAAATAGCGCAAACAGCAGGGCTGGAGTTGGGGTCAGAATGCTTTGGTTCAGAGTCTCTTTGAGCTGCTTGACCAGCTATTTTTGTGGGCAATTAACTGCTTTCTCAGTAGTCTCATCTTTAAGATGGGTTTAATATTGTTTGGACTCACATCGTTTTCCTTGCAACTCTGAGATAATCTGCATTGTGGGAATGGTCAATATCCATGTGCTCCTACCTTTTGGTTGAGGTGAGGATCAAACGAGAAATATTGATGTAGATTATACTAGTCAACACAAAGTGCCTTACATCTTACATTATGCCTTTTGATCCTTACTACAGCCCCGTGAGGCAGGTTGTACCAAGCCCATCCCCATTTTAAAGATAGACTCAAGTGGTTAGAACTGGCCTAAGGTCAAAGCTAGTAATTAATCAGACCCTCTGACTCAAGTCTTCATCTTCAAATCCACCACGCCACAAGCCGCCTCCTATAAAAATCTAAGTATGAGATGTTTTAGGTAGTGATGATTTAATATTTATATGTTAGATGCTGAGAGATTCAAGGATTGGACCTGGCTCTGAATAAGCTTACACTCTAGTTAAGGAGACAGTACATGCACATAAGGAAAATCATCCTTATGCAAGCTAGTGCAAAATGATACAGAAAATAAATGACTTAAGAGTTGACATTGATGAGGGCGTTAGGTTGTGAAAAAAAAATTGGGACTGATAAATGTAAAAGCTGGGACAAAAGGAGAAGCACGGGTACATTAAATATGAAGAAAAGATTAGCTGTGTGATTGAAACAGATAACTGAAGAGCACGGTGAGGGGCTGGACTGACAGGCTTCAGCTGCTGGCTTGCTAAAAGTCTTGGACTTCGATTTAGTAATTTTTCTAAGTGACCTTTAAATTGTGTGGATTATTTTTATTTTGTATATTTTTTGCATAGATTTATTTATCTGTGTATGTTACCCCTCAGTAAAATGTAAATAGGATAGGAGCCTTTGTTTTTTGTTTTGTAAATAAGGGCAGGGAGTAGTTTTGTTTGTTTTTTCCCTTTGTTTTTTGGATGCTCTAGGTTCTTTTTGTGATGGAGAATGACTTGGTTAAAACTGTTTTAAGCAGATACACATCTACTATGTAGAAAGAATGGAAATCATTCCTTTTGGCCTAGAACTGAAGGGTGGAAAACTAGAATCTGGAAAGCATATTAAGAGTTCCTTTAGCAGGGAGGCTAGGTGGTACAGTGAATAGAGCACTGGCCCTGGAGTCTGGAAGACCTGAGTTCAAATCTGGCCTCAGACACTTAACACAAAAACTAGCCCTATGACCTTAGGGAAATCACTTAACCCCAATTTCCCTCCAAAAAAGCAAAAAAAAAAAGCCAGGAGTATGCTTTATTTAGTGAATGAAAAACCAGAATAGGAGGGGGAAGTTCTTATTTTTGTTCTAAAGAGATGAAAGAATTCAGGAATCTTGAGGGACCCACTTGGGACAATCAAGAAAACTTTGAAATTAGACAAGTTAGAAAGTTTTAGTAATCATTTAGTCTAATACCCTCTGGGTTTAAAGAACCAGAGGCCCAGAAAAATAATTGTCTTGCCAGTGCTAATTAGTGACATCAGGGACCAGAACCCTTCTCGCCCAGTCTATTCATCCAAAGTGGTGTGGCTTTAAAATCGTTGATTGTAGATGAAGGTGGAAGCTATTTGATGAAATACTCTAGCTTTTTACTGTAAAGGTGACCTCCCATTGTCTCTACCACTTCTGTACCTGTGGTTTTTCTTCAGTCTATTTATTTTTATCATTTTATGTACATTGAAGAATACCCTACAAATTCCAGATTTCCAGTAAAATGTAAGCTCTTTGAGGGTAGAAATTTTCTTTGTGTCCCTGTATATAGAAATTGAATAATATAAATAGAAATTTGCTAGCCACATATTGACTTAGAAAACTACAAATGAACATGTTTTGTATTTTTGTTGATTCTGTTAAACATTTCCCAGTTACATTTTAATCTGGTTTGGGGCCATGCTCCTTAGTCTTGCTGGTGCCTGCCTGAGGCAGGTGTCTAGAGTTGTCACTAGAAGAGGCAAGTGACTTGTCTCGGATCATGTAGAATGACTTGCATTCGGGTCTGCTGGCTCTGCCTACCATTACCATTGCTGCTTCTCCAGTTAGGTACGTACCTGTCAAGATCCACACCTGTGATATCACTGGTATAGAGGAATTTCAGTAAGAAACTCCAATCCCCAATGAAGATCAACATTTCCTCCACAGCTTCTAATTGTACAGAGTTGCCTGGGCACTGAGGTGAAACCATACAGCCTATATGTGTCAAGAGGCAAGACTTGGACCCAACAGCTTGATCCAGGCCACCTCTACACCATGCTTAGTGTTTCTTGAATGGAGCAAAATTTAATGTGAACGTGTGATTCGTAGAAAGGTTTTTGTGTCAGCAGGACATTCTGTGGCCAAGCTATTTTTGAAGGTACTAAATTGATGAGTTTTACAAGTAAACAGATAAAAGCATTCGTTTTCTCTTCTAGACTAGATAACCAGAACTGGCCCTTTCCATCCATTATATCTGTGATTGGGGTTATAGTCTTGTTGAAAAGCAGCACATGCTGGGTTACTTTTCCCCCTGAAACTTGAGGACCTGATGCCCATATGTGGGCCACACTCTTGAAGGTGTTTACCTTGAAAGAATGAGAAATCTGTGCACTAAGGAGTTGGGGAACCCATGATTCCCATCCAGGCTCTGCTTCCACATTGCTTGGACTTTTGGACAGTTACCTCCATTCTCCACTTTACCTCTTTCCCTGCCTGTAAAAAAAATAAGATTGGATTATATTATCTTTGTGTTCTGTGTTTGGGATTCAAAAGACTCAAGGAAATGTGCTGAGAAAAGTATTATTTAATAACTTGTTTTTTAAAAATTCTTGTTGGAACAATAAGACTAAAATTAAAGGAAAATCATTTGAATGGAGTCATTTTTTTTAAATGTGTTTGTAATAGAATCCCTAGCTCAGGGTCCAGTTTATAGACTTAGTCACAAGAAACTTGGGAGATGATCTGCTACTGCTTGAACTAACTTTTGTCTACAACATCCCCCAAAAGTGGACATTTGGCCTACTCTTGAAGATCTCAAGTGAAAGTCCTCCTAAGATATCCCATTTCACTTTTGATAGCTCAAATTGGTACAGACTTTGGGGAGGAGTGGGGTGGCATTTAGCCCAAATCTGTCTCTGCAGTTTTTGCCCATTGCTCTTAGTCTTACCCTCTAAGGCCAAGCAGAAACGTCTCATCTCTTTACCTTGTGACAATTCTCCATATAATTAATGATCATCGTTATGTCTTCCCCAGGTTTTCTCTTCTCCAGGCTAAACCCTTCTAGCTCCTTTAACTGCTCCTTGTATGACATTGTCCAGGCCCACTCATCATCTTAGCTATCCTCCTGATGCTCTCTAGCTTGTCAATGACTTTCCTAAAGTAGAGTGTCTGTAATCAAGTACAAAAATATAGATGTGGGGGCAGCTATGTGAAAAGAGTGCTGGCCCTGTAGTCAGAAGGACATGGGTTCAAATCTGGCCTCAGACTCTTTAACAGTTACTAGTTGTATGACCTTGGGCAAGTCACTTAACCCCAATTGCCCTGCTTTCCCTCTCCAAAAAGACCAAAAAAAAAAATTACAAATGTGGTTCAACGGGGGCATAATACAGCAAGACTCTCACCTCCCTAGGTCAGGTAACTGACTTTTAGTGAAGCCCAATATTTCATTGACATTTATAACTATCACACTATTGACTCCTAGTAAACTTGCAGAGTCCCAGGAGAAGGGAATTGTCAATGATTCCAAAGTTCCTATTCCAACACTTCTTTTCCCTTTTCATCATAGCTTCCACCCCTCTAGGGATGGGATTTGGAGCCCTCCTCCTTTGGAGTCTGCTGTCCTAAGTGAAGGGATTACCTCCATTACCATTAAGAGTGCCATGCTAGGTGTCAGTAGGCCATCCCATTTGGAGTTGGACCCTAATCTGCTATAGAGCTTTCCTTTACTATGAAAGAAACCATGCGCCACCCATTCTCTAACTTTTAACATGCCATATGACCTTGAAGGATATAGTCAACTGCTGATTGTCATACCATGGCTAGAAGATTTTATATTCATTTCATCTACTAATCTTAACTATTCAGTTGGTTTTTCTGCTGTGAGATAGAGATTTAGTTCTGCTACCATGTCCTCTCTCATTCCCTATCCATTTAATTACTATTTTTCCCTAGTCCCTGTCTTCCCTTGCATTTTGCTTTCTATTCTGTTATGAACTTCCTTTCACCCTGGATCTGATCCTCTCGTGCTTCTTCCATCTTGCATTCACTTGACTCCCTCTAGGAGATGTTGTAGCCCTGGGTCACCTTCTCTAGAAGGTAGCCTCATACTGGATCAGAAGGAGGAGGAGGAACTTTTTACTCGTACTGTCAGTGTGCCCCGTTCCTCTGCTATCACCCCAAATCCTCTTCTTTTGAGGTTCATTGTATTCCTGAGGTCATTTTGTGACGTTAATACCTTTGTAAACTTGAGGAAATCCGTTACCCACATTGGGACTTAGTTTCCTCATCTGTGAAATGAGTTGAATGGATTGGATGACCTCTTTCCAGTTCTGAAGCTGATTTTAGAATCGATTAGATAGAAGTTGATTAGGTTTGATTTTAGGATTAATCCATAAAGGAATTCAGTACAGTTTTCATCTCTCCTCCCATCCCCCCATCCAATACTTGAGGTTGATGGTCTCCTGAAAAATCTGACTGCCTAGTTAATTGGCATTTAATTAGCCTAAGTAGTCATCTTCATTCTACCTCAGACACTGACTGACAAGGCTGTTCATACTTGGGATCTCACCACTAATTGTATTACTTCAGTGATGATGAACTCTGAAATTCCCCTGCTGATCATGATTCCCTGTCCTTCCATATCTCTCCTGACTCCTAAAAATGCCCTTTGTCCTTACTAAGGCCATCTACTCGGCCCTGTGGTCCCAGGCTATACCTGCTGTTTTAGCTTTATTTTCTTTCAGTCTCTACATTGGGAGGCAAGATGTATGGGGGAAAGAGCATTGACTGGAGTCAGGTGATCTACCTCTGACAGAACCTTGGACAAATAACATCATTCCCTGTCCCTGGAAGCCTTGGTTGTAATTTTTCTTTTGTGCTGAATCAATCAGGCTTTTATTAAGTGCCAGGCACTTAATGCTAAGAGCTGGGAATACAAAGAAAAAAGCTGTTCTTGCCCTTTAGGAGTTTATATTTTAATAGAGAAGACGACATATATATATAAAATCTCAAAACATACAATATTAGTACAAAGTAAATATAATGACGAACATTTATATAGCACTTTAAGATTTGCAAAGTACTTCAATAGGCTAAATTTATAGGTAACTTTAAAGGAGATGGCATTAACTATTGGGAGGACCAGGAAAGGCTCTCTGGAGCAGATGGCATTTGAGTCAAGTATCCAGGGAAGGCAGAGATTTGGAAAATCAGAGGTTGGGAGGGTGAGCATTCCAGGCATAGGGAATAGTACATGCAAAGATGTGGATATCGGAGATGGAAAGTGGTGTAAAAATAGCAACTAGACCCATGTAGCCGAATTGTAGTGGACTGTAGGAGAACAGAAGGTAATAAGACAAAGAACTTTTTTTTTTTTTAATATTTTATTTTATTTTATTTTTTTAATTTTTTATTTTCAAATTTCCTTTACTTCCCTCCCCCCTCCCCTCATGACAGCATATAGTACAGTATAGGGTCTGCAAATGCATTCATATTAAACATTATTCCAATTACAAAGGCATATTGTACTAGGTGGGATGAAAGATGGTAAGGAAGAAGTAAAACCAAACAATGAGAAGAACAAGATCATTTAGTTTGCTTCCATCAGGATTCAGGCTCAGTTCTTTCTAGTTATATCTCTGGATGGCACATTTCTCACTTTCTTGAGTCATTCGGGATTAACTTATATCACTGCATTGCTGAAAAGAGTCCAGTCTGTCATAGTTGGTCGTCACAGATATGGTATGTCTGTGATTGTATACAAATTTCTTCTGATTCTACTCTTCTCGCTCAGCATCAGTTTGTATAAGTCTCTCCAGGTAATTATGAAATCCGTCACCTCCTCGTTTCTTATAGCACAATAAAATTCCATTACATTCATATACCACAACTTGTTTAGCCATTCCCCAATTGATGGGCACCCCTTTAGTTTCCAATTCTTTGCAACCACAAAAAGGGCTGCTAAAAATATTTTTGTACATATGGGTCTTCCTCCCACTTCTATGATCTCTTTGGGATATAACCCTAGAAGTGGTATGGCTGGGTCAAAGGGTATGAAATTATTTATAATCCTTTGGGCATAATTCCAGATTGCTCTCCAGAATGGTTGGATAAGTTCACAACTCCACCAGCAATGTATTAGTGTTCCAATTTGTCCACATCCTCTCCAGCATTTGTCACTTTCTTGTTTTGTCATCTTAGCCAATCTGACTGGAGAGATGTGGTATCTCAGAGTTGTTTTGATTTGCATTTCTCTAATTAATAGTGATTTAGAGCATTTCTTTATATGCTTATAGATATCTTTAATTTCTTTCTCTGAAAACTGCCTGTTCATATCCTTTGACCATTTATCAATTGGGGAATGACTTGTATTCATATAGATTTGGCTCAATTCTCTATAAATTTTAGAAATGAGTCCTTTATCAGAGACACAAGTTGTAAAAATTCTTTCCCAATTTCCCACCTCCCTCTTGATCTTGGTTACATTGGCTTTGTTTGTGCAGAAGCTTTTCAATTTAATGTAATCAAAATTATCCATTTTGCATTTTATAATGCTCTCTAATTCTTGTTTGGTCCTAAAATCTTCCCCTCTCCACAGATCTGTCAGGTAAACTATTCCTTGCTTTCCCAAATTGCTTACAGTATCATCCTTTACACCTAGATCATGCACCCATTTAGACTTGATTTTGGTATATGGTGTTAGATAGTGATCTATGCCCAGTTTCTGCCATACTGTATTCCAGTTTTCCCAACAGTTTTTGTCAAATAGTGCATTCTTATCCCAAAAACTGGGGTCTTTGGGTTTATCGAACAATAGATTGCTATATTCATTAACTGCTGGGTCTCCTGCACCTAATCTATTCCATTGATCCACTACTCTACACCTCTGCCAGTACCAAGCAGTTTTGATGACTGCTGCTGTATAATACAGATTAAGATCTGGCATAGCTAGTCCACCTTCCCTAGCATTTCTTTTCATTAATTCCCTTGATATTCTAGACCGTTTGTTTTTCCAAATAAATTTTGTTATTATTTTGTCTAACTCTACAAAGTAGTTTTTTGGTAAATTGATTGGTATGGCACTAAATATATAATTTAGTTTGGGTAAAATTGTCATTTTTATTATATTAGCTCGACCCAGCCATGAGCAATTGATATTTTTCCAACTATTTAGATCTGCTTTTATTTGTGTGAGAAGTGTTTTGTAGTTGTGATCATATAGATTCTGGGTTTGTTTTGGCAAGTAGATTCCCAAATATTTTATAATGTCTACAGTGACTTTAAATGGGATTTCTCTTTCTATCTCTTGCTGTTGAGTTTCATTAGAGATGTACAGGAATGCTGAGGATTTATGTGGGTTTATTTTATATCCTGCAACTTTGCCAAATTTATTTATTGTCTCAAGTAATTTTTTACTTGATTCTCTAGGATTCTCTAAGTATATCATCATATCATCTGCAAAGAGTGATAGCTTGGTCACTTCTTTGCCTAATTTGATTCCTTTGATTTCTTTTTCTTCTCTAATTGCTACTGCTAACGTTTCTAGTACCAGATTGAATAAGAGGGGTGATAGTGGACACCCTTGTTTCACTCCTGATCTTATTGGAAAGGCTTCTAGTTTATCCCCATTGCATATAATACTTGCTGATGGTTTTAGATAGATGCTAGCAACTATTTTAAGGAAGGCTCCATTTATTCCTATACTTTCTAGTGTTTTTAATAGGAATGGATGTTGTACTTTGTCAAAAGCCTTTTCTGCATCTATTGAGATGATCATGTGGTTTTTGCTAGTTTTGTTGTTGATATGCTCAATTATATTGATGGTTTTCCTAATATTAAACCATCCTTGCATTCCTGGAATGAATCCTACCTGATCAGGGTGTATTATTTTTGTGATAAGTTGTTGGAGTCTTTTGGCTAATATTTTATTTAGAATTTTTGCGTCTAAATTCATGAGGGAAATTGGTCTATAATTTTCTTTCTCTGTTTTATCTCTTCCTGATTTAGGAATCAGTACCATATTTGTGTCATAGAAAGAGTTTGGTAGGACTCCTTCTTCACTAATTTTCCCAAATAGTTTGTAGAGTATTGGAATCAATT
The DNA here is from genome assembly GCA_011680675.1 of Gymnobelideus leadbeateri. NCBI lineage: Eukaryota > Metazoa > Chordata > Mammalia > Diprotodontia > Petauridae > Gymnobelideus > Gymnobelideus leadbeateri. The sequence goes on along the minus strand of WOXC01008487.1, from coordinate 1,417,347 downwards.
GTTCTTTAAATGTTTGATAGAATTCACTAGTGAACCCATCTGGCCCTGGAGATTTTTTCCTAGGGAGTTCATTGATGGCTTGTTTGATTTCTTTTTCTGAGATGGGGTTATTTAGGTAATTCACTTCCTCTTCAGTTAATCTGGGCAACTTGTGATTTTGTAAATATTCATCCATTTCACTAAGATTGTCATATTTATGTGCATACAATTGGGAAAAATAATTCCTCATTATTTTTTTTATTTCCTCTTCATTGGAGGTAGATTCACCCTTTTTATTTTTGATACTCATAATTTGGTTTTCTTCTTTCTTTTTTTTTATCATATTGACTAAGGGTCTATCAATTTTGTTGATTTTTTCATAAAACCAGCTCTTAGTTTTATTTATTAATTCAATGGTTTTCTTAATTTCAATTTTATTAATCTCACCTTTGGTTTTCAATATTTCTAATTTAGTACTAAATTGGGGATTTTCAATTTGTTCTTTTTCTAGCTTTTTCAATTGCATGTCCAATTCATTGACCTCCCTTCTCTCTGCTTTAATTAAGTATGCACTCAGGGATATAAAACTTCCCCTGAGAACTGCCTTTAGTGCATCCCACAAATTTTGGTATGTTGTTTCATTATTATCATTCTCTTGAATGAAATTATTGATTGTTTCTATAATTTCTTGTTTGACCCCCCCAATTTTTTTAGATTAAATTGTTTAGTTTCCAATTAGTTTTTAGTCTATCTTTCCATGGCCATTTATTGCATATAATTTTTATTGCATCATGATCTGAGAATGATGCGCTTAATATTTCTGCCTTTCTGCACTGGATTGTGAGGTTTTTATGCCCTAGTACATGGTCTATTTTTGAGTATGTACCATGCACTGCTGAGAAGAAAGTAAATTCTTTTTTATCCCCATTCAGTTTTCTCCAGAGATCCATCATATCTAGTCTCTCTAAGATTCTATTCACCTCCTTAACTTCTTTCTTGTTTATTTTGAGGTTAGATTTATCGAGTTCAGAGAGGGGGAGATTAAGGTCCCCCACTAGTATAGTTTTGCTATCTATTTCTCCCTCTAATTCCTTTAACTTCTCCTCTAGGAATTTGGATGCTATACCACTTGGTGCATATATATTAAGTAGTGATATTGCTTCATTCTCAATGGTGCCTTTTAGTAGGATATAGTTTCCTTCCTTATCTCTTTTAATTAGATCTATTTTTGCTTTTGCTTTATCTGAGATAAGTATTGCTACCCCTGCTTTTTTTTACTTTAGCTGAGGCATAATAAATTTTACTCCAACCTTTTACCTTTACCCTGTGGGTATCCCTTTGTTTCAAATGTGTTTCTTGAAGACAGCATATTGTAGGATTATGGTTTTTAATCCATTCTGCTATCCGCCTCTGTTTTATGGGAGAGTTCATCCCATTCACATTCACAGTAATGATGACTATCTGTCTCTTCCCTTCCATCCTATTCCCTCCCCTGTTTGTGTTTTTGTTTATTCCTTCTCCCTTCCCCTCCTTGAAGTTTTCCCTTTTGACCGACCCCTCCCTCAGTGTTCCCACCCAGTGACCCCCCTTCTTAACCTACCCTCTCCTCTTACTACTATTTCCCTCCCTTATAATCCCTCCCTTTAGTCTCCTCCTTTTCACCTCCCCCTTACCCTCCCACTATCTATAGGACACAATAAATTTTTATACTTATCAGAGTAAATTACTCCCCGTTTGATTCCAAACCAATGAGAGTAAATTTCAAACAGTGCTCCTCTCCCTCCCTCCAATTCCTCTATTTAATGAATTTATGTGTCTATTCACGTTAGATTCTTAAACTTCACTGATTAATTTGATCCTTCTTTGAACCAGAACCAGTGAGAATAGTGTTTAAATGATGTTCCTCTCCCTCTTACTTTCCCTTCTTCTATAGTGTGTTTTGATGCCTCTTCAGATGGCATATTTTACCTTTTCCTAGCTCATCCTTTCCTTTTTCCCATTACAGTACCATTGATCCCCTTAATAGTCTTTTTTTTTTTTAGACTCCATGTTAGTGCATTCATACCCACACCCTCTAAGTATAACCCTTTTGCAGGTCATGATAATCATAGAGATTTCAAATATTGACAGTTATCAGCTCCACATATAGGGATGTGAACATTTTGCTCTTGTTGCATCCCAGGTAATGAGCTTGTGTTTGTGGGTGTGGGTGTGTGCACTTCTGCATGTGTGAGTCTATGTTACCCTTGTTTACCTTTTTATGTCCTTCTGGGGTCTTGTAATTGGAGATCAAATTTTCCATTGAGCTCTGGCTTTTTCATTAGGAAAGTCTGGAAGTCCCTTACTTCATTAAACGTCCATCTCCTTGCCTGAAAGATTATGCTCAGTTTTGCCGGGTAGTTAATCCTTGGTTGTAGTCCTAGCTCTCTTGCCCTACGAAATATCAAATTCCAGTCCCTCCGCTCTTTTAATGTAGAAGCTGCTAGGTCCTGTGTGATCCTAACTGTAGTTCCTCGATATTTGAATTGTTTCTTTTTGGCTGCTTGTAGAATTTTTCTTTAATCTTATAATTCTGGAATTTGGCTACTATATTTCTTGGAGTTTTCAGTTTGGGATCTCTTTCAGGAGGAGTCCGGTGAATTCTATCAATAGCTATTTTATAAGACAAAGAACTTTTGCGTGCCAAAAGAAAAAAATTGGTTGGTAGGGAGCCACTTATGTTTATTGAGATGGGAAGGGATGACATGGTAGTTTTAGGCCATTGACTTTGGCAGCAAATTGGAGAATGGATTGGACAAAGGAGAGACTTGAGACAATTAGAAAGCTATTGTACAGGTGAGAAGTGGTAAAGCCTAAGCTAGAGTGGCAGCTGTGTGTGTTCAAGTGCAGGGAAGGGAACATAGGAGAGAGATGTTGTAGAGAAAGAACTTCCAAGATTTATCACAGCTCATTGGATTTGTGGAGTAAGCAAGAACAATTGAGGATAGCATTGAGGCTGCCAAGCTGGGTGACTAGAATGGGGCCCCCTCAGCAGGAATAGAGTAGCTCCAAAGAGGGTGGGGGGATTTGGGGGAACGGGGAATGTGTTTTAGACTTGTTGAGTTTGAGATATCCATTTCAAAATGTCTAAAAGTCATTTGGTGATGTAGGATTGGCACTCAGGAGGCAGACTAGGGCTGGATATAGAAATCAAAGAATCATCTGCTTAGAGATGAATGATAATTGAACCCATAGCAGCTGATGAGATTATCAAGTGAATAGAGAGACAAGAGGACTCAGGGCAAAGGCTTTGGGGACACCAACGGTTAGTGGTCGTGTCATAGATGAAGAGCTAGCAAGACACTGGGAAAGAGCAATTAGACAAGTAGCAAGAGAATCAAGGAAAGACCAAAGTCATGAAAACCCAGAGAGGAGACAATGTCCAGGAAGAGAAGGTGGTTGGTAGTGTTATATGCTTCAGAGAAGTCAAAAAGAATGACGAGCAAGAAGAGGCCATGAGATTTGGCAAGTAAGAGATTGCTGGTAACTTTGGACAGAGCAGTTTCAGTTGAAAGATGAGATTGGAAGCTAGATTATGGCAGGTTTAAGGATGAGAGGAGAAGGAAGGGTAGCATTTATTGAAAAGTGGAGCCTTTTCAAGCAAGGAGTTTAACTGAGAAGGGCAGGTGAGGGATAGGACTAATAGCTCTTAAGCATGATAGGATGGAGAAAGATAATTAAAGTAATCAAGAAGGGGGGATACAGGAACATATTTATAGGTGGTAGGAAGGGAGCTAATGGAGGGGGGGAAACGGAATTAGAGAGAGAGAGTGTTTAGGAATGAAGATGGGGACAATCTGCTAGAGAAGACTGGAGAGGATGAAATCAAGGATACATGTAAATGGGTTGGCTTTGGCAAGCAGGAGATCAGCCTTCTCGTCAGAAACAGGAATGAAGGGATAGTGGAGGATGAAGTCAGTGGAAAGAACGTGGAGCTTTTGGCAGATGACCTCATTTTTTTCTCTGTGAAGGATATGATGAAGTCTTTAGCAGTCAGTAAGCATGGGAGTCTTGAGGAGAGAAGGAAAGGTTTGAAACATGTACCTAGGTGAGTGGGATAGCCGATCAGTTAGGAGGAGTAGGGTTGTCCATCCTATGCACTTCTGCCAAAGTAATGTTCCTTATGTACAGATGTAACCATGCAGTTCTGCTATTCATCCAACTCTGGTGGGTTCCTGTTGCATCTAGGATCAAATGTAAACTCCTGCATTCAGCTTTTAAGTCTATACAAACGGTCCCCAACCTGCCTTTACAGCCCCACTGGGTATTGTTCCTCGTTTGCAGTCCAGCCACATCTGACCTTCTCTCTGATTTTCATTCATGGCACTCCACCTCCTGGCCATACACTATGCCTGGAATGTACTTGCTCCTTGCCTTCACCCTGAGAGAACCACTCTTTAAAATATATCTCAAGTACCATCTTGTGCATGAAGACTTTGCTGACCCCCAGCTGCTATTGTTTTCCCTCCCAAATTACCTTACATTTAACTACTTTGTATATATTTATATGTATTCACTATGTATTTATCTTGCATATATTTTTATATGTACTTGTCACCTCCATTAGAATGTAAACTCTGTGTGAGTAGTAGTATAAGTAGCTACAAGTGTACTTGTATCCCCTGCACCAACACGTGGGTGCTTACTAAGTACTTGTAAATTGGTTAGCTATAGTGAGTTATTTGAGCTGTGAGCTCAAATGTAGCTCACTTAAGATTAGCTACTATGTATAGTGGTATGTGCCAGAGACCCTGATAAAAAGGCAAAGAGGACACAGTCCCTATCTTCAAGGAACTTACCTTCTACACAGAAAAGTACGTACCAGGTTAACTAGCAGGGTAGTTGGGAGAATGGGTTCAGAAAAAAAAAAATTCAGGAGGGAGGAAGTCACTCAGTCACTAGCATTTTTAAGCTCCTACTATGTGCCAAGCACTGGGCTAAGTGCTAGGGATGCAAAGAAAGTCAAATGACAGTCATCTCTGTCCCTGAGGAGCTCACAATCTAATGAGGGAGACAACTCACAAACAAACATGTACAGAAAAGCTGTCTATAAAGGAAATAATCACCAGAGAAGAAGCAGTAAAAGGCATCAGGAGGGACTGGGGAAGGCTTCCTGAAAAGATAGGATTTTAGCTGGATCTTGATGGTGGCACTTGAGTTGTGTCTGGAAGGGAAAGAGCTTAGTTTCCTCATCCACAAAATAGAAATGATAGTAAAAATTTAAGTATTACCTAACTCACAGGTTTGTCCTGAGGAAACACATTGTAATTATTAAAGCACCATAGAAATGTGAGTCATTAATACATATTTTATGTTTAAAAAAAACAAACCACCAATTACTACCTTGTTGTGTGTAGTTAGTCCTGTTATCTACTTTTTGTTTAGAAATTCCTAATCTCCCTCCTTTCCTCCCTCCTTTTTTGGGGACTGGGTTATTTTATCATTTACATTTTATTAGCACCTTTTTGCTCCTCCAGGGCTAGCCTGCTATACTCCCATTTTGGTGATGGGGTTATTGTAGACATTTGATCAGCATAGCCTACTGTACCTCAGAACTCCAGACCTCAAGGAAACCTCAGCCTCTCACGTAGCAGGGATTTATAGGCATGTTCCACCACACCCAACATTTTAAAATATTTTAGACTTCAAGTATTTTAGCACATGAACCTCCCTGTTTAAGGTACTGTCTGAAAACAGCTTTCAGGAGAATGAAGTATCTTAACATTGGGGGCTAAGAGCTATGTGTAAAGTACTGGGGAAAAGACCCTGTCTCTTCCATTCTCAGTGTAATCAGGGATGGCCCCTGAAACACTGACAGGAGCAGTGTCCCCAAAGCATGAAACCCAGTGGGAGTGTTCGTCTGAGCTGGACAGTATCATGAATGACCAGGGTGATTATAAAAATAAAGATTAACATATAATACATGAAATGCCTTTTGGAGAAAGTAACGCCCAAGCTTTGAATTTTCATTAAGACATGAAATATTGCATGTTTAAATTGCTGTGACTATGAAGCAGTTTCGGAGGTAGGCGGCATCAGATGCCATTTTAGAGGCATCCTTTCTCCTCATCTCAATGAAAGAAAGCCGGAGCACATTACTTACTTTCACTCTCCTCTCTTGCCCTCTTCATGTTTCCTAGTTCTGGTTCTTGACATGCTTAATAACCTGCTTATTATAGAATTTTTGCTCCTAAACCCTGGGTTTCTTCTCTTACCTTGTGGTCCAGGATGATCCTTTCTCACCCATCAACATTTGTCTTCAGGCTTCTTGATCCAAAATTATCTTTCCTCTGACAGGAGCTTAGAGCCCTCTCAGCCCTTACCTCCACTTCTCCTTCCAGGCTGTCACACAGGTCCCAACTGCCATTCCCAGGCAGCAGGTTTCAGCTTCCCATTTCTAACTGCCAGCTCATTTCAAGCATCCTGTTTCTGAAGGGTCCTAGAATCTTACACAACCTTCTGGTTCTAATATTTCATCCTCCAGTTAAAGGGCCCCACCCCAAATAAATAAATAAATAAATCCACTGCCTACCAGGAAATTAGGTTACATGATTCTTTTCCCACAACTTATTCTCTGGTGTCAGAATCTAGTAAAGTCTACGGGAACTTTCTACTACTTCTGCAAATGTATTCTCCTTTGCTCTTCTAAGTTAAATATCACCAGGTGATGAAGGAACTCCCACTCTGTACCTGCATATATTTAAATGTACTTAGAGGTTTTTCCTAACACTGTCTTGGGACCAGCAGTTGCTCCCAAATGAACAAATTTGTGTTTGTCCTTGTTTCACCACACTAAGAAACTGATTCTTCAGTTCCTGTATAAGAAAAGACGTCTGCAGTGATTACAATTACATTATCAAGATTAAGTCAGATATAAGAGAGGGCTTGCTGGTAGTAAGAGCTGTAAAGCACTGAAGTGAGTAACAGGTTGTGGAAAGATGTGCTCTAGCTAGACCATGTGAGGTGTATGGCCGGGAGGCCAGAGGCTCCAGGATGAAGCCATCTCTGCACACAGAACTGATGCACTCAGGCTGCAGAACGAGACACAGACTTTTTTGGCTGTGACTGATGCTGGAATTTGTTTTGCTTGGCAATATGTATTTGTTACAAGGGTTTGGATGCTTCTCTTTTTCCTTTTTCAATGGGAGAGAGTCTTAGAGATGAGAGGGAAAGAAAAGAGATTTTTGCTCATTGAGAAAATTCAAGTGAAAATTTTTTGACAGAATTGTTATAGAATTAAAAACATGATTATTAGAATTTTTAAATTGTTGTTTAAAAAGTTGTTAAGCCTGTCTGTTGTCATGGATCTGCACACAACCCTTCAGTTCTATGTTTTTCCAATCTTGTGAGTTAAGAGAGAGAGAAGACATGTACGAGAATGACCCAAGATGGGACGTTGACCAGTTGTGATCCCTGTTTGAGGGCATGTCCAGGATAAGGTGGCAGAGGGGTGGCCCAGAGAGACTTGTCATCCAAAGGAAGACCTTCGGTCTTCAGGCTCTGGCTTTGCTGCTAGTGAGAGTGAGTCACTCTGGATCCACCTCTGAAAAAAAGAGAGGAGGAAGGCCCTTTGTGAATGGTCAGTCTGTTTATAGACAGGAGCTATTCCTATATGTAATATATGCAGTATTATATATGCAGTATATTATATATGCAGTATATATGCAGTAATAATGTAAGGGGGGCATTGGCCCTGCTGGAATGGCAGAAGATCCATTAGTCATGCCCAACCTGTGGTTGTTTTATCACCTTCATGAGGCTTATCAGAACTTCAAGATAATTTTTTTAGGGCATAACAATGAAGAGGGTTGTGTGTGTTTATCCCAAGCCTCAGAAAACATAGACCAAATAAAAATAATTACTGTTTCCAAAATCATGTTTTTGTCACTTAGATATTTAGATTCATGATTCCCTACCTCCAACAGCACAGATCAAAACTTTTGTCCTTGCTTATTCATCCCCTGTGATTTTCTTCTGTCTTTGCATAAATTCTCCCTAGGGAATTCCTCCAGATTGTCCTCAGTTATGTTTCTGCTTCAGGGGTAAGGCTCAGACCTTAGCCCTGTCCTCTGACTACATGATCCTTATTCCTAGTCTTGTGTGTCTATGATAATTTTATATTCTTATTAAATTTTAAACTAGAAATCCTTCCATTTTTATTTTCTATTCTTCTGTTTTAGGGGCAATATGTTTGCCAGTCCGCTTGAAATGAATTGTTGGTCTGAACCATAAGTTACCTGGTACAAACCAAACTAACTTCTTGAAGGAGTCATTGTTCTCTGGCTTCTCTCTGCAGTCTTCATGCCAGTCCAGACTGTATTTTGATAACAGTATAGCTGAATTTTGGGCTGTGGTTGGAGAGAGATGTTTCATCTATTGAATTAAATTAAAACTTACCATTTTTGCTGTGGTTCAGTTACTAGGAATATAAACCAAATACTCGATTGGTATGATTGTAGGCCAGTAGTTTTAAGACAATTTGCAGAAAATAACTGCAAATGGATTTGAAATTGATTTTAAAACCAGTGTTGGAAACAGCATTCTTATAAGTCTGGTCATTTTGAATTGAGCCCTAGCAGCCATCCTGGCCACCAAATAGCTTCCAAAAATACTGTATTTGTGGGGTGTTTGTCTCTAAAAATACTGGAAAATATATTTTAAATTGTAATGCATCAAATTTCACTGCAGATAAGCAATTTATTTTCTATAACATAGTGCTTAGATTTGCTCTAAAATCAAGGTTTAAGTAGAAATGTACTTGCTAGTAAATAACTTCACCCCATTTTTGTCTATCTCATGCAACCTTTCCTGAAAAACTGAACGCAAAGCCCATCTCGAAGAGGAAAATTACCAGCAGTCATAAGATGACTCTTCCCTGCCCTTGATTTTCCTCAACATTTGTCAGGGGATAGCTTAAATCAGAGAGTATATGCTTCTTGAAATTCCATATAGATAGGGCATTGATACAAACGGCTGAAGTCTTGTGACTGACAAGAGACATAAACAGTTGCAAAATATTTCCATTTTAATTTATTTTTATTTCAGTCATTCATTCAACAAACATTTGCTGAGGGCTAGTATTTTGCTATGGAAGGACCTGCTTTCCCTTCCTGGCTCTGCTCTCTATTTTTTGCCTACTTCTGGCAAGTGAGTGCCTTAAACTTGCCCGAGCCTTTCTTATGTAGCCTGTGACAAGGTCAGAGAGATGACCTCTGAGAACCATTTTGTCTCTGAATTTGTGACCCTGCAATCAGTCAATTAATAACCATTTATTAAGACTGCCAGATACTAGGCTAAAATTGGAGAGAGGAAGAAAAAGCATAAACAGTACTTGCCCTCCAGGAGCTTATATTCCAAGGGGAAGATATGTACGTGAATTGGAATGTACAAGATATATGAGTAGATACAATGAAATCTTAGCTGAAAGGCACTAACACCTGGGGGGACTTGAAAAAACTTTACTGAAAAAGGTGGGGTTTGATCTGAGTCTTGAAGAACACCAGGATTCTGAGAGGTGGAGGTGAGAAGGGAGGGCATACCAAGCATGAGGTACAGCCAGGGCAAAGGTACAGAGGTGGGAGATGAAGCATAGTATGTGAGAAATAGCAAGTAGGTTAGTGTGGCTGGGCTGTGGAGCAGAGTAACATGTAAGAAGCCTGAAAAGATAGGAATGGGCCATGGAGTAAAGAGCTTTAAATGCCAAATAGAGTTTACATTGAATTGTAAAGATGATAAGGCTCCTCTGGCCTTCCCCTGAAGGAAGCTTTGATAGACCCAGGTGTAAGGTGATGAGGCTTGTACCAAAGAAGCACCTGAGTGAATGGAGAGAAAGGAACTTCACTAGAGATGTTAAATGTGGGGCATGGGTGTAGGATAGCACTGTTGCCCAGTCAGGCCCAGTCCCACGGGGTGGTTGGGAGGGGTGGATCTGGACATGGATGAGAACTAGGTGAAATGGAGCAGTTTCAAAGGACTGTCCAGAAGAGGAAAAGGTCACTTTGGGCCTGTGATAAGGAAGGATGCTGTTAGGAAAGAGGATGGCCAAAGGAAGAAGCATCCAAGATGAATCTTGAAAAATGGGTAGAGTTTGAGCAGAATAGATGGGAGAAGGGCATTTTGATTGTGAGAACCATATTCCCTTCCTTTACTTATTAAAAAAATGTCTAGTGGTTTTTAATTTTATTAAAAGGGTCACCTAGGTGGCACAGTGGCTTGAGTGACAGGCCTGGAATCAGAAAGACCCAATTTCAAATCTGGCCTCAAACACTTACTGACTCTGGACTAGTCGCTTAGCCCTGTTTGCTTCAGTTTCCTCATCTGCAAAATGAGCTGGAGAAGGAAATGGCAGACCACTCCAGCATCTGCCTAGAAAACCCCAAATGGGGTCACAGAGAGTCGGACATGACTGAAACAACTGAACAACAATTTTATTAAAATAAGTAACTTGTACTTGGTAAATGCTCTTTTTTATACATTTTTTAAAATTTTATTAATACTTTTTTTTTTGTATCAGTCATTTCCAGATGCAGGTCTCCACTCTCCTGGCATGGAACTCTTCCAGTAATAAAGGAAAATATTTAAAGCAAAGCTAACCAGCACAATGACCAAATCTCAATGAATGAATGAAGTCAGAATTCTGTACCTGTAGTTCCCTTTCTTTCTCCTGAGAGGAGGAAGGTGTGATTCATTCTGTGTCCTTTGAGATTAAACAAAGTCATTACAATTACTTAGTTTAGGGTTTTTAAATATTATTTTATTTTATTGTAATCACTATTTTTTATCCTTCTGGTTTACTTCACTCCACATTAGTTCATAGGCTTGTAGGGTCATAGGGACCTCACATAGACGTCTTCTTATATTTCTTTGAGTTTCTCTAACTTGTCTGCAAGCTTTATTGTTCAGTACCAAGCACTGTTGTTAGGTATTGTGGATGCAGAAACAAAAATGAACCATCTCTGCCCTCAGAAAGCTTTTATTGCATCATGAAGACTGTGTAATAAATATGTACAAAATAAATACAAGCTAATGTATGGGGGAGGCGGCACTATAAATTGGAGGAGGGAGGATCAGGGAAGGCTTCATGTAGGTGGTGGAACTTGAGGTGAACTTGGAAGAAAACTTTTTAAGTGGCAGAGGTGAGGGAGGGCAATCATTCCAGGGATGATGGGGAGAGAGTTAGTGAAAAGGTGGGAGATGGAATGTCCCCTGTGAGGGAGAGTAGCAAAGCCAGGTTGGTTAGTAGGACTGGAGAATTCATGAAAGGGAGTATAAGTAATAACCCTGGAAATGTAAATTGGGACCAGGTTGTGAAGAGCTTTGAATGCTAAACAGAGGAGTTTGTATTTGACCCCGGAGGTGATAGGAGCCACAGAAGTGTGGGCACACTCTGTGGTGGGTGGATTGTAGTAGAGAAAGACTTGATCACAAAAGGTGTTATGGAGGCAGACCCAACAGCTTCTGGCAAAGAAGGGAAGTGGCCAAGATGAGCCAGGGCTTTAGACCAGACTGCCTGCCTGGGGGTAGGGGGGAGGTGCAATTAACAGAAATACGGAAATTATGTTCATCATCATCTTTGTTATTGTAATTAATTATTGTTTACCGTGATCCCTTCCCAGTTTCTTCTCTGGTTCTGGAGCTGCACTAGTGATAAGGAGCAGTGGAAAAGATGTCCAGGGGTACCCAGCTTTTACTCTCCTTTCTTCACAGAAGGCTGGGGTCAGCAGCTCTACCTCCCCTTAGACCCTAAATTAACCAAGTCTCCAAGCTAAGGGAGCACCGGCTATTTGACCAAAGATCAAGGGAGCTTGACTGGATTCCCTCTGGTAAAATTGATCATTCCTCTGCATTGAGTCCCCCAAAAGCTTCCTTGGTTTTTGATCAAATCCAGACTTGGTGAGGAGGGTTTGGGGAGAAGGTTCTTGGAACCTTCCCAAGTCATCCTATAGAATAGCTTCTGAAGACTTAGCCCTGCCTTGCTAACCTAGTGAGTGTGAAAAGGACGATGAAAATCTCTCCAAACCTCTTGTGTTTACAGTTTTATTTACAAGAGCCCTGGGTTGTGTTTGAATGCTCCAAAATAATATGACCTGGGGTTTGGAACTCAAACTCTTAGCTCTGCATATCAAGCAAAATTGTGCGTAAGGTAAGAATCCTTTTAGACTTGACAGTTTTTATAAATCTGGGGGAAGATATGTTCATGTATATACTTTCCTCTCATGCACTCTTCTTTTGGTTCTAAGGTGACTCTATTTTTATTTCAAGGTAAACCATGTTACTAGCCCAGATAAACCGAGATTCTCAGGGAATGACTGAGTTTCCTGGAGGGGGAATGGAAGCTCAGCATGTCACTCTTTGCCTGACAGAGGCAGTAACTGTGGCAGGTGAGTAATCTTGCTATTTAACATCTAATGTAGCTCAGTAACACGGCCAGTACCAAACAGAAACGTAGACCTGAAGCAAAGAGTTTTGCAGTTTGATCAACAAAGCGAAGAATAAGAATGTGGAGACCTGAGGGGGTAGGGGGAGGGAAGATACTACTTACTCTGAAATAGTCGCTTGAGATATTACACGCCTGGTCCTCAGCACCTCCATGTTGCTGGGGGTTCTATGCAGTCCCCTGATTGTTAGGGTGTTTTTACATATGTTATTGCAGGTTGTTTGGGGAGCTGTCCCCTGACTCTGTTAAAAGATACTTCTCTAAGTGGATGAAAATTACAGAACACAATTTTTGGCTGGTCTTTAAATGAGAGCCATCATTATTTACTTAGAAGTGTACAACTCAATGTATCCTCAAGTTTAGGAACCAACTTAAGCCTTTCAAAGCAGCTTTCCTTGGTTCTGGATGGGAACATCCCAGGAAGCTTCCCAGAACTCTGCCTCTGTCGTGAAATAGTGAACTGAACTCAAGAGCTTCTGGCCTGGTCCATTAATTTTTTTGTATCCTTGGTAAGATCTGTAGACCCAGTCCCCCTGGTGGTCTCCAAAATGAAATAACTGGCTATTATTGGGGTTTGTTTGTTTTAAATTTTTTCTCAATTACATGTGAAAACCAATTTTTAATGTTCATTTTTTATAATTATTGAGTTCCAAATTTTCTCCCTCACCCCTTCTTAGGAAGGCAAGCACTTTGACATGGATGTTGTTTTTCATAGATGGCGACAATCTAGAAAACATGGAAGGTGTCAGCTTGCAAGCAGTGACCCTGGCAGACGGCTCTACAGCTTACATACAACACAATTCTAAAGGTAGGGTCAGCCTCTATGACTGAGTCGCTACCATTACTGGTTGGCCTGCAAAAGGGAGTGCTGCTGGCCTTAGAGTGTCATTGCCCTTTTGGTGGGAGCTTGATTTCTCAGAGGCAGCTAGACTTGGAATCAGGGCAGCTTGAGTCTGACACATGAGGCTGCATGACCCTGGACAAGTCATTTCTGTCTACATCAGCTTCCACATCTGGAAAATGTACATAATAACACCACTTACCTCAAAGGGTGATTTTTTTTTTTTTTGCAGATCAAATGTAATAATGTGTAAAGTACTATACAAATCTTAAATTACTATATGAATATTAGCTTCTTATTATTGTCAATGATGTCATTATTATTCATATTTTCACACACACACATCTCTTGCTCCTCAGTGGTTCTACATGGCATATGCTTATGTTTTAAACTGAAGTGGATAAAAAATAAATTTTGTTTTGAAAAAAGTTGTTACAACTTGAAGACGTGCTAGGACATCACAAAGCCAGGTTTCAGGAACTCTTTGCCAGCCAGACATTTTTAAGGGAGTAAGGTAGGGTAATCTCTAAGGTCCTTTCCAACCTTTAAGGTATTGGGTACCTCTCACATATCTCAGATTGTAAGAATTTTTTTAAGATGATCCCTAAAAATATGACAGGCAAACTTGAGCATGAAAGTATGTGCGATTTGCCAGTAAGTCTAGTTTTCATGGTACTGAAGACTGAAGGCAATGTCTATTTTGTACCTCCCAGATAGTGAGAGCCCAGCCCCGTCAAGTCCTCCAGATCTAAGTGAGTATTCATAGAAATCCACCAAGGGAAGCTTCTTCTCTCTCTTATGTATGGGCAAATAGAAGGCCTTGAGTGTTCCTGTAGACCCAGCGGAGTCACTGGGGTCTACTCACAAGTATTAGTGGTTCCTACCTCTGAAGGCCTGTTGGAGCTAAAGATTGGAGTAGAAGGGAGTCAGCAGAGGAAAGGTTTGTTCCTTCCTACCTTTAAAAAGGGTGGGTCACTATTTTAAGAATTTCTTTTTTTTTTTCAACAAACAAAAATCCTTTTCTCTCCTTCCCACATACTTCCCCCACATAAATGAACCCCCTGAATGGAAAACAAACAAAACAAAACAAAAAAACCCTTTTGTAACAAATAGCATAGTCTAGCAAAGCAGTTTACTGAACTGGCCATGTCCCCCAGTCTCTCGTTCCACACACCCACCGAATAGGTTGTGGACTGCCTCAGAAGTCTGGGGAGAAGAATGGCTAGTGTATGGTCATATAAATTGAGTGTGTGTTTGTTTATTGGTACCTGCATCTTGTGTTTCAGATGGAAAACTCATGGATGGCCAGGTCATTCAGCTAGAGGATGGTTCTGCTGCCTATGTCCAACATCTTCCCATGCCTAAGAGTAGTAAGTGTTTAAAAAACAATCCTGGGGCCCTCGTGATGATCAGATTCCACTCCTTGGCCCTCTCCTACCATGCCTGCAAGAGCCAAAGTCACCCTGTTCTTGTTAACAGAATGAGTAGGCATGAGATGGCACTGCACATTGGGTGACCCCAAATGGAGATCTTCCTCATTTCTGGTTGCTTCATGACTGGAGAGAAAGTGAACAGCTATCCTAAATATGTTTTGTCCCAAAAAAAGGCTTAGATATTTGTCTGTTTCGGAGGGTTCTATAACTTATACCCTACCGATGGGCAGATGACTTTTCAGTAATTATGTCATGATGCCAATTGGCCTTATATACTTCACCCTAGCATTTACCAGCATAATTTAAATATGAAAGAGCCCGCGACTAGAATATATTTGTTCAGGTTTTTAGTGCCTCAATGGTATTCTTTTCTCAAGAAGATTGTCAGAATGGGAAAATTGAAACCTAAGTTTAAATCTTTCTCCTGGAGCAGGGGATAGTTTGCGTCTAGAAGATGGACAGGCGGTTCAGTTGGAAGACGGAACTACAGCTTTTATTCATCATACTTCCAAAGGTAAAATAGTTTTTGGAAATTGTGGGATACAACTAAAGAAGAAGGGGGAGACTTGGGATAGACTTAATATTTGTGTGAATTATTTGAAAAGCTATCCTATTGAAAGAGGCCAGCTCATTTTGTAGCTACAGAGCATGGACCTTGGAAAGGGGCAGATTTCCATTCTGTGTAAGGAAGAACTTATTCAGTAATCAAAGCTTTCTGGCAGTGGAGTGGGCTGACAAGCTCAGGATCCCTGGAAGTGTTCAAGCAGAGGCTGAATGTGAAATGTCTGAAAAGACTGGTTGGGGTGAGATGTTGGTGGTTCAGAGTGAGGAGTTTCGGTTTTATCTTCATAAGTTATATGATGTGGGGATTCTCATCTCCAACCAAGAACTTGGCCCTTGCCCTCAAGACACTTAAATTCCACTGAAGGATGGTAGCAAACAGAAGAGAATTTGAAGAGAAAGGGGGCAGTAACAATTGGGGGGCTCAGGAATGCTTCCCATTGTTTGGAGCACCTGACTTAAAATTTGAAGAAAGCTAAGAATTCCAAAGGTCATTGGTAAGGGCATAAGCAAGCTCCTAGAACAGATGGGAGGAGACCAAATACTGAGTTCAGAGAAGAGCTGGTAGTTGGTGGCAGTCTTCAGAGTGTAGGAAAAGTCATTTGGAGCTTGTGAAAGACTTTCAGTGCCAGCCTAAGAGTGTACTCTGTGTTCTAGAGGCATAGAGGCACCTGGGCCTTGGCAGGGTTATTTTGGCATCGAGATGGGGAGTAGATTGGAGAAGGGAGACAGTGGAAGGAAGCAGGGAGACCAGTTGGAGGAGGCTCTTGTGATAGTGCATGTGAATGAGAGTAGAAGACGAACCGGGAGGAGTTGTAGAGGGCATCGTGATAACTGATTAGAAATGGAAATGGAGAGAGAGAGAGGAGAGTGGAGGGTGAGGATAGGGATAACTGAGGCCGTGAACCTGGATGACTGTGTGCTGGGAGTGGAATGAAGATACTCATGAAGTTCATGGGAACTGGGAGGGTGTTAAGGCACCATCTGTGTGGTTATCAAAGCCTCTGAATATGAGTACAATCCTCGAGGTGGGGTACAAGGTTGTGAACCAGGCACCAGGCTTCTTGAGAAAGGGGGAAGGATCAGCTTTATACTGCTTTCAAAGCATTTATTTGTCTGTTAAACTTAAGAAATGTTCACTAATTACCTACGGTGCATAGGGCACCTGCTTAGTGCTGCAATACTAGTTGCTGCCATCAAGTAGCTTACAGTCTGGTGACCTTTTAGTCTGTATTATAATTAGTGTTGATATAGAACCTTCTATTAGACTATAAGCACCATGGGCTTGTCATTATATACACCAAAACACTTAAGCCAGTGCTATAGACAGAGTAGGTGCTCAACAAACGATTTCAGGGTTAGAAGAGCCTTAGTGACCATTTAATCCTTCTCATCCTGAAGAACAGTCCTTACTACAACATATCCCACTTTGATTAAAGACCTCCAAAGAGGGGGAACCAACCACGTCTTAAAGCAGAGCATTTGATTTTTGGGTAGCTCTAATTGGTAAGAATTTTGTTTAATATCAAGCCTAAATTGGTCTAGTTGTATATTCATCCTGTAGTTCCTCATTCTGGCCTCTGGAGCCAAGCAGAACAAGCCTGATCTTGCATTTGCACATAAAAACCTTTCAGACATGCGAGGACAGTTATCTTGGCCCTGAGTCCCCCCAGGCCAAACATCCTCAGGTCTTTCATCCACTTCTTATATAACAGAGTGGAGGCTGTTCACCATCTTGGTTTCCCTGGACGTTCTCAGAGTTATCAGTGTCCTTCTAAAACTGTGGCCCCCACTTCCTAAGCATAATGCTCTATATATGGCCTGACTGGGGAGAGTACAGGGGTGCTGTTATCTCTTATTGAATTAATTAATGACTGGATCAGCATTAAAATCACCAGGATGGCTAGGTGTCGCAGTGAATAGAGCACCAGCCCTGGAGTCAGGAGGACCTGAGTTCAAATGTGGCCTCAGACACTTGACACACTAGCCATGTGACTTTGGGCAAGTCACTTAACCCCAATTGCCCTCCAAAAAGCAAAAAAAAAAAAAAAAAAAAAAGAATTAAAATCACCATGTACCTTTTTAAAGATAGAAATTGTGATTTGAGAAATAACTGTTGATTTTTCCATTTTATCATCATTTTTTTCCTCTACCTTTGCCACTTTCATAGTGTTCTCCCTTCATTTGAAATGAATTCAGTTATAAAACATAACTCTGGAAGGTCACTTAGGTATTGTGTAATCCCAAAGAATAGCTGAAATTATTTATGCCTGTGCTAGAAGAGTTAAATAGTGCTAGTAAGATTTGCTTAATTACAGTTAGAAAGAAGGTCAGCAGATTGTATGTGTGTGTGTGTGTGTGTGTGTGTGTGTGTGTGTGTGTGTTCTTTTAGTAGTAAAAGCTAGGCACTCTCTATGCTATTGTGACCCACATGTTCACATTCCATCACTATCTGTGTCTTTCTAAGATGGAGGGGTTATTATTTGTTATTTAGCAGATTCTTGTCGTCTCCTCTAACGATATTTTAATCTTGTATCTCAGACAGTTATGACCAGAATGCACTACAGGCCGTCCAGTTGGAGGATGGCACCACTGCCTATATCCACCATACTGTGCAGGTTCCCCAGTCTGACACCATCTTGGCTATTCAGTCAGATGGCACTGTGGCGGGCCTGCACACAGGGGATGCCACCATTGACCCTGATACCATAAGTGCTTTGGAACAGTATGCTGCAAAGGTAGGGGATTCATCTGAAATGCGGGGGCTGTCAGCTTCATCACATTAGCCTGAAATAGCACTTCTGAGTAATCCCTGCACCCCTAAAATAAGATTTCTTTGAAAAGAAAAGAAATAAGAGCACACATTGAAAAATAACAGATTTATAGGCTGTACTTAGGTTTTATACAAGCCACATTTGGGGGAACAAGTGCCAAGACTAGTCTGTTAAGAAAACTTGCTTTCTCCCTTTTCAGGGTTTTTTGTTTTGTTTTTTTTTTTAGTTTTCTAAATAAGAACCTACCTCCACAAACCAGGTCCGTGCTCCCTTTCTGGCTTTATCTTGTCTCACCCACCTCTCTACACTCTATGTGTTAGCCAAACAAGTCTCCAGACATACTTAAGCATTCTTACAGCTGGGCCTGGGTTCACATTGTACCCTGTACCTGGAAAGCCCTCCTTCACCACCCTCATCCAGTGAATTCCCATTTGTGTTTTTGTTTTTTTTTTAATCTAAATCTTGTACTACCTCAAGTAAAATTTCCCTGATGTCCCCTCAGGCTTCTGATAGTACTCCACTTTGTAGCTTTGCTTATCTCCACTTTGGAACTCTTTTATTCACCTGCTGTGATTGGGCACTAACTTTGTCGGTATTTTTCCCCCTCTACTACACTGTAAACTCCCCAAAGGACCAAAAGGCACTGGATTTAGATCCTGAGGATTTGGGTTCAGATTCCAATTATGATTTTCAATGCTTGTGTGACCATAGAATCTCTACCCATATGACTATATGATTATATATAATCTCAGTTTATTGCTTTCCACAATATAGTGCCCAGATAACATAGATATTTAATAAATATTTATTATATTTAACTATTTAAATTAAAAATCAGTGTCCAAGGGACTTCACTCCTAGTGTCTAAGTAAAACAAGTGTGTTTGAGAATGACTAGAAGGAGGGTAAGGAGATAGGGATACACAGACAGAGGGAGACTTAAAATCCTTCCAGGCCTCCTCTTTGGCCTTCCTTAATGCCTCCATGCTGAAGTGATTCTGCCCTTTTATTCCCTCCATGGTGCTTTCTTTCTCTTGGGCATTTTATAATATATTTTAATACTTTATACCGTGTTCATTTATGCCTGTTCCTATATAGCATAAGCTTTGTAAGGTCAGGAATTATTTTATTTTATCTTAGGATTCCACATATCTCCCTACATGTAGGAACTCAGTACATACTTGCTTAATTGAAATAAAGTGATCAGAACCCTGTAATGGATTATGAAACATAAATAAGAATGGAGCAGTATATTCAGAGGACCCACAAAATGTGCATCTTGGAAGTTGCCTTGTTTTCTTAACTTAAAAATCACCTGTTTTCTTTGCTTTATTTCTAGGTGTCTATTGATGGAAGTGACAGTGTAACTGGTGCTGGGATAATCAGTGAAAATGAGCAGGAAAAGAAAATGCAGGTGTGGAAATTTGCCATGATCTTGGCTTGAGTTCCTTTGACCCCTCTTGCCCTACCCATCACTATGAAGAAGCGGTTTCATTGTTCCTTCAAGGCTTTAACAGGCCCTGTGAAGGCAAGGGGGATGTCCCGAGTTCAATAGGAAAGTCTTTAACTTAGATTGATGCTCAGCCTGCCCTCACACCTTATGAGGAGCCACTCTATGGCTGGGCCCAGAAATCACATTGAAGAAACTCTTTCATTTCTTAGACGTTCCTGAAAATGTTACTGTTTCTAGAACAGATTCCCCTTATTTATGACTTCTACAGTTGTCCTTTTTCTGTTTAGCATTATTTATCAAAGATAGAAACTCACATGGTACAATTAACAAATTTACACATGGCCCAAAGCTGGAAAGAACAGCTAAAATGTTACATGGCCAAGTCAGGATTTTATTTATTTATTTATTTATTTATTTTTGCTTTTTGGTGGGCAATTGGGGTTAAGTAACTTGCCCAAGGTCACACGGCTAGGTTTTTGTTTGTGTGTGCTGAGTGTCTGAGGCTGGATCCGAACTCAGGTCCTTCTGACTCCAGGGCCGGCGCTCTATTCACTTCGCCACCTAGTCGCCCCCTAAGTCAGGATTTGAAAACATTTAGATGATAGAGCACAGGCCCTGGAGTCAGGAGGACCTGGGTTCGGGTCCAGCCTCAGACACTTAACACAAAAAATTAGCCGTGTGACCTTGGGCAAGTCACTTAACCCCAATTGGCCTCCAAAAAGCAAAAAATAAAGGAAAAAAAAGAAAACATTTAGATGGTCTCTCTAGAATATTGGGATAAATCAAATCCAACAAAATCTAATAGGTATAAATGTAAAGTTTTATTCTTGAGTTTAAGAAATCAACTTCACAAGTCCTAGATGAGGGAAGCATAGCTGGAAAGTGGTTTATTCTGGGAGTTTTAATAGGCTGCAGACTCTGATATTGGAACGAAGAAATTTAGTGCATTCTTAGACCACCATTAGAGACCTTTGGGAGGTAGGCCTCTGCCCAGCCAGACCTCATTTGGAATAATATTCTCTGTTGTGGATGCTACATTTTTAAAAGGATGTTGATAAGTCAGAAAGTCTACAGAGCAAGGCATCCATTTGGTGAAGGGCCTCCAATTCATGCTCTATGAAGTTCAGTCAAAGGACCTGGGAATACTTAGTCAGAGAAGAGTTGCAGGGTTATGTAGTGAATTACTTGTCTTCTGGTAATTCAAGGACCCTCTGAGAGGCTTCAGACTTGCTCCCTTTTTGACCCACAGAGCAGAGTCAGGAATGACCAGTAGAAGCTGCAGAGAAGCAAATGTATGCTTCACAGGGCTGAGAAATAGAGTAAAATCAAAGAGACCACAGGTAGACTGAATCCATCGCCTTCTCCTTCGCTGGGTGGTTTAAGTAACTGAGCTAATTAGTGAAAGGCAGAAGAGGAGGAAGAGCTGGCTTTGGAAGGCCCGGTTCAGGCTCTGTCCCTGCATATCCTAGCTGAGTGATCCCAAGCAAATCACTCCTCTCAGTGTGCCAGACCCCTCTGAGGTTAGAAGCTGCCCCTCTGGACGTGGGGGAGACCATTCCCTAAGCTGATGGAATCTTACGTTCAGACATCCCCCAGAACGTTAACATTAGCTTTATTTATCGTGATTTTCATTTTTTTTTCAAATATTGTTGCTTCAATCACTCCTTTGATGTCTCTTCCTTCAGATTGTTTTACATGGACATGGGACAAGAGTCACTGCTAAATCACAACAGAGTGGAGAAAAGGCCTTTCGGTGTAACTATGATGGATGTGGAAAACTCTACACAACAGCTCACCATCTCAAGGTGACCTTGCCCATAGCCTTCAGACTCTGACTCTGAAATCCTTAGTGCTGGTGGCACTGCCCCTGATGGTCCCCTGCCAGGCAGCCCTTCCTTGTGATGATGTTTAGGCCAGTCTCTATCCCCACAGCCCTAGTTCCAGCCTTTGTAGTGGCCACTTCTCGACCTGAGCTGCTGCTTTCATGGGCAGTCTGGTGCTCATCAGGATGCTCTCCCATTTTTGTGGTTGTCCAGGTCCTCGGTTCAGAGGACTCTTTGCCACCTTCCATAATTAAGTCCAGCCATTTCACGACTGACAGGTGCCTACTCTGTTTCTAGTTCTTGGCCCCCATGGAAAGGTGCTGCTGCTATATGCATTTTCTGTATAGCAGGAACATTATTACTGGGGGTGTGTGTGTGTGTGTGTGTGTGTGTGTGTGTGTGTGTGTGTGTGTGTGTGTGTGTATGCACGTGTGCGTAGAATGAAGACACAAAGGCTCATTGGTGCCGTAGTCCTTATAGATCCCCCTGTCAATAGATGGTTGGACATCTTGCAGTTTACTTTCACAGTAGGAGACTTTGGGGATGACCCTTCTGACCTTGTGTGGAGAGATCTTTCCCAAGTGCATGTGAAACCTCTATAAGTGCTTCTACCAGGGGATGAGTCTTTGTCAGCTACAGTCTTTGTCAGAAAGTCATGGTGACCTGCAAAGGGAGAGAGGGCTTGTGATCTCCCCCAGTGCAGCACTAATGAGGTGGTCCAGGAAATAGAACACCCCAACCTGGAGGTGGGAAGACCTCACATTCACCAGCTGTGGGACCCTGGGCAGGGCACTTTACCTCTGTCTGCCTCAGTTTCCTCATTGGTAAAATGGGGATAATAATAGGGTCTACCCCTCAGGGACGTTGTGAGGACCAGATGAGATAATGATCGTAGGACGTTTGGCACAGCACCTGGCACCTAGCAGGCACTGTGTAAAGCGATGATTATTAATTTGCTAATCCAAGTTATGTTCCTTCTTAGAAGCCTTCATTCACACCCTGTCACCCATTTAATAAAGACCAAACCCAAGGTCCTACCCAATTTGGTGCCAGTTTTGACCCAATCTTTTAGTGCTCCAACCCAACCAGATCGTTTGCCATCTCTAGATGTGCCGTATGCTTTCCCATCTCCTGGACTTGGTTCTGTTCTTAGTATCTAGCATGCCCCGGGCCCACCCTTCCTCTCCTCTGGGTCTCTGCCTGTTAAAATGCCACCTGTCTTTGAAGGCCTAGGTCTACAGCCTTGAGATTCCGCAGGCAGCAGTGATCCCTGCCTCCTATGTTCACCCTGGTCACACCTCTCTTGCAGCTGCCACATTCTTTCTTGTGTTATTTGTGATTCTGTCTTCTCTTCCCTAAGTCTTTGAACTACAGGACTGCGTCTTATCTGTATTTGCCCTTCCCCAGGGCTCTCCAGGAGTCACTTCAAGGTTTCAATGAAAAAAATCAGTCTTCAGTGAAAAAAATCAGTCTCTTCTCTCCAGAATTCCCATTAGTTCCATACCTTTCTTATTAACCTTTCACATTGGGTCATACATTGGATTTGTCTGTCTGTGTTTTATCTCCCCTGATAACTTGTAAGGGCAGGGACTGAGCCTTAATGCATCTTTGTATCCCCCCCGCCCATAGTGCTTTGAACCTGAAAACACACAGTATTTGTTGGACAAATGGCAAACACAGGATAGAAGCTCATGCTGGGAGCCTAAGGCAGTGTGTGTTTCTTACCAGATGAACCGTGAAGTGTGTGTTGAGAGGTGTATGAGGACAGGGGTGGAGAATGGTTTCTGTTTTTAAAAACCCCAAACCTGAAGTGAGGGGAAATGCTACTGTTTTGATAGTGGGAATGTCCAAGAGGAGACAGACTGACAGCCCTCTTTTAACAGGTCCATGAAAGGTCACACACGGGGGATCGGCCATACCAGTGTGAGCATCGTGGCTGTGGGAAGGCCTTTGCCACAGGTGAAAACACAACATTCTCTGTCCTTTGCCCACTTGTCTTGGGGCAGCAAGCAACTGTGCTTTTAATTTCTTATACATAAAAAGAGGAATAAAAATCCCCATCTTAAGTGGCTTGTTGATCCCTCTGCCCTGTGCCCTTTCTCTGTCCCCTGTTCTCTTTAGCTCCTTCCCTCTGTTCCATTTTCTGCTCTCCTTCATTCCCCCATTGCTCTGCCTGCCTCCTTTTAGATAAGGAGAGAAAATGAAAACTTGGGAAAAAATTTTTTTTACCCAGCTCCTTTTCCTGTATGCATGCATAAATGTCTCTTTCTTGTCTGTGATGTAAGCTCTTTGAATGAGAAAGGTCACCTTGTACTGTCACAAATAGAATCTAACACATTAGGAATGCTAATTTTAAAACTTTAAAATCTCCTATGAGAAGGTTATTCCAATGACCCCCTCTCAGTCAGATATGCATTTCAGTAGTCTACTGAACTATTCTCATTCTAATAAAAATTAAATGGCTTTTTGTCTATTTTATTCAGTGATTGAATTCTAAGAGTTTGTGTTTAAATTTCTTCTTTTCAAGGTTACGGATTAAAAAGTCATTTCAGAACCCACACAGGAGAAAAGCCATATCGGTGTTCAGAAGATAATTGTACCAAGTCTTTTAAAACATCGGGCGACCTACAGAAACACATTCGAACTCATACAGGTACTGGCATTGTGGATAAGCCCATAGGATATTAACTCTCAGGGACTATTGAATCCAGCCCCTTCATCTTATGCATGGGCAGACTTAGACTTAGGTCAGATGGGTTGGTTAGTGCCAGGGGCAGAACAGCAAACCAAAACACCTCAGATTCCAAACCTGTTCTCTGACCTACACCCTGGTGTCTCTGCAGTGCATGGATAGACTGAACAGGTATGGTGCCCCTTGCTTACCTCAGCCTTCCCTTCCTTCACCTTGTCCACAGGTGCCTATGCCTCACTCCCTCTTCATCTCCTGTTCTTCGTTTATCCCACCTCATCTTTGTTGAACTAAAAGTCAAAAGATACACTGGTCCTCAGCTCCAGGAGTCTTGGGAGTTGCTGATAACTGGTGTTATAAATTGTTGCCTCAGTCATGCAGTACAAGCCCTGATTTCGTTTATACTGTGCATATAAACAGAGATATTTTAAACATCGTGTGGAAGTTTAACCCAAAGGCATTGAGATTTCTGTTGCCTCTAATGGGTTTTCTAAAATAACTCAATAAAGGATTCAATGACCATTTTTCTCCCTGACCATTAAAAATAGAGTATTTCCCCTTGAGATAATCCCAGGTCTTTGAGAAAAACATTTGAGCCATCCTTCCACTTAGTGTCATTTACTTAGGGGTTCTTAACCTTTTTTTGGACCCTATTGGCAATCTGGGGAAGTCTGTCCCTTCCCAGAATATTTTTAAATGCATAAAACAAAATACAAAGTACTACAAAGGAAGCAAATTATATTGAAATACAGTTCTCAAAATTTTTTTTATAAAAGCCAAGTTCACTAATTCCGGGTTAAGAACTCTTGATTTACATCCTCTCCATTTGTGTTGGGCCACAAGTGGTATATGAGCCATATGTTATGGCAGGCCTGACTTAGAACAAAAACTCTTAAATGGTTCATATCCACCTGGACCATTCCTAGCCTTTCTGTCTTGATAGAACCTGCTAGAACTTGTGCTTCACTGGTGTGGCTTTCAGCAACCCAATGTCACCTCCATACCCAGTGATGGGTCAAAAAATAGCTTTTGTAGAAGGATTGGCATGGACGGTTTTATTGTATGCACCAAAACAAGAAGATGCATCCTGTTATGGGACACTTGGTTGTCTTGGCTTGTAGCGAGCTTGGGCAAGAAGACCACCGTGACAGCAACTGCAGAGTAAGCACCATCTCTGATGTACAAGAGGAAGAAAGAAAGATTAAATTTAGAGCGTGACAAGATCTTTTTCTGTGTGTGTGAGAGTGTGTGCATATGGCAACCGCTTTTCTTCAGTGCAAAGATAAGCACCAGAGAGGCCAGGGAGAAATCTTTTGGAAAACATAAGTTCAAAATTTAAAAATGAAAATGTCAGAAGACTTGTAGACTGCTGAGAAACCTGAGTAAGTACAAAGAGGGAGTCAGTACAAAAACCTGCATATTGTGAAGACCTTCAAGAGGAGAGTCAGAAGGCACCAGACATACCAAGCACCCAAAGGAGAAAAAGATTTATGTATAGGAACTGGAAATTACTAGTTACCGATCTGGGAGCTATTTCTAAATCTATGTCCAGTCAGACCACTGACTAGTTCAAACAAAAGTCAAAATCAATACAAATTATGTGAAAAGGTAAAGATGAGAAGATATAGTATGTATTACATACATTGTCTCCAACTTAATCTTTTCAAAGATACTGTTGAAGCTATAAAAATAAGGGAAAATAATGATATTTATCATCACCATTTCCTCAAGAAACTTAATTGATTTAAAGCAGTCATCACAACAGAGTCCCCAAAAGAACCTGGAAATCTCATTAGCCAACAAAACCAACACTGCTTTACAATATAAATTCATTTATATTCTACCATGGAGGAATGTGGTAGAAGATTATGAGTTTTAACAATGAATAGCGTTGTAGATAGGGAATGAATCTGAAAAATCTTTGTCGTGAGACCCTGCCAAGCTGGATCATCCAAAGAGCCCTTATCCTGTATATGAAATAAAAAGGACAACAAATGGGGAAAACCAGATTTTCCAGCCTACCTGGGATCAGGTCAGGAAGAATAGTTGAACCAGACTGAGTTCACAGAGAAGAATTCTGTGTTAGCCTGGTGACATTTTTCTAACACTGAGGATCAGTTCTCAAGTTAATTGAAAAGAAGGGAAGATACTAAACTTGGAGTAAAAAAAAAAAAATCTCGGATACTATCTTTTATACCAAAATAAAGAGCACTTAAGAAGTCAGCAACTATTAACCCATATTCTCACTTTCTCATCTCCCTAACATTTGTATGAGAATGAGCTACATTCATATGGAGGGGTATCCTTGACAAAAATAGGCCAAAAAAAGGAGATAGGTAGGTTTTTGCAGTTTCCTTTGCATTCACAGAATTCACTGAAAGAATACAAAACCCTATTGTTTTCATTGTCACAGAGGGCCTCCATCCTGTTCTCCAGGATGCTTTCTGAAATTGATTGTAAATAGAGAAACAGTGTCTTACTGTACAGGAAAGATCTTTGAGCTTAGAGCCAGAAGCCCTGGACTGGAGACCTGGCCTTGCCATTTGCTTTCTGGGTGACTTTGGGCAAAATCACTTATTCTCTAAGATTGCTCATCTCCAAAAATGGGCATAATATTAATAATTCCAGCCCTGCTAACCTCATGGGGTTGTGAATGAGAAAAGCACTTTATAAACTGAAAGTGCTATATGAATGTGAATGATTGTTTTTATTATTATAAATGTAGTCAAGGTAAAAGGTATGTTATAAAGAAACCAGGCTCATAGAGTCAAACCCTAGATGTGGAGGGGTTGGGTGGTTTGTTTTGTTTTTTTTAACATACATGCATAATCAGAATAAGATGCTTTGATCAAAAAGGGCAAACCTCAGAAATCTTCTCATGTTTTTCCACAGTCTGTAAAGTTATTTTGCCTTTAACCCAAGGGAAAATAATCACTGACACTCAGATCTTTTGATCTATATTCTAGGATCTTTTTTTTCCCCTAAAATTTCTTGTGATACCTGAACTGATCTCTTCTCTTTTCTGGAACTGCATCTGCAGACTTTTGAAAATTAAAAGGGAAGCCTAGTTTCCTTTTCATTTTTGAAAGACAATTGACATATTTCTTCTGCCTGTCTGTGGTACTGGGGAATTCTTAGAGATGAGCAGAACAAGCAGTTTTTCTTGTAGTTAATGTCAGTCTGATGAAGAAAGGTTCATTCTCTTTTCTATATGATGATACCACAAAATGGAAGGAGACGCATTTTCCTAATCAACCAAAATTTCCATGTTTGATAAAAAGTGGTCCTAAGGAGGTTCTGATTTACAACTTTATCATTCTTAAATCTGTCTTACTCAGTTATCCCTATTTTCCAGTCTGTCATTAAAATGAACACATGATAATTCCTTCTGAGACTTTCATATCATTAATGATTCTTACTTCTGTTCAGAAGCTTTTCTTTGTCCCTTTAAACTCAGAAAGAAAAATAAACTTTATGTAGAACGTTTTGCTTAAGTGAGAGAAATCCAAGTAGCAAAGCTGCAAATCATAAATTTTGCTTTTGCTCTTTATTTTTAAAAAATATTTTATTGGGGCAGCTAGGTGGCGCAGTAAGAGCCCCGGCCCTGGTGTTGGGAGGACCTGGGATCAGATCCAGTCTCAGAAAATGAGCACCCACACATAAATCATGACTGGCCATGTAACCTTGAGCAAGTTACTTAACCCCAATTGCTTTAATAAAAAAAATATATATATATATTTTTTATTGATGCCTTTTGTTTCATATCAATCATTTCCTGCTTTACTGCCCTCTCTCCCACCCAGTGAACCTTCCGTTGGAACAAAAAAAACCAGTTTGAGCAAAAACCTAGAGGTACAGCTCTCTGTCTGACAGCACCATGTCAATGCCGCTTCCTAACTGGTTAATTTACCCTCCTCTGTGTTTGCAGGTGAACGACCCTTTAAGTGTCCGTTTGAAGGATGTGGCAGATCCTTTACTACGTCAAACATCAGAAAAGTGCACATTAGGACACATACGGGAGAAAGACCCTATTACTGTACAGAGCCAGGATGTGGGAGGGCATTCGCCAGTGCAACAAATTATAAGAATCATGTGAGGATACACACAGGTAACCAGTCTCTGGGGCTGGGGTCTTTGTTTCTACCAGTCTTCCTTTGAAGCTCAGTTCAGCTTCTTTTCCCAGGAAGGTCCCCCCCATCTTCCCCCGCACCCCAAGCCTCCTTCATCCCCCCATAATGCCCATGGCTTCACGTGTATAAATCTTACCTCCCAATAAGAGGACCGAAGCAGTGTGTTAGCCTTCTTTTGTGCCCCCTACAGTTCTAGGCATGCAGTGTATGCTCACAGTTTTTGAGTGGTCACAAAAGGTCAGGTGAGGGGGCTGCTAGGTGGTGCAGTGAGTAGAGCACTGGCCCTGGAGTCAGAAAGACCTGAGTTCGGATCTGGCCTCAGACACTTAACACACACAAACAAAAACCTAGCTGTGTGACCTTGGGCAAGTTACTTAACCCCAATTGACCTCCAAAAAGCAAAAAAAAAAAGAAGGTCAGGTGAGGTCACTAAAAAAATCTGCATGAGAGTCCTTGCCCTCAGAGGACCAGCTATATTAAAGAGCATCTTATTATCCTTTCCTCCACTTTAGTGAGCTGATTTTTTTTTCTTCCAAACCTATGATTCATCTGCATAAAGCAGTGGTGTCAAACTCAGATAGAAGTAGGCGGATCTAAACCATGTATGTAAGGATGCTTGCAGGCCACATACTGACTTAGAAAACCACAAATTTGCACATGTATAATCTGTATCAAATAGCTTGCCTTCTCAAGAAGAGAGGGAGGGAATATGGAACTTAAAATTTTAAAAAAAAGAATGATGAAAATTTCTATTTACATGTAACTAAGAAAAAATAAAATTTCTGTAAAATTTTACAAGAAAATATCAAATTAACATGCTTTGTTTGATATATACATATATGTGTGTATATACATATAAATGGAATGTATCGTATAGGTAGTATGCTATATATATTTTTTTGTTAAATATTTCCCGATTGCATTTTAATCTAGTTCGGACTAAGTATTTGACACTTCTGATGTAGGGAATCTCTAAGAAGGAAATTACCTTCCTTGGTATAGATAGGCAGCTCTTTTGTAATTCATCACTTAGAGAGTTGCCCAGGGCCCTGAGAAGAGTCAGTCACTTGTCCAGTGTCACACGAACAGTTATGTATTAGATGGGGAACTTGAACCCAGTTCTTTTAGACTCAGACCAACTCCCTGACCACTAAGCTACTCTGCCTCCCAGGGTACATTATTAATAGTCATGATGTCTGTATCTTTTTTGATAGTAAATAAGGTTCAGAGTATTAATAGTTTATCTAGTTACAGAAAGCAGTAAATTAGGGACCGCTAGGTGATGCAGTGAATAGAGCATCAACCCTGGAGTCAGGAGGACTTGAGTTCAAATATGGCCTCAGACACTTAATGCTTACTAGCCGTGTGACCTTGGGCAAATCACTTAACCCCAATTGCCCCTCCAAAAAGCAAAAAAAAAGGCAGTAAATTAGAACTTCACTAAAGCTATGATTTAAATTCATCAGAATCTAATGTCTTTTTTTTTTTTAATTTAAAAAAAAAGGTTAAATAGTCATTTTTTTTGGCAGTATGGGGAAGGTGTCAGAGGAGGTAGTAGAATCCTAGCTGGAAAGCCAGAGGACTTAGCCAGAAGCATCTGGCATAGGAGTATACAGGCTTTTCTCCTCGTTCTTCTGTTGTTGTCCCTGGTCAGGTTACTGCTGCCCAAACCCATCCTTTATTACTTTTATGACCTGATGTGTAACATGTTGGCTGTGTGTGTGTTGTCTTTTCCTCAGGGGAGAAGCCATATGTTTGTACAGTCCCTGGGTGTGATAAACGATTCACAGAATATTCCAGCTTGTACAAACACCACGTTGTTCATACTCACTCCAAACCCTATAACTGCAACCACTGTGGGAAAACGTATAAGCAGATCTCCACCTTAGCGATGCACAAGCGGACAGCTCACAACGACACAGAGCCAATCGAGGAGGAGCAAGAAGCCTTCTTCGAGCCCCCTCCAGGTGGGTACTCGTGTCCGGGGAGCTGGGCACCGGGCCGGAGCGGGGCCTTAAGGGACACACGTCTTGCCAGCTTTTGTGCAGTTATCTCAGGTGCCTTTCCAACAGTCTAGCTTTGTCTTTCTGTCCGTCTCACTTGGAAGCTCTCTAAAGCTACAGCTTCTTGTGATTGGGTTTCCTTTCTGCCTGCACCTGTGACTTTGGTGGACCAGCTCAGCCATTGAGAGACTCAGAGAGTGGGCATTCCGTGAGAATACGTTCTTGGATTCACGCTTGAAGAAATAGGAGGAATCTATTGACTAATAATCATTCATATTTATGTATTTTTTAAGGCTTTAAAGTACTTTCTTCCTGCGGCAGTCCTTTACTGTCAGCCTCATTGTACAGTTGAGGAAATTGAAATTCAGAGGGGCTCTGGCTTCCCCAGGAGGGCCCCTGAGTGTCAGGGCCAGAGCAGCCCTTGTATGTCTCTCCTATCTCTTGAGCAGAGTGCTCCTGCCAGTGTGTGCAGCTGTGACTTTTTTAACCACCTGAAAAGGATGTTCTCTGATCCTCTTTAATAGGGAAGCAAAATGGATGGCAGGGTGGAGAGAGCACTGGATTAAGAGACAGCTTGGGTTTGGGAAGGGGGCAGGGCAGCACTGTAGAGTGGAAAGTGGACTCATTAGACCTGGGTTCGAATCTTGAATCTTGGCTCTCTCTCATTTCCTAGCTGTGTCACCTTGGGCCAGTCACTCAACCCTTCCAAGGGTCCTTAGTTGTCAGATGGGAAGAAGAATACTCATATTGCTTACCTCACAGAGTTGGTTACCTGGTAACCTTCAGGAGTTGTGTAAATGGGAGCTGTTACTATCCAAGTTTACGCAAGGCCTCTGGGTCAAGATGAGAAGAGACGGTGCTGGGGAGAGGAGAGAAGCAGTGGGTTATGGGTTAACAGCTCTTCAGACTTTCCTTTTTTGGGCACAGTAGACTTTTCAGGGGTTACCCATGGAGAAATGTGGGAAGCCTCCCCCCCCCCAATCTCATGCCATGTTCCTCAGTGATTTCCAGCTGGATGCTAGACTTAAATGGTTTTGTGTTCTAAAACCTTTAAAAAGAAGGAAGTGAGTAGAATGATGTATTTATCTCAGTTGTGGAAGGAGAATGAAGTAAGCATCATTAATATTACGTACACTCGCTCCCTTGGAGCCCTCCTGACTGTTGGCACATTTGCAAGAAGTTGATAGAAAGGAGAAAGATTAATGGCGCCCCCTAGAGATTAAGTTGATGACCCTTAGCCCAGTGCTCTGCATCAACGGACTTCAGGCAACAGCTTGTAACATTGTAGGTTACCTTCAATTTCCTTTTCAAATGGAAATAAAGATCTTACTAGCCCTATTTCTGCCTTTCATAAGAGTTGGGAAATGGAGGATGGGAAAAGGGAAGAACCTGATATGATTGCCCAACCTGGCTCCTCCTGGCTGGTGTAATTACAGCAGGGACCCTAGAGTGCCCTAAGGTTATTTACTATATAGAATTCAGACCTCTTTGGCTTTTATTAAATGATTAACTTGAACTCAGATAGTACCCCTTTACACAATGGCAAGTCTCTTTTCCTGAGGGCTGGAGGGCACTTATGTTAATGAATACTTGTTTGCAGGATTTTATTGTATTTACAAACCATTCAGGTTTGTTGGTTAGTATTGTAACACGGTGAATCATTATCTCTGGGCATTTTTTTCTACTGTTTTCTAAGCCAGTAGAACAAATAAAGTGAGTATATAACTAAATTCATATTTACTTTAGGTTATTTTTGGAAACTTTATTTACATATGTCTTCTTCACCTCCCCCAAAACACACACACTTTAACAATGAGGAAAAAACAGACCCAAGAACTTGGAACAATTTGTTGTATTTGATGGTGTTAAATTTGGGAGATGGAGATAGGATGTTATAAAGAATCACTAAGAAAGGGCTCTTTACGGTTAGTAATTTAACAAATAACACAACAATCTTTTGTCTTTTTTCCCATAATTCTAATTTGTATATATTTTTCTTTAACAGGTCAAGGCGAGGATGTCCTCAAAGGTCCCCAGATAACATACGTTACAGGTGTAGAAGGGGAGGATGTTGTATCTGCACAAGTAGCTACAGTAACTCAGTCTGGATTGAGCCAGCAGGTCACTCTCATATCCCAGGATGGAACACAACATGTAAGTGTCCAGCATAGTAAAAGTCAGCTGAAAATCCTGGAGGATCTTCCTGTCAGGGAATGTGGGAGATGGGGCTGGAATTATACATTTAGGCAGACTATTATCAGACTAGGGAAATTTGACATTTGTCCTACAGGCATCAGGGAACCTCTGAACCTTTTTGAACTCCTGATGGACTAGATTAAAACAAAGTTTTAGAAACACTAATATGGAAGTGACCCATATAGTAAGAGAGACTTTTAGGAAGCTGTTCCTATAGCACAAAGGTGGGGTGATTAGGGCCTGAGCTAGGGTGGTGATGGAATAGGAAGGAGGAATGGAGGTGAGAGGTACCACAAAGCATCAGCAGCAGTGAACAATGGGGAGTTGGGGAATGGGCAAGGAAGAGAAAGAGGAGACAAAGGTGACCCCATGCCTCTGAGCCGTGTGCAGAATTAGGAAAGTGCCCTGCCTGCCGGCATCAGAGGCTATAACTCTCCTCCAGAGCACGCTCAGCTCCTCTTTTGCTTCTCATCTCCCTAGACTACAGATAAAGCACAGCTGCCACTTTTTGTGATGGGCCTCTGGAGTGCGATTGTAAAGCAGGTCCTGGTCCATAAAAGATAGAAGATCATGAACATCAATGCCAAACATACAACAGTTATAAACATTAACAGTTATTTAAAATAGAAATATTGTGTTGCAGCTTCTCTAAGATGGACATAAATGCACCTTGCTGATACAGATACTACTAAAAAGTATAATACAGAATATAAGCAGTCATAATAATAGTTCACACTCTTGTCTAACTTTACGGTCTGTAAGTGCTTCACATAGGTTATCTCATTTGATCCTTGCAACAAGGGGTGTGAGACAGGATCATGTAGCATGTCAACGTCTGAGGCCATATTTGGATTCATACTCCTGACTTCAGACTTACTGCTCCATCCATTACCTGCTTAGCTGCCTCAGCATTAATAAACCATTGTATCACGAATGTGATATAAAACTGGTCTTCTCACTACATTAAATAAACAATAATTATGCTTGCATTCTTAGAATTTAGAATGAATTTTTTAAAAGATTATTCAGATGACCTAGGTCTCTTTCAAAATATAACCTTGAAAGTTTGAACTGATGCTTTGTTTTTCCTCTCTTAGTAAATTTATCATAACCAAAAGATTCAGAACTATCCCACTGACATGAGAGCTTGGCTCCAAGTAGTTAATGCTCAATAAATGTTACTACTGATAATGGTGGTATTTGTCCTACTAAGAAACCTTTTTTAAAGAAAGAATGGCCGGGGGGGGGGCGGGGCGGGTGGGCTGCTAGGTGGCACAGTGAATAGAGCACCAGCCCTGGAGTCAGAAGGACCCATTTTCAAATCTGGCCTCAGATACTTGACAACACTTACTAGCTGTGTGACCTTAGGCAAGTCACTTAACCCCAGTTGCCCTGCCTTCAACCCTCAAAAAAAAAAAAAGGCAAAGAAAAGAAAGGGCTTATCCATAATTTATCCTCATTGTCCTTTTTTACACCCTCATTTTATTCAAAGTTACAAATGTATCAAGTGTCTGACCCAATCAGGGACACCAAGAAATAATAAAGGTTGTTTTATTACTTTGTCACAGCTAACCCTGACAGGATGATTCTCTTAAATTGGTGGCCTAGCCAAAGGTTTGGTCAGCTTACCCTGTCAATTGGACAAAAAAAATCAGACACCTAAATCCAGTAGTCTTAGTCCCTTTACTCCAAATTTAAACTGAGTAGGATAACTTTTAGCACTCCAAAAATATCTTCCATGGAGAAAACTTACCTCTTGATGTAATACCCAAAAGGGCATTTTAGAATAGAGAGATTTCTCATATGAGTATTTGACACTTTTATCCAAGGCCATTACATTTGGTTTGAAAAGCCCCTAAAGCAGATTTCATAATATGGCTCCACAAAGAATTGCTGAGGTAAATTTGAGATGGTATTAGATCATGCATACATTGTGATCTGTGAGGTATCTGAAAGGTATAGTTGAGGAACAGTAAGCTCTAGGCCCAGAGATTTCCATGGAAACAAAAGAAAATCAGAGAGAAGGGTTCACTTGCCCTTCCTGCTAATCCTGTGCCATTCTTCCAAGTCTGACTCAATTTCTACCTCCCCAAGAAACCTTCTTTTAATTTCCTTCCTTTCCAAAACACCTATCAATATCACTCTTTTCAGATCAAAATATCATGTTTGTAAAAGCTTATAGTGCTCCTGTTTTTATACTACTACTACTATTCTTTATATGCACTTATTTATTTTTATTTTTTTGCTTTTTGGAGGGCAATAGGGGTTAAGTAACTTGCCCAAGGTCACACGGCTAGGTTTTTTGTTTGTGTGTGCATGAAGTGTCTGAGGCCAGATCAGAACTCAGGTCCTTCTGACTCCAGGGCCGATGCTCTACTCACTGAGCCACCTAGCCGCCCTCTTTATATGTATTTAAATGTTTATATTTTTATATATTATATACAAATTATATTATAAATAGACACTTATATAATTATGTATTTACATTTATATATTTATTCTTTTATTTTCTTTGTAAAGACTCAGTTATCTGTTTTATATCTTTGTCTGACCCAAAGGGCAAAAGTCTATACAGTGTGACTGGTGGTGCCTGGAAGGGATCTACAAGAACTTTGGAATCCCTGGTTGATAATGTTCAGTCTCACCCTGGAGTGTTATTTCACATATTTTGTATTGTTCGATAATTGGTGATCACATATTTGTCATGGAATTTCCAAGTTGGAAAGACCTTGGAGCTAGTTCATCTAGGCCATCTCCTACCCAAATTATGAATTCTATCTATGAATAGATAGTCACTGAAAAGGGCTCAGAGAGATACTGTTTCAGCATTTCTGGTGACAAAAATCTTCCCCCTCATCTTGGTGGTCCATTCCTTTTTCAGACATCACTAAATATTAGAAAGTGTTAAGTTGAAATGTGCCTGCCTACAATTTCCACCCATTGGGCCTAATTATTGGGTCAGTCAGTAAAAGTCTGACCATTCTTCCGTGGACTAAACATTCTCAATTCCTTAAGCAAAGCTTTAACTGGCGTGGTTAATAGACCTTTATTTGCTCACTATCCTGATCACCTTTCCCTGGCCACATTCTAGCTTGTCAGCGACCCTTCTAAAATATGGCACCCAAGAAGTTCACATCATGTTCCAGATGTGGCAAGCTGTCTTGTCGGCACTGCCAGGCCATGAGCTCTCAGAGACAGTCTTTCTCATATCCCTTGTTTTACCTGGCACATAGCAGATGCCCACCGCACACTTGTTTGGTTTATGATATTTTAAAAACATGGAGTAACAATATTTGTGACAAGGGTTTTGGGTTTTGTTTTGTTTTGTTTTTTAGTTTGCAGTGCGGGAGGGTTTGGGAAGGAGAGAAAATAGTTGAGTTTTGGTTGTTTTGGTTTTTTTGTTGTTGTTGTTGTTCTTAGTTGGAAATAATTAAATTTAATTTTTTAAAAACAGGCCAGTGTAAAGCTTTGTAGATGGAAGAACTGAACCATGGAAGGGATGGCTCAGCCCCATAGTTACTCAATTCTTGGTTTCTCTGTTTCCTTGCCAGCTTAGGGGATGAATTATTTTCTTCCTTCCTTTCTTTCTTTCTTTCCTTTTTTTCACTTTTTGGAGGGGGAAAGGCAAGGCAGTTGGAGTTAAGTGACTTGTCCAAGGTCACACAGCTAATAAATGTTAAGTGTCTGAGGTCGGATTTGAACTCAGGTCCTCCTGACTCCAGGGGCAGTGATCTATTCACTGTGCCACCTAGTTGCCCCTGAATTATTTTCTTGATACATTTTATTTTGATACAACATAAACTTCTGTGCAAACATCCTTACTAATTATATTCCTTGGAAAAGATTTATCAGAAAGGAGAGGTGTGCCTCTCACAGAGTTAACCCTCATTCATTCAATTACCAAGCATTTATTTGTTTGTTTGTTTATTTTGTTTTTTGGAGGGTAATTGGGGTTTTAAGTGACTTGCCCAAAGTTACAGGGCTAATAATTGTGTCAAGTGTCTGAGGCCTGATTTGAACTCAGGTCCTTCTGACTCCAGGGCTGGTGCTCTAATTCACTGTGCCACCTAGCCTCCCCCAAGGATTTTTTTTTTTAATTTAAAAAAAATTTTTTTTTGCTTTTTGGAGGGCAGTTGGGGTTAATCAACTTGCCCAAGGTCACAAGGCTAGTAAGTGTTAAGTTTCTGAGGCTGGATTTGAATTCAGGTCTTCCTGACTCCAGGGCTAGTGCTCTATTCACTGTGCTACCTAGCCACCCCTTATCAAGCATTTATTAAGTGCGTTTTGTATGCCAGATATAAAGAATACAGAGATCAATATAAAACATGAAAGTGCTTATAGTCTAGCTGAGGAAGGAAACGTGTAGTATATGTAATATCCATAGAAGATAATCTGCTGGGAGGGAGGGGCTAGCCATGAGGGGAACAGAAGAGGTTTCTGTAGAAGGAAGGTAACATGTGACCTGGGCTTTCAAGGAATCCAGAGATACTGAAGTGGCAGTGATGATGAAGTGCATTCCAAACATGGGGCATAGCCAGTGCAAAAGTGTAGAGAGGAGATGGGGTACCACATATGAGAACAGTAAAGAGACCATTTGGCTTGACTTGTAGAGTGTGTATTTCTCCCTCTGCCACCGACTTCCTTTCTTTCTCCCTTGGTATGTGTGAGGGAGCAGGGCACCAGTGGGTCAGGGCAGGCCCCAAGAGTAAGGTTCTGATTCTGCCTCTGTCCTGTGACCTTCAGCAAGTCACCTACCCTCTTTGGCTGGAGGTTAGGCTCCATGATCTCTTAGGTCCCTCCCAGTTCCAGGTCAATGGCTGAATTACTGTTTACTTACAGTTGTTTGGGGGCTTCACCAGCCCATCATGATTTTGTTAGAGAGAAGCATGCTATCCCTGTCCCCTGGTGATGGCTCACATTTACCTTAGCAGTGCGTGCTTATAGCAGGTACCAATGAGAGTCTTTTGTGAACCTAAAATCTCTTTTAGTTTTCTGGACCAGACTTGCTCGGTCCAGAAAAAGTGTCCAAGCAAAGTATGTTTGAACTCATTGGCCCAAGGTTATTGCTCAGGCTTGGTTTCTTGGTGGCCTAAAATGTTAGCATCCAGAGGAAGATTCCGTTCACTCCTTGTCAGTTTATTCACTGAAGGGATGGGCTCAAAAGATCAAATGTACTTGAAGCACTTCTGATTTGTTTAAAAAAAATAATATTTTATTTCAGGTCAACATATCTCAGGCAGACATGCAAGCCATTGGCAATACCATCACGATGGTGACACAAGATGGCACACCAATCACAGTCCCTACTCATGATGCAGTTATCTCTTCAGCAGGAACACACTCGGTAGCCATGGTTACTGCCGAGGGTACAGAAGGACAGCAGGTAAATGCCTTTGTATGCATATGTATGACATTGAAAAACTGTCCAGAGACAGCTTGGGAGAAAGTATGGTATCATGAACAAAACAGTGCATTGGGAGTCAGATGGTGCAGGTTCTTATCCTGGCTCTGGCCTGGGCTCTTCCCTTCTCTGGGGCTCGGTTTCCTTGTCTGTACATTGAACAGTAGGACTGGATGCCTTCTGAGGTCCTGTGTAGCCCTGACCTCTGTAGGCTAAGTCGTCAATTCCTGAGGCACCAATAATATGCAGGGTCGCTCACCCAGTGGTCATCTGGCAATAGCAGATTCAGCTCTAACTCTCTGAAAGGAGTTTGTGCTGTATTGTATTGTAATTCAGCCCATTTAATAATGGGGTCTACCCAGAGGAGCAAGGATATCATCTCTTCCCTCTGGCTGTCTAAAGGGGCCCCATACAACCTATCTCTCATCTTTCCCATGGTCCTTGTATACTTTTCCCATGGGTACCTATAGTAGGCAAAGATGCAGAAATTCCAGCAGGTCTTGTGACCATTAACTGGCAACCTGTAGTAGACACTGTCTACTACATGGACCACAGAATCCTGAATTTAGAGTCATAAGGACCTTCAGCCATTCACTCCAGTCTCCTTACTTTATAGATTAGGGAACTGAGTTCCAGAGACTGACATGATTTACCCACAGTCACAGGGGTAGTGGCAAAGCTTAGGTTTAATCCCATGTCTCCTTACTCCAAATCCAGTGTGCTTTCTTGGTTAGAGCATCCTGAAGAAAAAGTGTCAGGGATTAGTAATATCACTGGGAATGTCCTTGAAGGTTTGGTGCTCCCTTTCCTCTGCCCTTCCCCCTACCACTGTTCTCTATCCACTTCCATATTCAAAAATTCAAGGACCTTGAATTGACCCTATCATTTGATGGCCTGAAATAGTTTCAGTAAACTCTTAACAGAATCTTAAACACAGAGGCAGATATCTGCTAGGGAAGTGTTGAAATCTCTCCTGGAGTGCTCCCATCTTCTGTGGACTGAAGCCTTGCTGGAACACCTGCCAGTCCAGGGCTGAGCTCTCCTGTGGACAGAGAGAGGGGGGTGGAGGTCCACTTAACTTTTCCCTGATTCCACCTCTTAAAAAAGCCGACAAGGTGGCCTGATTTCAGACACGCTTTCCAATGGAGGCTTTGGAAAACATGGCCACCCAGCAGCCTACAGATGGTTTTTCATTCCACTTCATGGAACAGAACCTGTGAATATCCCATCTGGAATTTTCTAGTGGGTTAAAAAACAAGGACTTGTTAGTAGACTGAAGCCCAGGGCACTGTGCAGCGGCAGCTGAGCTCTGTGACTCCTCTGCTTTTGGTTGAATGAGTTCTTTCTTATCCAGCGTCTCCTTGGGTTGCTACAGGACAAAGGGTTTATGCCTTTTGTCCACCCACCAGCTCTGTAGGAAAGGCAGTCTTGTGACTCCTGAGACAAGCACATTCAGTACCCTTTGGAGGGGAAAAGTAAAGTGAATGTATAGTATCCAAAATTGAGCTTATGTTAGATATCATACTATACTATATTGGTCTAATAAAGATGTCCTAATTATTAAAAAAATGTGATTTTAAATAATTACAGGTTTGAATAAAATAAAAGGTATTGCCCAACCTTTACCCAGACCCAGGAATAAATAGGTGTTTAGGAGTATTGACTCTTGGTGGGCCAACCTGGCTGCCTCCTAACTAGCCACTTGGGGGCAGCAAAATTTAGGGGCCGAGAAGGCTTGCCAACACTTGATGACAGGCTCTTGTAAGTTTGGGGAAATGAGCTCAGTATGTTAAATCGGCCTGAGTGTCTCTGGCTTCTGTGTTGCAGGTTGCAATAGTGGCCCAGGACTTAGCGGCATTCCACACGGCATCCTCAGAAATGGGGCATCAGCCCCATGGGCATCACTTGGTGACAACAGAAGCTCGGCCACTGACGTTAGTGGCCACATCCAATGGAACACAAATTGCAGTGCAGGTAAGCCCCAGCATGTAGCAAGTTTGGCTACCCCTAACTCCCCACTCTTCCAGTTGTACCCAAGGGGCTGCTTCTGGTCCTCATGGCAAGCAGGCAGCACCTAGGTGCACGTGCACTGGCCAGCCCAACACTGACCAGCT
Source organism: Gymnobelideus leadbeateri (assembly GCA_011680675.1). NCBI lineage: Eukaryota > Metazoa > Chordata > Mammalia > Diprotodontia > Petauridae > Gymnobelideus > Gymnobelideus leadbeateri. The sequence goes on along the minus strand of WOXC01008487.1, from coordinate 1,377,476 downwards.
GTGGAGCTGTGGGCACACATATTAATATCTCTATCTCCATGTCCTGTGCTTGCTTCAGAGGAATATATGGGGAAAGAATGGGCAAGACATTGGCAGGTCTGCATACCAAAAAGCCATCACAGACCCCCAGTTTCCCCAAAAGTCTCCCAGTAGACTCTCCCTGTCAGAATCTCCTTTCCAAATTCTGTGATCTGGTGAATAAGAGCTTCTCCACCTTCGCTTTCCAGCAAGACCAATAAAGGACATGGAGCCATCCAGGTCAGCCCAAATAGGACTGACAGTGTTGACTGCAGGTTAGGCCAGGTAGTATTGGTGATTTCTTCCCAGCCTCTGCTTCTGTGCTTCCAGACGGTCACTGTAGATGTTAGGTACCAGTTCTTCCGTTGTCCTGCTTAATTTCTGTAAACTGTGGAGAGGATGGATGATTGGACATGGTACCCTTGGCTCAGGGCCTGGGCCTCTTCTGAGGGAAAATACACTTCCACTTAAGAGCCTTTCCCAAGAACGTAGCCTGCTGCTTGCACAAGCACTTCTTCCCACAGGACACCATGGTCCTGAAAGTCAGTCTTTAATGTCTCTCAAAGACCTTTGTGCAATAAGTGTGCCTCATACCTAATCAGGAGACCACAATGTGGGGTCATGAAGAGCCTCCCCCGTCAGAGTGGAAACAGAAGGCTCAGGGTCTTATCTCGGCTCTGAGACCAAGTCACTTCAAGAAAACTACAGAAAGGCTTGAGTTTCCTTCTCTGTCGGAGTGAGAGGATAAAGCAGATTATTGCCAAGACTTCCTCCGGCTTTATCTTCGGTCTTGGGAGGGTCAGATCAACTCTGAGAGTAACCAGCAGCATTGATGAAAGGGAATGTTTGTAAACCTGAGAGAGGAGCAGATAGAGATAGATGGAGATGGGCTGAGTGATTGAGGGATAAAAATATAGCAAAGGTTGAGGTGTCAATGGCAGAGAAAAGGAGTACATGCCCCTCCCCTCACAGGGGATGAAGCTTCCTGGTAGGACTAGCCTTTTTTTTTTTTTTTAAATTTTAGAATTCAAACACCAGAACTGGAATACAAAATAGAGGAAAGGGAAAAAATTTCATATAAAGCATGTCATGGGCATAGCAGAACAGAAGAAAGGATTCAGAATATGTAGCAATAAATTTTCATTTCAAGAGAGCCTGAATGATAAATACTACACATTGTGTTAGGACTAGACTTTTGACTTGCCCTTTATGAGGCAGTCACACTTTGGTGGGGGGCAGGGCGAATGAGTACGTGTGTGCATATACATACATATATACATACACACATACATGTTAAGAACTTAACATTCATCAGTACACGTGAACATTCCAACATACAAGGGAGAACAAAAAGGATTACATCTGAAACCATGAATTTCCATTTTTTAAACTTTTTAAAAGTGTGTATTAAATTTAACACAGTAGTAACAAAATCTCCCTGTTTGTATTCCCTTCTAAACTCCTTTGTTTCTTTTGGTGTGTTTTTTCAGTGTTTTATTGATCTCTCTCCCCTTCCCCCTCCCTCTCTCCCTCCCTCTCACCCACTCTTTCACTCTCTCCTCTCCTCCCAGCAACCTTCCCTTAAGCCTTTGCTTTGCCCTTCACTGTTGCTAGCAGTTTTATAGACACACATCCCACCGTGTCCCCCAACTAGTCATCACCACTCTCAGAATGAAAGCTTAACGATACTGCCATTTTGTAATAAAATAAGATTTTACGTTTATAGATCATTTTATGGCCACAAAGCACCTTGCCCACATCAACAGCTCTGTGAGGTAGATAATGCAGGTAAATTTGTTTCCATTTTGTTGATGACAAAACTGAGGCTCAGGAAAGAGAAGTGCTTACCCCAGGGTACTATAGCTAGACTCACCTCTTGGAAGAGAGATGCCCTTTCAGCAGGGACAGCTGATTAATCAGTCCTCAGAGACTCACCCTACAATCCCAGTCAATTTAGCAAACATTTGGTTGAAGCCTAGCGTTTTTGCAGAAGTGTCTGAAGTGGAATCAGAGATGGGGGCTAAGGCAAGGCCCCCAACCCAGAAGGAATAAATAGCTTAGTGGGGAGATAAGAGAGATACACAGTAAAGCTGTACTGCAAGGCAGAATGTGATGATGGCCCCCCAAGAGAGGCACCAACCTCTTCTCATACAGTTAGGAACGCTGGCAATCATTGTGGAGGTCTGGAAGTGCTCCTGGTGTGAAGGAGCAGACAGTGTGCCCAGATTGGAGAGATGCCTTTAACAAGTGCTTTTATAGGCACTTCACTTGAAATGATCTTAGAATATAATTCAAGAAAATGAAGGCCATGGCTTTTTTGAGGATAACTCCTTAGGAAGAGAGGCCCATGGAATGTCTTTATGTTGAACTTCCAAACTAAGGAATTTCCTTTGGCCCCTGTGGTGTGAAGACCGTCAAACACCTAAAGAAACTAGACTTAATCTGTCCCCACCTTCTTTTCCCTTCATATCACTTAGATATCTCTGGCTATGCCCATTCATTCAAAGCCAAATACAAAGAACATTTATTAATGTTAATATACTCTAGAGGATCCCTGGACAAAAAGATGACCATCCCTGCCTTCTGGGAGCCTCCATTTTTCCTGGATAAGAGATAAGAAGGCATAAATTCATCAATAAAAAGTATATATAAGGTGTGGCTAGGTGGTGAAGTGAATAGAGCACCAGCCCTGAAGTCAGGAGGACCTGAGTTCTAATCCGGCCTCAGACACTTAACACAAAAACTAGCCTTGTGACCTTGGGCAAGTCACTTAACCCCAATTGCCCTACCCTCTCCCCTCCAAAAAAAGCCAAAAAAAAAAGAATGATAAAATAATGTACATATTTTTAAAAAAATTAAATAAAAAAGCTTTACAAAGCAGTGTAAGAGGGAGAGCATATTAGATTCCAGATAAGAGTGGGAAAGATTTGGCTCCTGGTCTATGATATTTATTTTGTTGAAAACTTTTGTTGGCTAAAACTTTTTCTCTTTCTCACATGTTGCAGCTTGGAGAACAGCAGTCTTTGGAAGAAGCCATCAGAATAGCCTCCAGAATCCAGCAAGGAGAGACGCCAGGCTTGGATGATTAACCCGGACCTTGGAACCATCCAGCAGAGAATATTTTCTTTTCAGACAACAGAGACCCTTGCAGCCAGAGTCCAAGAACACTTGGAACTTTCCCATTCCTTGATCATCTCAACACATTTTTATGCACAAGTGGACAACGTCTCACGCTTGACTTTTGAAATAAACTGGTTGGACTCGGTGACCACCAAGGTCCCTTCCAACTCCGCAAATCAACAACTCTCAATTTCCAACCTGACCCCTTGTGTATGCAGAAATATGAAATTAGGACTAGATGGTAGATTTTCCTGTTGTTACTCTTTTATCAACTCTCAGACTACTGAAGTCTACCTGCCTGGCCGGTGCAGCTGTAGAATTCTGCCCCAGGATGAATTTTAACTTTTAAGTACATGATCAAAGCTATTCAGACACTTTCAGATGTCTGAAAGGTCCTTACAATCATAATTCCAGAAGCCATTTCAAACTACAGAAGGATGCAAAGCCTTTAAATATTTTCCTCAATTAGTAGGGACCCTGCGGATTTTGGTTCTACATTTCTCCATTTTGATTTCTGTCCCAGGTACCTGGATGACCGTTGTCTTCCCCAACCCTATTAAATACAGTCTATTCAGCTAATTCCATTAGCTTTAATTAGATTATGTAAAGACTGAAAAGCTTTGGTTCAGAATTAAAAGGTTAAAATCCAACACTTTGGATTCCTTAAAGGTTTTACCTTACAAGTTTGTTTTTTGGTTCGGTTTGGTTTTTAATAATTCCAATTATGATCAAGAAAGATGCGACAACAGCGTCCAGGGAAGAAGGCAGGGCCGTGATCTGAAGAGAATTTACTCTGGGATGAGTTCAGTGAAACCTATTTATTTTTGTTTAACACGTGTTATATCCTTGTTCCAAAGTTTATTTATCCTGTAGCTCATTTTTAATTGAATCTAGTAGTTCAATAAATGATAATTTACTTTTATTAAACTGGGTGAATAAATTGCTGAGGAAAAACAGACCAGACGCATAACGGAGATAACCGCCGGGACTCTTTGGAGGCAACTCTTGCAACAGAATGAAGCTCAGCCTTGAGAAGATTTTTTTACAGATCAATGATTCAAATTCTGCTTCAGTAGAAATTCAGGCCAAAAGGGCATTTCCTCCTCACCCCCTAATTCCAGCATTATACTGTTCTTAATACAGTTAAGAAGCAGTTTGTGGGAATGTTTCATTTCAATTTGTACAGTTAAAAAGAAAACTTTACTGTTTTGTTTTTTATTATTGAATATAAATGCTGTCTCTTATCTGTTTTGTTTTTTTTTTAAGTTTCTGCTGAAAGGAAACATTTAAGATAAAATGGCATTTTCGGCCTAAGTAGCAGAATTCCCACCAAAACTAGGACTGCTATTGCTCAAGGCCGTGCCCTAATGGGAGATCCCAGGATTCACCAGCCCCTGCCTCTTCCTTTATTGGATACTGGGGCTCAAGGGTGGACTCTCCAGGGAGAAAAGGGTGCTGAGTCAAAGGCAGGGCAAAACCCCTTAAAATAGAGGTTAGACTGGAAATAAAGTGGCCCCTGTAGACAGAAGTACCATCTAATTGCCAGGGGGAGGAGCTGAGTTTAGAAGCAGAAGGTCCCTCTGATCTGATAGGAGACATTACCTGAGAACCAGTCTTGGCTATGAAACTGATTCCCCTTGGCATTCTTGATTTAGAAGGAAATGAGAACTCTTGCTTTGGAGTCAGGAATCAGTCTTAGAATCATAGATGTCAAGCTGGTATGGACCTCGGGAAGCCGTCTAGTCTGACCCTCTTGGTTTTTAGATGAGAGTTTAAGTGACTCAGGAGATAGGATCTGAAGCCCTCTGACTTGAGAGTACTTGCCCACTGCATCATACGGTTCTTGCTCCCTGCATCATACGGTTCTTGCTCCCAATCAAATCAAGCAAACAATCTAATAAGTATTTACTAAGGATTGCTACAGTACTGGAGGTAAAAACACAAAAATGAAGCCACTCAGCTTCTCCAATCCTCCCCTAAATTGCGTGATTGCCAGACACCAGCTGCGTGCAAGTCTGACCTCCCTGCCCCTCACTTACCTCACCTGTTAAGATTAGGAGATTGCACTTGTGGAGAGGTATGGGCTCTGGGAGCCCTCTCGAGCTCTCCTTGAGTCCTTGAGGCACAGGCTCTAATTGTCTCTTTTGATAAGGCATTTTGCTAACTACTAGCCTGATTACTAGCCTAGCCCTCATTAACTCCTCCTGAAGACCCTTCCCAAACTCCTCCTCTGGACCTCCCACAGCCCTCTGTATATAAGACTCCATCTCACACCATAGAAGAGGGAGCTCAACCTCATTATTTGGCTGCCTCTGAGTTCCCTTTCTGCTCTCAATACACAATCCTATGATTCTGACCTTAAATAGGTCACTTCACCACCATGGGCCTCAGTCTTTTCATCTGTGAAAGAGAACACTGACTTGTTAGTCTTCCTTTCTGCTCTAAATCCTGAGGACTCTAGTTATATGACCACTGGTCTAATCTTTTGTACCCATTTCATTTTACCCCTGTGCAAGGAACAGAATAAGCATTTATATAGCATCTACTGTGTTCCAGGCACTGTACTAACTGCTTTGCAAATATTATCTCACTTGATCCTCACAACAACCCTGAGAGGTAGGGGCTATTATTACCCCCATTTTATAGTTGAGGAAACTCAGGCTAACAAAGGTTAAGTGACTTGTCCAGGCTCACACAGCTAGTAAGTGTGTCAGGCTGGATTTGAACTTAGGTCTTCTGGGCTCTAAACCTAGTATTACTAGGTATCACCTAACTGCCAAGGGGGCTGACATTTTTATTCCTTCCCTCACAAGCTTATCATGCAGAAATAGCTAAATGTTCAGCCATAGGATAGTAAACCATTATGTCAGGTCAGCTGAGTGTTCTCTGTGAGGCTTTACCTTCTGTATCTCATTTAGTCCCCATCAAAGCCCTGTGAGGTAGGTTATTATTCCCATTTGGCAGATGAAGAAACAGGTCAGAGAGTCAAACAGGAATGCACAGCTCAGAAGCAGCTCTAAATTTCATCATTAGTTTTAAAGGGTGTGTTTGCCCCCAATGTGCCCCCCCCCAATCTAGTGGTCATAGCATCTAGATGTAGAGGCTCAAGGCACCTTGCAGGGCACCCTTGTAGAGCCTCCCACCCAGTCTAGTGGCAGAGAGCCCTACTTGGAAGCAAGAGCTGACTTCAAATCCTACCCCAGGCATTTAGCTGTAAAATGAGGTTCCAAGGACCACCTGAGATAATATCCATGAAGTAACTTGTAAATGCCAAAGTTGTATATAAATGTTGGCTATTACTATGATTTTACAGTTAAGGAAACGGAGGCCAAGAGACTTGAAGTGAAATCACACCCAGTAGAAAGTGGCAGAGCCAGATTCGGAAAGGAGGACTGCCGCCTCCAAATTCATCATCCTTCTCCCTTCCCCACTCTTGTCTCCCACCCTTTCTCAGGGAGGAGGCACAAGGGCTACTTGGTTGGGCAGGTCCATCCCTGGGAGATGGTCCATCTCAGGACCCCAGGACTGGCCAAGCACTCTTCCACAAGAGCTCTGAGATGGGTGCTCTCCCTGGAGACGGGGCTCCCCAAAAGTCTTAGGGCAGCTGGGGGACATCTCCCATCCCCATGCCTTTAGGTCAGCTATGGCCCGTGGCCTAGGATGCTTCACTTCCTCAACCTGCCCACTTACAATCCTTCAAGATTTCCCTCAAATCCTATCTTTTACAGGAGAGCTTTCCCTGTTTCCCCTTTCCCTCTACTCTTTTTTGTTTTTTCTTTATCTCCCCAGTGCCTGGCACTTAGTGAGTGATTGATTAATGAATGTTGATTGATTGACTAATTGAGCATTCTGTCGGGTGCTGTGTTTGGGACCAAGATTTTCTCCCCTATAGAGCTGAATGCAGGGGAGCAGGACTGAAGTCCCTAGTAAAGCCTCGAAAAAACATTGTGGGAATTCACATGCTAATCAGGCAATGTGGCCTGTTCCATCTGCAAATCAAAGACTCAGCGGGGTATCCAAACACTGGAAATTTTCCTTCTGAGGTGCTCAATCTTCATATCATAGATTCAGATCTGGAAAGAACCTCATAGAAATCATTTACTCCAACCTCCTTATATTATAGAGAAAGAAACTGAACCCCAGACAAGGGAAATGATTTGTCTAAGGTCACACAGATAGGAATTAACAGAGTCCTGATGTGAATCCTGACCTTTTGACTTTGACCTTGCTTTAGTACACTTTTATGCTTTTAAAGGGGGGCTTTAGACATGGTGTTTTCTTGACACTCTTCTTCCCAGAGGAGGGAGGCATGTATCACCACTGGACCTTGATGCCCTGATCAGAACTAGCATTGATCAGCATTCTGAAGCTTGTGGATTTTCTGCAATATTCAAGAGCCTCTCAGAAGCAGGACTGTGTCCATAGAACTCTTACTATAAATCAAATGATGTTTTTCCATAGGCACAAATATTATAATAGAGAGTTGGGCTTCTCTTTTCAATTTTATTTTTTCATTTGGAAGTCAAATCTCCCCCCAAAAGAGCATTTTCACTAACTTGTTGTTGTTCAGTCATTTCAGACTCTTTGTGACCCCATTTGGGTGTTCTTGGCAGAGATACTGGAGTGGTTTGCCATTTCCTTCTCCAGCTCATTTTATAAATGAGGAAACTGAGGCAAAGAGGGTTATCCAGGGTCACATAGCTCCTAGGTGTCTGAGGCTGGATTTGAACTCAGGAAGATGAGTCTATGTGACTCTAGGTCTGGCATCTATCTATCCACTGTATCACCTAGCTACCCTATTTCCACACACAGAAAACATAAAAAGGGGATTCTATATGAAACCATGAATCCCCATTTTACGTGGCTTGCTTTTTTTCCCCCAAATGTTTTATTAACTTCTGGTTAACATCATTCATTTCCACCAGATTTTGAGTTACAAATTTTCTCCCCATTTTCCCCTACCCACTACCCCAAAATAGCAGTCCCACAGGTTATTCCCTCCTCCAATCTGCTCTCTCCCATATCTTCCCCCATACCCCCTTCTACTTTTCCAGTAGGGCATGGTAGATCTCTATGCCCCAGTACCTGCATATCTTATTTCCTAATTACATGTAAAACAGTATTAATAATAGTATGTATATATATATATATATATATGTATTTTTTTAAACATTTGGTTTTAAAACTTTGAATACCAAATTCATCCCCCTCCTCCCTTCCCTTGTCACCCACCCTTACTGGGAAGATAAGCAATTCAATATAGGTTGTATATGTGTAGCTAATGCAAAACATTACCATAGTAGATATATTGTAAAAGACTGATTATATTTCCCTCCCTCCTATCCCACCTCCCACTTGTTCTATTCTCTACTTTGGTCCTGTCTCTTTTCAAAAGTGGGTGCTTCCCATTTTTCATTCCATCTAGTACAATCCACCTTTGTAACCTGACTAATGTCTAATGTGAAAGTATTTGCAGATCCTATACTGGATTATATGCCGTCATGGAGGGGGAGGGGAGGGAGGGAAAGAAAATTTGAAACTCAAGGAATTATGGAATTGAATCTTGTAAACTAAAAGTAAACAAGCAAATTAATAATGATAAAAAAGTGGGTGCTTCCAACTTCCCTCCCCCCCAGACTGCCCTCTCTTCCATCATCCCTCTTCTCATCCCCTTCCCCCCTACTCTACTATAGGGTGAGACACCCTATTTAGTGTGTATGGTATTCCCTCCCTAAGCCAAATTTGATGAGAGTAAGGTTGACCCATTCCCTTTTGCCTTCCTGTTCTTCCTCTCCATTGTAACCATTTTCCCTTGCCTCTTTTATATGAGTTTACCCCATTTTATCTCTCCCCATCTCCTCTCATTATATTCCTCTCTCACCTCTTAATTTCACCTTTTAAGTATCATCCCTTCCTACTAAATTGGTCCTGTGCCCTCTATCTATGTATACCTCTAAACATATATACACATATTCACATATGTATTCATATTCCCGTGTACCCTCCAATATAGACTATACATATATATTTCTATTCCCTTCAACTATGTTCATACTGAGAAAAGTTTCATCAGTTACAATTATCGTTTTTTCATGTAGGAATGTAAAAAGTTCAACTTTGATAATTTCATTATGATTTCTTTTCCCTGTTTACCTTCTCATGCTTCTCTTGCTTCTTGTATCTGAATGTCAGATTCAACTCTGGTTTTTTCATCAAGAATACTTGAAAGTCCTCTATTCCACTGAATGACCATATTTTCCCCTGAAACATGATATGCAGTTTTGCTGGGTAGGTGATTCTTGGTTGTAATCCCAATTCCTTTTACCTTTGGAATATCATATTCCAGGTCCTTTAATCCCTCAGCGTAGAAGCTGCCAGATCCTGTGATATCCTGATTGTGTTTCCACAATATTCAAATTGTTCCTTCCTAGCTGCTTGTAATATTCTCTCCTTGATCTGGGAATTTTGGAACCTGGCTATAATATTCCTAGGAGTTTTCTTTTGGTGATCTTTTTCAGGAGGTGATTGCTGGATTCTTTCAACCTCTATTTTGCCCTCTGGTTCTAAAACATCAGGGCAGTTTTCCTTGAGAATTTCTTGGAGGATGATTTCTAGGTTCTTTCTTTGATCATGGCTTTCAGGTAGTCCAATAATTTTTAAATTATCTCTCCTGGATCTATTTTCCAGGTCAGTGGTTTTTCCCATGAGATATTTCACATTGCCTTCTATTCTTTCATTTGTTTGGATCTATTTAACAGCATCTTGATTTTTCATAAAGTCACTAGCTTCCATTTGCTCCAGTCTAATTCTGAAGGAATGAAGCTCTTCAGTGAGCTTTTGAGATTCTTTTTCCATCTGGCAAATTCGACTTTTTAAGGCATTCTTCTCCTCATTGCCTTTTTGAGCCTCTTTTGTCATTTGAGTTAGTCTATTTTTAAGGTGTTATTTTCCTCAGTCAGGCTGTTGACTCTCCTTTCATAATTTTCTTGCATCCTTCTCATTTCTCTCCCCAGTTTTTCCTCCACTTCTCTTATCTGCTTCTTAAGGTCCTCTATGGCCTCTAACCAGCTCTTATTTTCATTTGAAGCTTTTGGTGCAGGATTTCTGACCTCCCAATCCTCCTCCTGTTCCATGCTTCAATCCTCTTTTCCCCCAAAATAGGAGTCTAATGTTGAATTTTTCTGTTTATTTTGCTTCATTTGCCTGGTCATGTTACCACTCAGTGACTTGACCCCTGGGCTTTTTGCCACAGTAGGCCTCTGCCACTAGACAGGGGAGCTTCATTCCAAATGCTGGGGTTTTCTCAGCTGCTGGAGGTATTAGTTGGGTGCCTTCTTTGAAGCCTCCATACACTCTGGCAAGCTGGTCATACACTCCAGGACCTCCACCCTAGACCACAATCCAGATCCAAGTAGGTTAAAGCAAGAGTGATTACCCCTCAGATTGGTCGCCTGGTCCCCCTACAGTCTGCAGGCCAGGAGCTGAAGCTGCAATGTGGCAGCAGCTACACCTAAGCATCTCAGAGGCTTCTTGCCCTGGAGGGAAGAGGCTGATGCACTGCCAACTAGTGGGTCCCAAAGTCCATACTGCACTGACCTCTCACTTTGTCCTTGGCATCTATGTGTTGATAATTCTGGAAATGCCACAGCTGCTGGTGTTCTGAAGTCCCTCCAGCTGGCTGCAGGTCAGGCTGCCCTGGGGCTAAAAACTCCTGCTCACTTGGGGCTGTGGTCAGCTCCCAGAGCACTGAGCTGGCTGATCCCTGCTGGGCTGCTGGGCTATCCTCAGCAGGAGGTTAGCTTCTCTGTGCCATTTTGTGGGTTCTGTAGCTCCAAAGTTTGTTCAGAATCCCCTTTTACATGGATTGGGGAAGGTGGGAGCTGGAGCTTCGTGGAAGTCCTGTTTCTATTCCAACATCTTGACTCCACCCCCAGCTTGCTTCAAATATATATATATATAATAAATTCTAAATGTCACTTTTGAAACTTTTCTGCTTGCCTGTATTTCCTTCCAGACTTTGTCCTATTCTGTTACATGTGTTTAAAAATGTTTCAGTGGTTCTCTTGATTTGGGGCATCAACATTAACTAACTCCTCCTGTCCTCTGACTTTTTACCCCTCCCACAATCTATGACTATTAGAAAGAATGGAATAAGAAAAACAACAAATTGGCAGTCAGAGAAAACAAATCTGCACAGTGCTCATGTTCAGAAATGTATGTCTCCAGTATCTTGTGTCCATTGGAGGTCCTCTGGTTTATTAATTGAAGCTGGGCTTTTCTTTCTCTTTTTTTCTCCCCTTAATAGTATTTTATTTTTTCTGGTTACATGTAAATATAGTTTTCAATATCCACTTTTATAAGATTTTGAGTTCCAAATTTTTTTCTACCTCCCTGCCCTCCCCCTGATAACTGATAGAGGTTATACATGTATAATCATATTAAACATGTTTCCACATTAGCCATGTTGTGAAAGAAGAATCCGAACAAAAGGGAAAAACCATGAGAAATGGAAAAAAAGAGAAAGAAAATAGTATGTTTCAATCTGCATTCAGCCTCCATAGTTCTTTCTCTGGATGTGGATGGCATTTTCCATCATGAATCTTTCGGAATTGTCTTAGATCCTTGCATTGCTGAAAAGAGCTAAGTCTATCAAAGCTGGTTGTCACACAATGTTTGTTACTGTGTACAATGTTTTTCTGGTTCTGCTCATAAAGGGCTTCACTTGAGGACCTAGAGGGCCACATGTAGCCTTGAGGCCACAGATTCCCCACCCCTGATATTTTAAACCAACTTCTTGGCCAAGGCATAAATCTCTGAGAGGTGACCACAGAGCTTTTGCTTATAGGTTGTGGTATGGTAGATTGAGTCCTGGACTTGGTTTCTTTTCCTTGATTACCTTCTCAAGCATCTCTTGCTTCTTGTGTCTGAATGTCAAATTTTCTATTCAACTCTGTTTTTTTCATCAAGAATGCTTGAAAGTCCTCTATTCCACTGAATGACCATATTTTCCCCTGAAACAAGATACTCAGTTTTGCTGGGTAGGTGACCCTTGGCTTCAATCCCAGCTCTTTTGCCCTCTGGAATATCATATTCCATGCTCTTTGATCCCTCAGTGTAGAAGCTGCCAGGTCCTGTGCTATTATGATTGTGTTTCCACAATATTGAAATTGTTTCTTCCAGGCTGCTTGGAGTATTTTCTCCTTGATCTGGGAGTTCTGGAGCCTGGCTATAATATTCCTAGGAGTTTTCTTTTGGGGATCTTTTTCAGGAGGTGATTGCTGGATTCTTTCAACCTCTATTTCCCCCACTGGGTCTAAAACATCAGGGCATTTTCCTTGAGAATTTCTTTAAGGATGATTTCTAGGTTCTTTCTTTCATCATGGCTTTCAGGTAGTCCAATAATTTTTAAATTTTCTCTCCTGGATCTATTTTCCAGGTCAATGGTTTTTCCCATGAGCTATTTCACATTGCCTTCTATTCTTTCATTTGTTTGGATCTGTTTAATAGTATCTTGATTTCTCATAAAGTCACTAGCTTCCATTTGCTCCAGTCTAATTCTGAAGGAATGAATCTCCTCAATGAGCTTTTGAGATTCTTTTGCCATCTGGCAAATTCGACTTTTTAAGGCATTCATCTCCTCATTACCTTTCTGAGCCTCTTTTGCCATTTGAGTTAGTTTATTTTTAAGGTGTTATTTTCCTCAGTCAGGCTGTTGACTGTCATTTCATACTTTTCTTGCATCTTTTTCATTTCTCTCCCCAAATTTTCCCCCACTTCTCTTATCTGCTTCTTAAGGTACTCTATGGCCTGTAGCCCCTTGTATTTTCATTTGGGGCTTTTGGTGCAGGAGTTCTGACCTCACAGTCCTCCTCCATGCTTTGAGCCTCTTTGCCCCTAAAATAGGAGTCCAATGTTGAACTTTTCTGTTTATTTTGTTTCATTTGCCTAGGCATGTTGCCACTTAATTACTTGATTTTTGGGCTTGTTGCCACAGTAGGACTCTGCCACCAGACAGGGGAGCTTCTGCCCAAACGCAGGGTCTTCACAACTTCCGCCAGTTGGGTGGTCTCTGTAAAGCCTCCACGCACTCTGGCAAGTTGGATACCCACCCCAAACTTCCCCCCTAGACCACAATCCAGATCCAGGCAGTTTAAAGCAAGAGTGATTAACCCCCAGACTGATTGTTGGATCTCCCTACCATTCACAGACCAGGAGCTAGAGCCACTACTGATGCTGAAAAATGGCTTCTGTGCAGCTGTTTCTTCAGCAGCTTTTCACTCCCAGGGGAGGAAGCCAACACGTTCCCCAAATACTGGTCCCAAAGTCCATAGGGAACTAACCTCTCACTTTGTCCTAGGCATATCTGTGCTGATAATTCTGGAATCGCCACAATTACTGGTGTTCTGGGGTCCCTCCAGCCAGCTGAAGGCCTGGCCGCCCTGGGGCTAAAACCGCGGACCTGGGCTCGGCTCGGTGAGCTGCACTGTCAGTGCTGCCTGCTCTCAGAGCGCTGTGCTGGCCGCTCCCTGCAGGGCTGCTGGGCTGTCCTCAGCAGGAGGTTAGCTTCTCTGTGCCGTTCTGTGGGTGCTGTGGCTCCAGAAGTTGTTCGGAGTCCCCTTTCACATTGTTTGAAATTTGTGTGGGGCAGAGCACATTGGAAATGCTGTTTCTACTCCGCCATCTTGAGTCCTGGACTTGGAGTCAGGAAGATGCAGGTTCAAATCCTGCCTCTCCATGACTTTAAAATTCAAATCCTGCCTCTCTCTGGGCCTCATTTTTCTTATCTGTAAAATGGGGAAAATCATACCTGTTGTACCTGCCTCATGGGTTTGTTATGAGGCTTATAGGAGAAAATATCTGCAAAGAGAAAACTTAAAACACTATAAATTCCAGTTCCTATTATTTGCTTAAATTTCTCCAATGGCAGGAAGCACTACCTTAGAAGAAGGTAGGCATTCAATTCTTGGACAGCTCTGCTCCCTGGGTAGTACTTTCTAAGGTAGAGACAATATCTGCCTCTGTATAAGGGGCGGCTGGGAGGAAGAAGGGGAAGAAGATGTAGCTGCTGCAATAAAGTGTGCTTCACCTGCTTGACTCCGGTGTTCCGTCTGGTGATTTCCTGCCCCAGGAGAAAGGGAGGGGCGGGCCGGTGACGACCGAAGACCCTTGGATGGGTGAGTAGAGGTCCCGCGCGTAGAGCGGCGTAGGCTAGAGACCGGGCGTTACAGATTTGGCGCCCGAACAGGGACTTCTGGGACTCTCAGGGGTTTCTGCCCTGGTCTCCTGTCGCCGTTCGCGGCGAGACTAGCCCGTTGACGGGCGGACCAGTCGGCTCTCTGCCTTCTGTGAAGGCAGAGAAGGGTGTGGAAATGGGAGGCGCAAAGAGTCTCCCTCTCTTTGGGCCGGAGGATGAGCGGGTGATAGCACTCCAGTTAAAAGGGTTGTTAGCAGAAAAGGGGCTTTCGATTTCCCAGGGAAGGGCTGAGGACTTTATTCGCAAGTTACTTAGGGTTTGCCCTTGGATGAGACATTCGGGAATAATAGTGGATCGCATCCCGATTGTCAGACATCAGATGGCTGCTTATGAAAATACAAACCCGGGGTTTTTGGACCCCCAAGATTTTGGCATCTTTAAAACCCTTGAGGCGATCCTTACCCCCACCGCTATTCCTTTGTCTCTCACGACGGCCACGCAGACTGAGCCTGAAGCGAAGGGGGCAGAAGGCGGAGACAAAGGGGCCCAGGGCCCCGAGGATTACGGTCCCGGAGGGAGGTGGTGGTGCAGATAGAGGAGGAAAGCGGGGGAAACGGGGAGGATGGAAGGAGAGATCATTACCCTTGGGGAGAATTAAAAAAGACCTCCTCCAGTGAGAGTGCTAAAGAGGGAAGTACCCCCGAGATGCCAGATTATAAAAATTTTAAAGGTGCAGACTCCCGAGGAGGGGAGATGACTTTTAAAGAAGGAGGTTCATCCTCTGCAAGAGAGTCCTATAATGCCCCGGCCTCTGCGGGGGAAGGGAACAGTAGGGTAAGAGGAAGTGGGCACGCCCTAGAACCCTCCGAAGAGAGAGGCGGATATCAAGTGCAGGCACTCACTGAAAAAGACAGGGTGATTATTAGAAGCCATCATGACACGGAGCTCTCTGTCTACGGCCACCCCCCCCCCCTACCCCTCCCCTGTAGTTCCCCCGTCTTCGTTTTCGGCCCCACACCAGCCCGGCAGGCCCCACCCCCGTTCCGCCCCCAGGGGATTTTAGATCCCCGACCCTCATTGGTTCCATCGGCCCCCCCTTTTGAGTTTTCAGGGCGACCGCCATTGCAGCACCCCATTGCCGCTTCTCACAAAACTGAAGGGGTGTATGAGCCCCTTCTCCCCAGAGCTAAAGAGGATTATCAGCCCTTGCTTACTAGGTCATTACAGGCAGCCAGCGCCCGGGGCGAGCAAGTAGATTGGAGTGAGTGGGCAGCTTCGTACCCTGTTTTCGTAGACCCTTCTGGGGGACGAGTCCATCAGCCGCTGCCCCTTAAAACATTGAAGGAATTTAGGGAAGCCACGACGAATTTTGGTCCCGCCTCCCCACATGCATTGCGCTTACTGCGCATTCTGACTACCTCTTCTACTTGGACCCCTAGGGACTATGATGACCTAGCGGCCAGTGTCCTTCCGCCCTCCTTGTACACGGCTTTTCTTGCCTTAAGGAGGCGGGAGGCTCGGAAGATAGTGGAGGAAACCGGGGGCACCTTGGATACTGTGGATCTCCTAATAGGAGAAGGAAAATATATGGAACCAGTAGTCCAAGCAGCTTATAGTAATAGGGAGCTACAGGATGTCAAAACAGTGCACCTGACAGCGTGGCAAAAACTGGATGCAGTGGGGGAAGGTCATCAACCACGCATAAGCAGTCTGAAACAGCGCCCTGGAGAGTCTGCTCTCGATTTTATTACGAGAGTTAGAAATCATGTTAACAAGGCTTTCGGCCATGGTCAAGCCGGTAATGACCGGATAACTAAGCAGCTGTTGAGAGAGGGACTAGATACTCCCGGCCAGGCAGCTCTGGCAGCGTTGCCGCCCACGGCGACGGTAGAGGATATCACAGAAAACACAACTGTCGGGAAACGGGAGAGGGGGCCCCAAGGGTGCGGGCAGGGGTCCCCGGAACCCTACCGCTGCTTCTCCGTCCTATCAGCCTGCAGGGTGGCCATTCCCCCCGAATCAGGATTAGGGGTGCCTGTATCCCTTATCCCTGCCAAAGGATTGTTAGTTGGGGAACCCTTAAAAAACTTGATTCAGGTTCCTGTTCAGGAGTTGTCTCCAGGGGATGAGGTTTATGTTTTCAATCCGCAGTGTGTCCCCTTTGAGGTTTCCCAAAATACCCCCCTTGGAGTTTTATTGTGGTTTGATAAGGGAGGAGGGTCACAGAATTTGGTATTGTGGTCAGAAGAGGTGACAGATGCACGGCCCATGATGACTATCTGGGTGGATGGTTTTAGCTTGAGGGGCTTGGTGGATACGGGAGCAGACAGGACCGTCATTCCTGAATTTTTATGGCAGGACCAATGGCCTAAGAGACCTGTGAATTATCCGGTTCGCGGGGTCGGTGGTGTGGCCAGGGCCCTAGAGGCGGCCAACCCATTACCATGGGCCCGTGATGGATGCTCAGGCACCTTCCGGCCACTCTGTTTAAGTGTCCTCCCCCACCCACTGTGGGGCAGAGATATTCTTCAACAAATGCGTGTTCGCATTTCTGCCCCGGATTGTTTAAACTAATGAGGGCCGCTGGTGATGGGACC
Organism: Gymnobelideus leadbeateri; assembly: GCA_011680675.1. Taxonomy (NCBI): domain Eukaryota; kingdom Metazoa; phylum Chordata; class Mammalia; order Diprotodontia; family Petauridae; genus Gymnobelideus; species Gymnobelideus leadbeateri. Next base: position 1,360,547 of record WOXC01008487.1, on the reverse strand, counting down.
CTTCTTTTACCACCTTTGACATGGGTCTCAGAGGATCCTGTGTGGGTAGACCAGTGGCCCCTAACAAAAGATAAGTTACAGGCTTTGCAACAAATTGTTTCTGAGTTGAGCAGGGAAGGGAAAATTGAACCTTCGTTTAGTCCTTATAATTCACCCGTGTTCGTTATTAAGAAACGCTCGGGAAAGTGGAGGATGTTGATGGATTTGCGGGCAATAAATGCTAACCTGCTTCCTATGGGTAAAATGCAACCGGGACTCCCTTCCCCCTCAGCAATTCCTGAAGGTTTGAAATTGGCAGTTAAGTTTAATAAGGCAGTAGTGTTTGATTCTTTTAGTAATCAGTGCTGGCTTTTTACTACCCCCTTTAATTCCACCCAGAAAAATGAGCTTTATGCTCTTTTACAAGCGCTAAGATATTTTGCTTTGGTGCCAGTGAATATAATATCTGATAGTCAATATGCTGTGAATCTTGTTACCCGTCTCCCTGATTCCTATATTAATCTTCATAACCCATTGTGTTCCCTTTTACAGGAAGTGAAAAGTGTTCTTTTGGCCCGATCCTGCCCTGTGTATTTTTTGCATGTTAATTCTCATTTGACAGAAGCGGGACCTGTGTTTTCTGGCAATGCTGTGGCAGATGCCGCCCTGAATTTGTTTCCCTCCCAGATATTCCCGTTTGATGCAGATTCTGCCAGTATGGCACATGCTAAATATCATCTTTCTGCCAGGTCCTTGCGTGCATTGTACGGGATTTCTAGGGAGCAAGCGAGATCCATCGTCCGCGCATGCTTGCGGTGCGTTCCCTTTCTTCCCAGAATTCGGGAGAAGGCCTCTAATCCAAGAGGCGAGGCTTCCAATGAATTGTGGCAGATGGATATGCTTCATTTGGGTCATCGTGTTGCCCACGTGGTGGTGGACACCTGCTCTAATTTCCTTTGTGTTTCCTTTCAGCCAGGAGAAAGTTTTTCGGCCGTTAGAGCCCACCTTTATCGTTGTTTTGTCAGTATGGGGGTTCCTTTGTGTCTGAAGACAGATAATGGCCCGGCATATACCTCCAGTGCGTTCCGGAAGTTTTGCCAAGAGTTTCAAATCCATCATATTACGGGCATCCCCTATAATCCTACGGGGCAAGCTGTTGTGGAACGGGCCAATCGCACCTTGAAAGAAGCCATAGTCAAGCGATATGGTCGAATTCCGCCACGCTTAACTACGTCCCAGCTGGATGAGGTGCTTTATTCTTTGAATTTTCTCCTGGTTAGGGCAGATGGAACAACCCCGGCTATGAGGTTTTTTGCAGGTTTGGCGGCCCCACGAAATCAGGGCCGCCCGCTGCTCATTCTCCCGGAACCGCTTCGCGCATCACCAGGCACGTGGGTGCGCTGGAAGGACCCGGAGGGTCACTGGCATGGCCCATCGCTTGTCATCCACCGCCGGCAGGGGCACCTGGCCGTCCGGGTGGAGGGAGCGCCCACCCCGGTATGGCTACCATTGCATAGAGTTCGGGATTGCCTGGGCTCGCCCCCTCCTTTCAATGCTGATAATCCCCCCACCAGCCCTAAGAGCTGAGTGTTAAAATGTTTTTCTTTCAGATTCTGTTGGGCTGCTTGATAGGATGGAAGACACAGAGATGCTCGTCCCCGGGGCTGTAGATGATGACCACTGGCGACCTGCCGACGAAGGGACTCGCCCACACGAACTCCGCGGCCATCTTTCTGCAAGAGATGAACTTAGAAGATGGCGCAAGAGGGCCTCGATACGTTTTCTTCGGGCCCTTCGCATTACTGTTAATCTACACCTTTTGTTTTGGCCCATAGATCCCGCTCAAGCAAGCCAGATTCCTCAGCGGTGGGGCCTATTATGAGCCTTACCCACCCCGCTTCCGGTTACGTCCTCCTCCCATGTGTTTCCTAGCCTTTTTGTTAAGAATTCTTCTTTGGGTTTGCCCACTCTTTCTTCGGCTCCCCTCGCCACTGTTCCAGCCGCTGATGTGGTCTGGAATTTGGGAGATGCCGGTGTTCTTTGTTTTATTTTGCTCCCTACTAATTCTTGTATGCCCGCCGAGCGGAGTTTGCCCTGTCTTGGATTGTATCAACAGCAGGCGTTCCCAGGTTTTGGAGTCCCAAATTGGAATGTGACTGTGCCCCGTAATACTAGATTTAGGGGAAGGGCCCCCAGTGTTGTTTTTTCCCCGCTTTTGAAAATGTTTTATCTCCGGGGAGGTATTCTTGTATTGAATCAAAGAATGGACCTATTAGAAGAGAGATTAAGTGTGATGGAGGGTTTGGGAGCTTGTTGGCCTCGGCTCGAAGGCATTTGTGTGACCTCATACCCATACCTCAACGACTCAGCCCCGGCAGCTCTTGCTAGAAATCTTTCTAATTATATTAAGGGCACGTGGAATGCAGGTTTTGATAAGGCTTTAATTGAACTTAGGGCCACCTACCGACGCCTTAATAACACCCATGTTTCTATTCCCCCGTTGGGAGGGATGGAGACAGTGTCTGATTGGTGGAGGTCCTTCCTCGATTGGTGGCGTCGCCCTTGGTCTATGGGGATCGTTGCTGTGGTGGGTGTCGTGGTCCTGGTCATGGTTGTTGCGGTCTCAGCCCTGGTCTGTAAGAGGGTTTGCCAGCTTATGCAGCTGTCCCGGTTGGGATACAGAGCCGTATCGGCTCAAGCAGCAGGTGAGACCCAGAACCTTTGGCTCTCCCAGTGGGGAGACAGATTGGGGGCCACCGTGGTGCCCGGGGATAAGACGCACCCCTCCGATGACGGGCAACCTCTCTTAGAGACTGCCGCCTAAGACAGGACCTGAGGGCGCTGGGTTCCCAAGACGGGTAAGGACAGATCTCTGGGAGTTGACCTAAGCCAGGAGGCTGCGCTCCCCAGAAATTCCGGGGCCAAATCTCCCTGCTTGCACCCATCGAGTCCAGAGACGCCATGATAGGCCCATGTACCCCCATGCACTTGAGTCCCGTAGATAGAGGGATGTTTGCCAATTAATTTTACAAGGGGTGAGTTGTAGGGGCGGGGTCTGAGGGTCACGCAGGGTCTGAGGGTCACGCCGAACAAGCTTAGGCAAAGACCTTTTATGGTAAAGAGTTTGATTGATCTTGGGGATTGGTCAGAAGGGCACTTCCGTGTTCGGGGGAGATATAAGGGGCGGCTGGGAGGAAGAAGGGGAAGAAGATGTAGCTGCTGCAATAAAGTGTGCTTCACCTGCTTGACTCCGGTGTTCCGTCTGGTGATTTCCTGCCCCAGGAGAAAGGGAGGGGCGGGCCGGTGACGACCGAAGACCCTTGGATGGGTGAGTAGAGGTCCCGCGCGTAGAGCGGCGTAGGCTAGAGACCGGGCGTTACACCTCTGAATACTAATCAAATCATCATTTTTAAATGCCACATTTACTCCAAGTCCACCCTGACCAGGCAACTCTTCAACTGGGTTAAACAAGCCCATGAAGAAAGAAAAGGAGTGTAATCCAGCCTCCAAGATTGATCTCTGAAATCCCTCTGGTCACAATCCATTCTTCTACGTCTTACTCCTAAACCAGCTCTTCATCCTCACCCTGACTTATTTTTCACCCCTCCCTAGCAAGGCTTTGCTTCCCTCTCTTCTCAGTCTTAACCCAGTGGTTAACCAGTTCAGCAAGGCACTATTGGCCACTCTCGAATCCTTTGCCCTGGCACTCTCTCCACTTTCTTCAAGCTCTATGATTCTCTACCCTGGAATACCCTCACCCTATGCCTTCTCTGAGGCTACTCCATAGCTGCTGGAGGGAATCATGAAAGCCTCTAGACTAAATACACACAAATTCATATTACCCAGCCTCAACTGGGTCCTCACTGCTGCACAGTAATCCTTTTATTAATTTCTGATCAGCTCCCTGTCAGAGGATCATAGACCTAGAGCTGGAAGGGTTCTTCCAGTCCAGCTCCCTCATTTTACATGTGAGAAAACTGAGGCCAGGGCTGTTGTTCTTGGCCACAGGGATAATAAACATCAGAGGCAGAATTTTAACCCAGTTTTCCTGACTACAAACCATGTTCTTTCCATATTACCATACTAACACTACACATTCCTCACAACAGCCCATTCTGTTTTGTTTTTATTTTTTTATTCTGGATTTAGCACCAAATGAAATGGACATTTGTTACTTTGTGGTGGATTGTTAACAAAGGTGCCAATCTCTCTGGCTTACAACTTGTTTTTTTTTTTCCTTTTTAAGCATATAGTAAATTCAACCTATAGATTTTAATGCTGTTCTGTTTGTCTGTGCTTTTTTCTGACCTTCCTTCTGTTCTCTTCCTCTGCATTTATCTATTTTTTTTTAGAGATAATAGAGTCAAGTGACTTGGTCAGTGTCACACAGCTAGTAAGTTGCCTGAGGTCACATTTGAACTCAGGTCCTCCTAATTCCAGGGCTGGTGCTCTGTGACACCTAGCTGCTCTCTGCATTTAATGTTAAAAACACCTCTGAATGATCCTCTTTTCTCTCTCTTTCTCCCTTCCTCCCTTCCTCCCTCCATCCCTCCCTCCCTCCCTTCCTTCCTTTCTTCCTTCCTTCTTTCCTTTCTTTCCTTCCTTTTTTCTTTCTTTCTTTTCTTTTTCTTCCTTCCTCCCTTCCTCCCTCCTTCCCTTTCTTTCTTTCCTTTCTTTCTTTCTTCCTTTCTTTTTTCTTTCTTTCTTCTTCCTTTCTTTTTTCTCTCTTCCTCTTTCTCTCTCTTCCTTCCTTCCTTTTTTCTCTTCCTTTCTTTCTTTCTTCTTCTCTTTTCATTCCTTTCTCTTCCTTCCTTCTTTTCTTTCTTCCTTCCTTTCCTTTTTTTTCCTTTTGGCCAAAGGCAATCCCTCTATTTGTACCCTTGATCCCATTTTCTCTGGTTTATCTTCTAGAGTTTATCCTATTCATTAGGGGCAGATTTAATCTCTCCCTATCTACTAACTCCTTTCTATTGCATAAAAACATGTTTATGTCTACATCATTAAGAATCCTTCCCTGGGACCTTGACATCCCCTAAAGTTCTCATCCTCTCTGCCTTGTTCCTTGAACTCCTGAAGGCTTCCATTCAATTTCTCCTCTTCACTCACCAGACCACCACCCCTCGTATAGATTCTTGTCACCTCTTGCTTACATTATTGTCATAGTTCCTTGTTGGTCTCCCTGACCCTAACATCTCCCTTCTTTAGGCCATCCTTCAGAAATAATCTTCCTGGGGCACAGGTCCAACCCTTACTCAGAATGTTTAGATGCTCCTTGTTGCCTATAGGATAAACACATTATTTTCCAAAGCCAATAACCAAAATCCAAAGCTTAATACTCAGGATTTAGTAAACAGGAAATAGTTAAAGAATACTAAGTTCAATACAGCAAGGACCTATGGGTTTTGGACTTCCCAGATCAAAAAGAAAATATTACAAGCAGCCAAGAAGAAACAATTTTAATATTGTGGAAACACAATCAGGATAACACAAGATCTAGCAGCTTCCACACAGAGGGATTAAAGGGCTTGGAATATGATATTCTGGAGGTCAAAGGATCTGGGATTAAAACCAAGGATTACCTACCCAGCAAAACTGAGTATCATGTTTCAGGGGAAAATATGATCATTCAATAAAATAGAGGACTTTCAAGCATTCTTTTTTTTTTAAAGCAAGTGGGGTTAAGTAACTTGCTCAAGGTTACACGGCCAGTCATTATTTATGTGTGGGTGCTCATTTTCTGAGGCCAGAACTGATCCCAGGTCCTCCTGACTCTGGGGCCAGTGCTCTTACTCACTGCTCCACCTAGCCACCCCTCTTTCAAGCATTCTTGATGAAAAAAACAGAGTTGAATAGAAAATTTGACATTCAGATACAAGAAGCAGGAGAAGCATGAAAAGGTAAACAGGGAAAATAAATCATAAGGAACTTATCAAAGTTGAACTATTTACATTCCTACATGGAAAATCGATAATTGTAACTTATAAAACTTTTCTCAGTATGAGGATAGTTGAAGGAAATATAAATGTAGATATATATGTATACGTACATATATGTGTCTATATAGGAGGGTATATGTGAGTATGAATACATATGTGAGTGTGTGTATATATGTGTATAGGTATACATAGAGGGCACAGGATCAATTGAATAGGAAGGGATGATATTTTTAAAAATAAAATTAAGAGGTGAAAGAGGAATATAATGAGAGGAGATAAGGGCAGACAGAATAGGGGAAATTATCTCATATAAAAAAGGCAAGAGAAAACTGTTACAATGGAGGGGAAGAGAAAGAAGATGAAAGGGAATGGGTCAACTTTATGCTTATTGAATTTGACTTAAGGAGGGAATACCATACACAGTAAATTGGGCATCTTATCCTACAGGAAGGTAGGGGATAGGGGATAAGAAGGATGATGATAGAAGGGAGGGCAGATTGGGAGGGGAGAAGAGATAGAAATACACACTTTTGAAAAGGGACAGGGTAAAAGTAGAAAATAGAACAAGTGGGAGGCGGGATAGGATGGAGGGATATATAGTCAGTCTTTCACAATATATGCACTATGGAAATGTTTTTCGTAACTACACATGAACAACCTATATTGAATTGCTTATCTTCCCAGTAAGGGTGGGTGACAAGGGAAGAAGGGAAAAAATCTGGAATTCAAAGTTTTAAAATCAAATGTTTAAAAAAATTATCACACATATATATAAATATATATACATATATATCTGTATATATAGATATATTTTTTTACTTGCACTGGGAAATAAGATATACAGGCACTGGGGTATGGAGATCCATCCTGCCCTACTGGAAAGTTGGAGGGGGGGATGGGAGAGGATATAGGAGAGAGAAGATTAGAGGAGGGGGTATTCAGTGGGATCACTATTTTGGGGTAGTGGAGTAGGGGAAAGATGGAGAGAAAATTTGTAACTCAAAATCTTGTGGAAATGAATGTTGTAAACTAAAAAGAAACAAAAATTTTAAAAATAAACATTTAAGTGCCTATTATGTGTGTGCCTACACTGTCTTGCTGGGCACTGGAAATAAAAGGACAAAAACACTGCAAACAACCCCTTCCCTCAAGGGATTTCTATTCTATTGAGGGAGATGACACATTTATGTGTATGTGGGTGTGTATATATACATATATGTGTATACTTATGTATATGTGTGTATACATATACATACATATATTTATATAAAATTCAATATTGAATAAATACAAAGGTAGTCAGAGAGTGAGGGAATTAGCAGGTAGGGGTGGGGATGGGCGGATAAGGAAAGGCCTTCATGTAAGAAGGTAGGGTACCAGCTGACTTTGAGCGGAGAAAAGGAGGGAGTGCATCCAGCTAGACAGTAGGCAGAATGCCAAGGATGAGGAACAGTGAAAAGGCCACTCTAAACTGGGCAAAGTTGAGCCTTGAATGACATACTAAGCATCCCAAAAATCTGATTGCAGCTTTAAGCTATTAAAACTTTAGTAGCTTAAAAACTGCACTAGGACTTTTGGGATTCCATGTGCATTAAAATAAACCTAAATTAAAACTGAAGTTTTTAGGTAGAAACACTCAGGGAGAATTTGCTTCTGTAAGGAATGCATTGCTCTGGACTTCTTTAACTCTTTACCCATAAACAGATATTTCTAAGATTTTGTTCCAATTCTAAATTAAGTTTTCATTTCATGCCTGTTATATTTGACTTCTGTTTTTGTGATCTCCAGACTCAGCCTTTAGTCAGCATAGCAAATCAGAACCCAAAAAGGAAAACAGCCTGCTTTCTTTTCAAGATGTGCTTTTACCAATTGCCCTCCAAAAAGCAAAAAAAAAATGTGCTTTTGGTAATACAAACTGTCCCTCCTTGCTGACTATGAGGCCGTATACTTTTGGGTGTCTATTGTTCTGTGCCCCAGTTATTGCACAATTACAAGTTTGAGAATGGTCCAACTCTGAGCCTGGAGGTCAGTCCTAAGGTCTGGACAAATAGGGCAACTTAACTTGTTTCTTTCTATTTATCATTCATAATTCTGAAAATTCCTGGGTTGAAAATCAGTAAGGAATGACCTCTATTTACTGTGTAGGTGGTAAAACATATTGCGATTAAGAGTTTTCAGAGAGAGGGGTGTGGGGTTAGCTATGGAAACTAAAGATTGTATAGCATTTTGAATGGTGTCCAACTGAGGCAGCTGGATAAACTATGTTTTACAATAAGACACGGTTTGCTATCAAGTTTCTTGCAGCTGTCCCTCTGAGGCTGTAATCTTCTGAGATCAAAGTGGGCAGATAAGGACTGGAGCTTGGGGAGTATTAGGCAAAAGAGACATTTTGGGTAGAATTGTGCATGGGGAAAAAATTGCAACTGTGCAATGCTTAACGTCTATGTTGAAGAAGGATGAGATATTTTCCACCGTTTTGCCAGGCTGAATTGAAGTGTGAATTGGAGGTGGCCAAAGGCTACAAATTGATGAGAGGTTGCACAGGTTAGCTCAGAGTCAAATCAATCAATTAGTTTGTTAATGCTTGTTAGCATTTATTAAACACCTACTGTATGCTAGATATTTAAGCACATGGCACTGTGAGAGAAAGACAAAAAACAAACAAATGAAAAAAGCAGTCCTTATATTAAGGAACTTTCTATTGGAATCCTGGGAAGTGAATGTGACAGGGATAAAGACTAGTTCTGAGAACTCCCAGATGGGGAAGCTCCCTTTGTCAAAGCAACCTCTCTACAACTTAAAGTCTTAAAAGTAAATAATAGAAAAAAATAGATATCAAAAATTGTTTTAAATTAACCTTTATTGACTTTTAATTGGCAGAACCAGGATGAGAGCTCAAATTTTTTGATTCCCAGGGGAATACTATTTCCTTTACATTTTTCTGCCTTCTAAATTGTTGACTTAAGAGGCAAAGGATGGTGGAGCTGAGGGTATCCAGTGTGTGTGTGTGTGTGTGTGTGTGTGTGTGTGTGTGTGTGTGTGTGTGTGAAAGAGAGAGAGAGATCAGATTAATATAGACTGTCTTCTTCCTCAAAAGAGTCACAGCCTGGGGCAATGGAAGGACCCCAGACATCAACCCTCCAGAACACTAAGTCTGATTGTTTTAATAGATAGTGCTGGGCATACAAAGAAAGACATGAGACATTTCAGAGCACAGGCTTGGAGATGGTCGATAGAATGGCAAGTTTGGGGAACTATCTATGTACAGCATAACTGAAACATAGGGTGAATGAAGAGGAGAAATATGACATTTTTAGAAAGGTAGGCTAAGAGGCTCTTTAGACCCTACACTAAGTTTGTATTTTATTCTAGAGGCCCAAGGGAGGTAGTTAGGTCCTCTTTGGGTTTTCATGACACTGCTGTTTCCTGGTTCTCCTCCTGACTCCATCTACCTGTTTTTCCTCAATCTCCTTCTGCTGTTTCTCTCATCCCCTTAATTTTAAGTGTTCCCTGAAGGTCCATCTTGAGCCTTTTTTTTCCCCTCTCCATGCATTCTGTCTTGGTGACCTCATCGGCTCACATGGGTTTAATTATAGTCTCCATGAAGCTGACTCAGAGAGCTATATACATATATATGTATATCCCCAGCCTCTCTGTGAATTTCATCCCTACATCACCAACTGCCCATTGGACATGTCCGAGGCTCGACACATACATAACAAACTCTTGGGGTAGAGTATCAAAGTACTTTCCAGGATAGCCGAACCAGCGCACTGCTCCCCCACCAGGACATTAACAGACCGGTTTTTCCAAAGCCCATTTTTCTTAAACTACTCCAACATTTGCCTTTTTTCTTTTTCGATCTCTTTTCCAATCTGAAGAGTGTGACATGGAGCCTCAGAGTTGTCCAGGTTTCCCTTGGCCCCAAGCAGAAGGTATTATTCCCGGGGAGAAGCAGTTTTGAGATGGGAGGGGAAATGGAAGAAAGAGAAGGAAGGACCTGAGGTACCAGGCCCACATCCTGCATCAGTGACCACCATTAGGTGGGAGTGGGCAGAAAGAAGCTGCTTAGTTGGAAGAGATTAGAGATTCATTAATTGTCACAGAATCTAATCCCTCCCACTTATGTCTCAGGGACCTTGATGTCACAAAACCTTAGATCTAGAAGGTATATCATAAAGTAGAAGTTTCAAGCTGGGAGGAATCATAGAAAAGTGGAACATGGAACAGAGATGGAAGCCAGATAGATGAAGAGGAAGAACACTGAGTTGGGAATCAGAGGATCTAAGTTTGAGTCCTGTGTGACCCTGGTCAAGTCACCAAACTTCTCTGGAGTTCTTTAAAATGAAGATGTTGAACTCATCATTCTAAGGCTTCCTCTAACTCTGTACCCTAGGAGCCTCCAAAGAAGGGACCTGAGAACATAGACTGCTAGAAATCAAAGGGACCAGGTAATCTAACTCCATCATGTCTTAGAAAAGGAAATTGAGGTCCAGAAAGGAGAAGGGAACTTGGTTAAATCCACAGAACAAACCCTGGGCCCCAGACTCAGATCTCCTTACCCCAAGTTCAAGGCCATAACCCCTATCATCTAACATCTGGAGGCCTTCTAGAGTCAGAGCACCCCCATTCAAATCCTACCTCTGCCACAAACTACTTGTGTGACCGTGATTAGCCACTTAACCTCCCTGGGCCTCAGTTTCCCCATCTGAAAACAGGGTTGTTGGGTGGATTAGGATTGTAGAGTTGGAAGGGTCCTTGTTCAATTGTTTCAGTTATGCCCAAATCTTCATGGCTGCATTTGGGGTTTTCTTGGCAAAGATCCCGGAGTGATTTGCCATTTCCTTCTCTACCTCATTCTTTTTCTTTTTTTTTTTTGGAGGGCAATTGGGGTTAAGTAACTTGCCCAAGGTCACACGGCTAGGTTTTTATTTGTGTGTGCATTAAGTGTCTGAGGCCAGATCTGAACTCAGGTCCTTCTGACTCCAGGGCCGAGCTCTACTCACTGCGCCACCTAGCCACCCCTCTACCTCATTTTACAGATGAGGAAACTGAGGCAAATATCGGTGAGTGACCTGCCCAGGGTCACACTGATAATAAGTGTCTGAGACTGGATTTAAACTCAGGTCTTCCCAACTCCAGGCTCAGTGTTCTGTCCACTGTGCCCCTCTATTGCCCTAATGCACTCATCTATATAGATGGCCTTGTCCAGGGCCACACAGTTAATAAATAGGAGATAGAATTTGAATTTAGGTCTTCTTGACTCTAATCCAGTCCTTCAATCTTGAGGGCAGGGACTATCTTTAGCCTCTTTTTATATCCCCAGTACTTAGTGTCTGGTACATAGTAGGTGCATAATAAATGTTTATTGATTGATTATACACTCTACTCCCTGCCAGCTTCATATTTATGATCGTTATGCAGAGTCAGGGATCTTCTGTCCCTCACACTCCCGAGCTACACTCTTCTTTTCTTCCTCCCTCCCCCAACAACCAAACTGTCTGCCACCTCATTCCCAAACAACACTTGCTTCCTGTGAAGGTTTTCTTTTATAGGCCAAACAAAGCAAAGATGTCACTTTAGTAAGAGCTGCTCACAAGCAAAAGACAACCTGCCTCTTCCCTTCTCCCTGAGAGAGTGGGGAGAGGAGCAGCAAGAGGTCTTGTCAGAAATAGAGAAAGAAAAAGACACAGAGAGAGAAAGAGACACAGAGAGGATGAGAGAGAGAGAGAGAGAGAGAGAGAGAGAGAGAGAGAGAGAGAAAGAGAAAGTGTGTGTGAGAGAGAAAGAGAGAGAGAGAGAACAGGAAAGGGAAAGTGTGTGTGAGAGAGACAGAGAGCAGAGGAGAGGAGAGAATTTTGATCAGACAACTCGACAGACAGACAGGGAGAGAGGGAGGGAGAGGAAGCACCTTGCCCCTGGAGGAAAGAGCAATCTCCAGGGGCACATTGGTAGTGACCCAGGGAGACAGACAGCTACATGTGAAAGTGCATGGAGAGAAGGAATCTTATAAAGTTGTGTCCAGCTGCTCTCTCTGGAAAGCAGTTTGGAACTATGCCCCCAAAGTCACTAAAATATTCATACTTTTTGACTCAGTGATGCCATTACTAAGTCTGTACCTCCAAAGAGATCAAAGAAATAGGAAAAAGAACCAGATAGATGGATAGACAGGCAGATAGAATAATTATAGCAGCTCTATTTGTAGTGTTTTAAGTTATTAAGACTCAAAATTGCACCAGGACTTTTGGGACACCCTGTATTTTATTCTACTCACTTAAAACCATGATTCTGAGAAGGGGTACCTTGGTTCTCTTTGACAACAAAGGACAACAGCAGCAGCAACAACAAGGCTTTCCCAGGCAGCCAAGGAGGCCCATGCCACAAGGAAGGTTGAGAACTCCTGTTCTAAAGTCTTTCCTAAAATTTTGATAGGTCAGGAAAGAACACTGAAGGCCCTAAGCTGGGGACAAGCCAGGAGGAGTCTCCTCCCTTGGAAGAGAGTCAAGGCCATAAAAAGGACCGAGCCCACAACTGTATCTGCCTACACCTGGTCTTAGGTATACAGGCTTAAAGTTTCTTTTCTTTTCTTTTCCCATCAAGCTCTCCATCCTATACTGGTAAATTAGATATTCACCTGAATGCAGGATCTGACATTTACTGGAACACTTCAGTCTCATCAGCGTTACTATTCCTTCAGCACATTTATGGGAGGACATTTGGACAAGAAGGTGTGGGCAGGTTGTGGCTAGGATCATTGGAAGGAATGCCCACTTTGACGAGGCATAGATCCTTTGGAAATGTCTGAATGAAGGCCTGGATGGGAGGAACTTACATTCTATTTTGTACCACCTTTCCCCAAAAGGTGGCTCTCTCTGTCAAAGTGTCAAAGTGGGAAGTCCCAAATCTTCCTCTGGTCCAAGGCTTCTCAAAGTGTGATCTGGGTACCCCAAGGATCTCAGAGATTCTTTTGGGGGATCCATGAGGTCAAAACTATTTCAAAAGAATACTAAGATATTTTCATTTCTAATATGGTGAATATTAACAGATAGAACCCACATAAAAAAAAGTCTTTCGTGTCCTCAATTTTTAAGAGTATTAAAGGGGTCCTGGGATGAAAATTTTTGAGAACCATCGCTCTGATCAATGAGGCTCTCCTTCCTCTACCCCACTCCCCCAACAGTGATTTCCTTGCAGGGACCCAATGAAAGATGAGCCAATTCAATGTTGACCTACCACCAGATAGCTATGTTCATGTTCTTGAACCAGCTGACTGTTCTTATCTAAAGCCCTAAGGGCATGATTGATTCTCTTCAAACAATCCCAATACATTCCCTTTGTTCACACCTGGCTTACACCTTTGATGATGGGATAGAGGTCTGAGCCTTTTTCACACTTTGTTTGATGCTGGGAGAAGTCAGGCTGTGTTTATTGGAATGAGATAGACTTCCACCCTCATGCCCCAAAGCTTGGAGAGAGGCTTTTTTCACTTGGCCTGGGGTGGAACAATAAACAATCTGTGAACCAGAGATTACTTAACTCAGTTAAAGGCTTCCTATGTCCAAAGGTGGGGTAGCTAAGTGACCCAGTGGATAGAGCACTGAGCTTGGAACAGGGAGACTCATTTTCATGAATTCAAAACCAGATTCAGACCCTTATTAGCTGTGTGACCCTGGGCAAGTCTCTCAACCCGTGGTTGCCTCAGTTTTCACCTCTGTAAAATGAGCTGGAGAAGGAAATGGCAAACCACTCCAGTATCTTTGCCAAGAAAATTCCAAATGGGATAACAGAGTCACGCACGACTGAAACTGAACCACACATTAAAGGTCCATACTCAGGCATGACTCCTCACTGAATTCAATGCTGGATCTTAGTGATTATGGCTTCCCATTTTAAGTGCTTAACAACCCAATCTGTCGCAGATATTTTCTAGCAAGGAAGCTCAAGGTCACTGGTCTATAGTCTGCAGAATTTTCCTTTTCCTTCTTTAGAGATTTGGGACTCGGAGTCCAGTCCTAGGTAGCTTTCTTCTCCACAAGTATACAAAGGTCATAGTTGCAGGTCCTTTCAATACTCTGGCATTCCAAATGTGTAAAAAGTAATGTGGAGTAACAGGAGCAAAACCAGAACTTATTAAAATTATTATTAATTTACTCAAATAACATTGTGAAAACAACTTTGAAAGACTTAAGAACTGGGATCAATCGAAACAGTGACCAACCACGATTTCAGAGAACCAAAGACGAATCATTCTGCCAGAGAGATGATGGGGTCCAGAATCAGAATGAAACATACGCTTCTGGACAAGGCCAAGACAGGAACCTGACTAGACTGCATATTTATTACGAGGGTTTTCTTTTTTTATTGTTCTTTTATTTTCTTTTTTAGGGTGGGAATAACAGAAAATAAGTGCTTGTAAGAATTAAAAGAAAAATAAGAAAATTTAATTTAAAAGAATCAGGAGTGAAACATCTAACTCAGCACTAACTTTCTTATATGCATCTTTGTTCACAACTCAACTGACCAGACAGCTCTGTAAAATAGGGGAGCACAGGAAAGACCAGTTCCCTTAACTATGAAATGGAAACAATAAGCTTTGTAGAAGTTTATAAGTTGTAAACCACTATAGTTATGGGAGCATTAGTACAATTGCAACAGAAAATGACTTATCTAGATGGCATTAACCCAAATTATAGACCTGTTGAATGGTGGAACTGTAAGGACTCTCAGAGACCATCCAGGCTCATTTTACCCTTGTTTTACTGATGAGAAAACAGTCCCAGAATGTGAAAGGACTTGCCCAAGGTTATCATTGCTCAATACAGAATCATTTGATTGCTATTTACTGAGAACTGACTGATAATTTAGGGTTACGGGTTTTCTCCTTTGTCATTAATATAGGAAGATGTGCATTTACCAGTTGAGTTTAACTCTGTCCAAACAGTTCTACTGTGGGGGAAAGCTCACTTGTCTAGAAGTCAAGAGGCTCACTGTAGCTCGCCTTGCTTACTAGTGGTTTGATTAATTAGGGAAGTCACTTCATCTGGATGGGCCCCAGTTTCCCCTCCATAAAACAAGTATAACCATTCCTGGCTCTCCCTCCCTTGAAGGGCTTTTGTAGGGATCAAGAAAGTTAATAGATACGAAAATTCCAAATAGATAGTTTTTCTTGCAGTTATCTTTTTGTTTGGAGTCCTTGGAAAGCTGAAGTGGCTCTACATTTGTGTTTCTCCCCTATTCCCCACTCCAGCCCCCACTTTAAGGACTGGAGGTTTCATTGGCATGAATGCTCCCTTTACAGATATAGATTGCAACTTTTCTATGATTGAGTAGTTTTTGAGCCTAAAATATTCAACATTGTGTAGCTAATCTGGAGATGAACCTTTCCAAATCTAGGGAGGCTGATCCCTGAACTATCCATGGCTAGGTCTGACCTTGAGGTCTTTTTTATCTTGCTGGGACCTCTCCGAATTAGCTCTTAATATGGGTCCCACAAGAATCTGAACAAGGTTTTTTCCTATTAGCCCTGAGCCTTCTCTTCACTCAGGAAGTTGGAATGAGGGCAGAAATCATCTATGGGCATTGGGAGAGGACGTATTGTAGTGAACATTCCATTTGTAAAAGATCATCCCCATAATCAAGTCTCTGGTAGTGGAGTTTGAAACTGGCACATCAGAAGACCTGGGTGTTTAGGCAGACAAGAAATTCAACTTTCAAAGACTTAGGAACTGATTAACACAAGGCTGGACCACAATTACAGAAGATGGAAGCCCCCAAGAGGTAAATGCAGAATTTGATGAACATTTTTGGACATAGCACTGAGCCACTTCATAAAACAGGACCCTGAAAAACTGGAGAGTGAGTAGAGGAGGAGTGCCCAGAATGGTGATCATGCCAAAATAGGATCCATTGAAAGAAGGGATGCCCATCCTGAAGACTATATGTTGCAGACTTGTCTGTGAGTTTGTAGTGGGGATTTCTTTTGTGTCTGGATTAAAATGTTATAGCTGTTATAAGACCTTTCTAACCCTCAAATTCTATGATTCTATAAAATTCTCCAGTTGGACACAGGAGCTCTCTTCAAGTATTTGAAGAAATGTCCTATGGAAGAGAAATTAGATTTGTGCTACTTGACCCCAGAAAGAGGAACTAGCAAGGAGAGGAGCAAATTCCAGAGAGGCACTTTTAGGCTTCCTGAACTTCTTAATGGAAAGGAAAAACTTTCAGAGGACTAGAGCTTTGGTGGTTTGATCTACCTCTGGGTAGAAGGAGCTCCCCTTTGCTAGAGACATTCAGGTGGGAGCTGGATGATAACATATTGGAGATATATTCTAAGTCAGATACAGACACGTTGGATTAAATGACTTTTGTAATATTCCTTCTTTCACCACTCCCACCCCCCAGCCCCACCCACCATATGGCTGGAGTCACTCACTGCTAATCCTCCTAGGGCTACTCGAAATATATTTCTGGTGTTTGCTTTTGCTTCCCCTCATCTGTGAAACAGAGTCCAATAATCCTGCCCTGTCTCTCCTCCCTGGGCTATAGTGACAATCTAGAGATAATGGATAGAAAAGCACTTTCTCAAATGCACACACCTGAGAGGTTATTATTATTTCCCTGAAGCTTCAATTTTTTCCTAAGAAAGGGGAAGGAGGCTTTAGAGTTGGGGATGGACAAGTAATTCTGTGCTGGTGAGATCCCCCTTCTAACTCTGAGTTTCTGGGATTATTGTGAAGCTCTAAGCTATTACTCTTCTCTTTGACAAACTTAGTTCAATTTTTTATCAATATTTTGTTTTTACATTACCTTTTTTTTTTTTTCAAAATATTTCCCTCGAACCTCCCCTACCCAAAGAGCCTTCTCCCTATTATGAAGATTTAAAAAAGGAGGGGTAGGGGCAGCTAGGTGGGGCAGTGAATAGTGCAACAGGGCCCTGGAGTCAGGAGGACCTGAGTTCAAATCCAGCCTCAGACACTTGACACACTTACTAGCTGTGTGACCTTGGGCAAGTCACTTAACCCCATTTGCCTGCCTTCCCCCCTCCAAAAAAACAAAACAAAACAACAACAAAAAAAAAACCCAAAAACAAAAAAGATAAAAAAAGGAGAGATTTAAAAAATAAATAGTATAGACAAGGAAGTGATTTGTCAAATGTTACACAGCAAGTGGCAAAGGTAGTATTTGGACTCAGGTCAGTCCTCCAGAGGCCCCTTTCCCACCACTCCCCTCTTTTCTTAAAATAGATTTTATAGAGAGTTGTGCTTTGAAAACCCAAAAGGCTGCTCTGTCCTTATATCCATTTGGTGTTTGTGGCTGTCCCTACCCCCTTCCTCTTTCATATTCACAAATCTGAGCTTCAAGATATGCTACTGAATTTTCAAGCTAACTCAGTCTGTCTTTTTGTCTGTCTCCGTTTCTCCCTCCCTTTGTCTGTCTGTCTCCACTTCTCCCTGTCTGTCTCTGTTTCTGTTTCTCTCTGTCTCTGCTTCTGCCTCTGTTGTCTTTGTCTCTCTGCCGGTTCCTCCCTATTCTGTCTCTCTGTGTCTGACTATTTTTCCCTGTCTTTGTTTCTGTTTGTCTCTGTTTCTGCCTCTATCTTTCTGTCTCTGTCTCTCTGTTTCTATCTGTTCCTGTCTGTCTCTTGTCTCACTCTTTTCAAGGGTAGAGGTACAGACAGCCCTGCTCTAGGTCCCAGACCCTGGGCTTCCTCCCCTCCCCCAGCCCGATCCAGGATGAGATCACCTCTAAACAACAAGGCTGCTGTTTACAATACTTTTAAACTGGCTTAGCCTGAGTCATCAAAATTTAGCCAGGCTCAAACACAAAAGGCCAGCTTGAGATGGATGGCTGACTAACCCCTTCTCCCATCCCCCACTCCTCTCCTGGGGCCTTTTACAGCATTTTGACTCATCAAAGAGGAGTCTTCAGGACTTTTTGTGCTAAGATAAACTGAACAAACCTGATTTAAATAGACAATTGCTTCTTACAGTGTTGGGTTTTAAGTAGGAAATTCCTCTGGTTCTCCAATTAATTTCCTATGCATGGCTGATGATCTTTGAAATGACAGAGATTCATTCTGATTTGCAAAGACCTTTCTGTAATTCTGTAAAACCTTCACTTTCTGTAATTCTCAAGCTTGCCTCTCCTCTTGTTGAATGCTCTGGACTTTCCCTACCCCATCAAAACTGAACTCTGTCATTGAATCAGATCCTGAAGCATGGTATCCGAAAGAGCCAGTTCAGACCTAGATTCAGAAGTCAAGGAGCCAGGTTACAATCCTGGCTCTGAGACTCACTACCAGTGTGACTTTGAGTAAAAAGTACTTAACCTTACTGGTCATAAAACCCGGGGATTGAACTAGATGATCTCAAAGCTTCCTGCTTTAAATTTTATGGTCCTCTGGCTACCAAGACATAGTTCTTCCCTGGTTCTACTCCATTCTGCCTGTTTCTCTTTCTGTTGCCAATTCAATATCCGCCTCTTGCCTCCCAAGTCTGAGTGTGTCCCAAGGCTCTGTCTTGTACCCTTCTCTCCCTTTGGTGATCTCACTTGCATTGGTTCAATTTTCAGCTCTGTGCAGGTGATTTCCAAATCCATCTAGCCAGCCCTAACTCCTACCAGAACACCAATCAAGGAGCAACCAACGCTACAGTGCAGCTCAGTCTGAATGCCCTGCCAACCCTCAAAGTCAACATACCCCATTAGATTCATTATTTTGTCCGCCGTTCTTCCCGACCTCCCTATTTCTGTTAATGACATGTGGCTAAACTACTCAGGTTCAGAACCTGGGAGTTATTTGTGCTTCTTTCCCGTGACATCTCTCCAATTCATTCCCTTCTCTTAGTTAACCCTACCTAACTTGGGCCTGTGCCCCTGGATTACTGTGATAGCCTCCTAACTGGCATCTCTGCCTGCAGCCTCTCCTTTCTTCATTTCATCCTTCCTACTAAAATAATATTACTAAGGTACAATGTTACTAATAAAATAATATTACTAAGGTATAATATTACTAATAAAATAATATTACCATATAACATTACTAATAAAATAATATTACTAAGGTATAATACTACTAATAAAATAATATTACCATATAACATTACTAAAATAATATTATCATATAATATTACTAATAAAATATTATCATATAATATTACCAATAATATCATAATAATATTACTAATATTACACTATATTATATATAATATATATTTATACTAAATACATAATATATATTTAGTATAATATTATACTAAATACATAATAATATTACTAATATTATACTAATAATAATATCATATAATATTACTAATAAAGTAATATTATCATATAACATTACTAATAAAATAATATTACTAAGGTACAATGTTACTAATAAAATAATTTTACTAAGGTATAATATTACCATCCAATATTACTAATAAAATCATTTTACTAAGGTATAATAATAATAATAATAGCTAACACTTACATTGTGCTTTGAAGTTTGTAAAGTATGTACTTTGCAAATATTATCTCATGATCCTCACAGCCCTGGGGGGCAGGTGCTTATCACCCACATTTTACAGATGAAGAAACTGAGGCTGAATATGGCTGAGCAGGTTGTGGTATATGATTGTGATAGAATACTACTTTGCTGTAAGAAATGGTGAGCAGGTTGATTTTGGGAAAACATGGAAAGACTTGCACGAAACAATGAAAGTGTAACAAAAAGAACCCAGAGAATGAAGTAATAATGCTGTTGGAAGAGTAATTGTGAATGACTAAGCTATTCTGGGTAATACGAATATTCAAAACGACAACATTCAAACCTGAAAGGTCTTTGCAGATATAAAGATCATCATTTTAAAGATCCTTCCTAGGAAGGAAGATGCTATCCTCCTCCAGAGAAAGAACTGATTGATATATGGAACTATATCTTTTATGATTTCACACATATATATATCTATATATATCCATATATCTATATCTATCTATCTATTTATCTATCTATCTATATATCTGCGTCAAATGTTGGCCTTCTCTAGTGGAGGGTTGGGAGGGAGGGAGGGAGGGAGACAGTCTGGAACTCAAAATGTAACAAAAATAAATAAATTAAATAAATAAAAGAAAGGAAACCAAGGCTGAAAAAGGATAAGTGACACAGGGTCACATAGCTAATAAGTATGTCTGAGGAAGGATTTGAACTCGAGTCTCCCTGACCCCAGCTCCAGCATTGTACCACCCAACTGCCCCACGGTATTCTTTATCAGAGGCTTCCTATTGTCTCTGGGGAAAATACAAACTCTTTAGCCAAACATGGTGTTGAATTGAATCATTTTGTTAATTGTTTTTCTTTGTTATCTAGGAAGATTCCATGTAGGCTCGGAGAGGTATCAGACATTAATGAATGAAATGCTGGCTGGGCTGCAGACCTCCTGGATAATTCTCTTTTCAGAGACCTGGAGTTTGCAATCTGTCTGACCAGCTCTCACATTCTTATCTGAGTTCAACATGGTCAGAATTTTCTCTTGGGAAAAGTCCTTGATTCAGGGTTACAGCCCCTTGGTCTGAGCTGCCTTGGTGATGATCTAACAGACTGGTCAAGATAAGGAGCCTGTGTAATCTTCTAGGAAGCACAGATAGCTGAGGAACAAGTCAGAGGGCTACTCTGAACAGCTGTGACCTCATATGGACCTGTTTTGTCTCCCCACCTCCATGACAACTTTTAAACATCCTCCAAGGGTGTGTCTCACAGCTGCTGGTCCTAGACCAAAACAGAAAGGGAAGAACTTTGTTGTGGCAACTACTGGTGTTAGAAACCTGATTTAAATCCCAGGCCATCCGTTTACCATTGACTATGTGATGCTGGACAAGTCAGATAAAAACATACATAAATCACAGATACAGAACTGGGAGGGAACTTCCAGGCCATCCAATACAGTCCTCTCATTTTAGAGATAAGGGACCTGAGGCTCTGAGGGCTAAGTGACTTGTCCAAGGTCTCACAGATAGCCAGGAAAGAGAGAATATAGGATGATAGCTAGAAGGTATGCCAATCAAGTATCTTTGTCACCATCTGGGATTGTAGCTTGATACAATACACTTATGCACTGATACAATGCAATACAATACAATAAACATTGATAAATGAAGGGCTTTGTAATCACAGAGTGCTACCTAAGTGTGAGTCAACTTATAATACATCCCTTGTGGACTTTGCTTTTCTATCCCCTTAAAAGGAATTCAACATTTACCATGTACCTGCAGTGGCTGACCAATCTTGCCTCCTTCCTCTGGCAGGAGAGGGACTGTAGCCACAGATCCTGGTTTCCCTTCCCCCATTCTAGAGCCTCCCAGAGGCTCCCTCTACCTCAATCCCTTTTCTACCAGCCATGAGCCCTCAGAGGGGCCTCTGAGTCACTTCCTGTTTCAGCCAGTTGGTCTTTAAGCATAGAGTTACCATGGGAAGGGCTCTGGATTTGACTCAGAAGGCCTGGGTTCAGAAGCCAGAGATGCCACTAGGTGACTTTGGACAATGTTTGCATTACCTGCTAATAACGTTGTGGTAAAGAATGTACTTTGGGCAGAATATAACCTCTTTTAAAATCAAATTTTATTGATATCTTGTCTTTTCATCACTTATACTTCTCTGCTAGGTGCTGGAAATACAAAGACAAAAATGTCCCCCAGACTCCTAGAGCTAGTTCTGAAAACAGCTGCAAAAACACTTGAAGCTTGGGGCAGTACCTCCCCTACCCCAGGAGCAGAGGACAACTTAATCATAAAGCTAAAAGCCACAAATAAACTAGAAAAAATTAGCAAAAGAAAAAAGAACATAACCATAGAAAGTTACCATGGTGATAGGGAAAATCAAAACACAAACTCAGAACAGTACAACAATGTCAAAACAGCTATAGGCAAAGCCTCAAAAAAATGTGAATTGGTCTCAGGCCCAAAAAAAAAAAAGAATTCTTGGAAGAGTTCAAAAAGGATTTTAACAATTAAATAACAAACAGTTAGGTGGTAAAGTAGATAGAGCACTGATCTGGAGTCAGGAGGACCTGAGTCCAAATACAACCTCAAATACTTATCAGCTGTGTGACCCTGGGCAAGTTATTTAACCCCAATGCCCCCCCCCCACCTACCCACCCAAATCAAATAAGAGAGATAGAGGGAAAATTGAGAAAAGAAATGAGAAGGATGCAAGAAAATCATGGAAGGAGAGGCAACAGCTTAATAAAGGAAACATAAAAAACTGGAAAAAAGATGTACAAAAATCCACTGAAGAAAATAACTCCTTAAAAAGTAGAATTGGCCAAATGGAAAAAGAAATAAAAAAGCACACTGAAGAAAATAATTCCTTAAGAATTAGAACTTGGGGGGCAGCTAGGTGGCACAGTGAGTAGAGAGTCAGCCCTGGAGTCAGAAGACCTGAGTTCGGATGCCCACACAAACAAAAACCTAGCCGTGTGACCTTGGGCAAGTTACTTAACCCCAATTGCCCTCTAAAAAAAAAAAAAAGAATTAGAACTTGGTGGGGGGTGGGCAGCAAGGTATTGAAGTGAATAGAGCACCAGCCCTGGAGTCAGGAGGACCTGAGTTCAAATGTGGCCTCAGACACTTAACACTTACTATGTGACCTTGGGCAAGTCTCTTAACCCCATTGCCCTGCCTTCCCCCCTCCAAAAAGCAAAAAAAAAAAAAAGACAAAAAAAAATTAGAACTGGACAAGTGGGAACCACTGAAGGTTTTTCCAGAAAATACCAGGTTCCGAATTAACCTGGGAGAGTAGAGTTGGATCTTCATTGGTTGAAGGACTGTATGCTCCCTTCAGGAAGGGTCAGTCACGAATAGAGATAACATTTGGGGAGCTGGAAGAATCAACTGAACTTAAGATGGGTGCTGGATAAAAGGTAAATTGTTTTTGGGATTTTGGGGGGACAAAATGGACATGACGAGGTCTCACTCCTATCCATCTAGATCAGAGGTGTATGTAACTGGGAGATATTTAACAAAATAAAATAAAAATACAATAGAACATAGGAAGTGTTAATATGTAGTTTTCTAAGTCAATAGGCTGACAATGAATGATATCAGGGCCCTATCTCTATTGAATTTGATGCCGTGAATCTAGACAAAAGAATCATAACCTGGAGTCTGTGAACTTTAAAAAATATGTATTTTGGTAATTATGTTGTTGTTTGGTCATTCAGTCATGTCTGACCATGGGCTTCTTTTGGAAAAGACACTGGAGTAGTTTCCCATTTCAATCTCCAGAGTGTCCCCATTTTTACAGATAAGGAACTAAGGCAAATAGAGATTTAAGTGATTTGCCAAAGGTCACACAGCTAGTGTCTGAGCCCAGAACTTCCTGACTCTAGGCCTGATGCTTTATCCCCTGCACCACCTACCTGCCCCTTGATAACTCTATTTCAAAATAATTATTTTCTTTGTGATGTTATGTATTTAATTTTATGCATTTAAAAACATCATTCTGAGAGGGGGTACGTAGGCTTCACCAGACTGCCAAAAGGGTCCATCCCTCGAAAAAAGGTTGACTTTAGTTCACTTCTAAGTTCACACCCCCACTACATAGAAGTCAGATTCCCCACAATCAGATAAACACTTAAATTCAAATCCCATCTTACCAGTGGTGTGGTTTGGGGCAAGTGACTCCACCTTTTTCAGCCTCAGTTTCCTCATCTGCAAAATGGGGGTCATAATGGTACCTGCCTCTCAAGGTCTTAGTGAGAAACAGGTAAGTTAATATGTGTAAAGTATTATTGCAAATTTTAAAGCCCAACATAAATGAGAGTGCTTATTATCCAAAAATACCTCTAATATCATAAATGTGAGTAGTGTGGAGCAAACCACGGATCTGAAAGTCTGAGAAACTTTGAGCAAAGAGAGCTTCAGAGGAGTCTGAACTGCCAGTGATATCACAAATGGGGGAGGTGAAGCTGGGGCACCAGCTGTTGGGTGGCACATGCCTAAAGGAGAGGCAGTCATGGGGAACTGGAGAATTCATCTGGTAGAAAAACAGAACTAGACAGAAGTCAAAATTGCATGTGATAGTATGGCCAGCAGGCTGGGGCAGGCTTGGGCTAAGGTCAGGGTTGGTAGCAGGTCTTTGCAATTGCCGGACTTGATTTCTAATCACACCTCTGCTATTGATCTACCTGCTATGGCCTTGGCAATCTGAGTTCCCACAGCGAGCCTATCCCTCCACCCAGGAGCCTATCTGATTGCTACAACCTGTAGTGTTTTCTGTCTCTCCTCAAATTATCTCGTATTCCCCAACTGATAAATGGTCAAAGGCTATGAATAGCAAGTTTTCAGAGGAAGAAATCCAAGCTATCAATAGACCTAGAAAAAACTGCTCCAGCTGGGTGTGGGGATGCATGTTGTAGTTCCTGATCCTGGGGAGGCTGAGGCTGGTGGATCGCTTGAATTCAGGAACTATACAGATAAAGCTGTGGTCTGCATTGTCTGGCACCAAAACAGTGAACCCTGAGAAGCAGCGGGCCACAAAGGCTGCCTTGGGAGGGACCAATCTGCCCAGGTAGAGAAAATGAAGTAGGTGAAAACTTCCATTTGTAGGAGTGGAGGCTGCATTTGTAGCCCAGGCAAGATACAGAGATACAGATACCCAGTTCTTTCTTTCTTTCTTTCTTTCTTTCTTTCTTTCTTTCTTTCTTTCTTTCTTTCTTTCTTTCTTTCTTTCTTTCTTCCTTCCTTCCTTCCTTCCTTAATAAATAGTATTTTAGCTTTTTCAATTGCATGTAAAACAATTTTTAGCATTCATTTAAAGCAATTTTGACTTCCAAATTTTTCTCTCTCCTTCCCTTCCCTCCTTAAAACGATAAGCAATTTGATATAGGTTATATATGTGCCATCATGCAAAACATATTTCCTTATTAGACATGTTGTGAAAGAAGAAATAGACCAAAAGAAAAAAAAAAACAGGAAAAAAAGGTGAAAAATAGTATGCTTCAATCTGCATTCAGACTCCACCAGTCTTCATTATAAGTCCTTTGGAATTGTCGTGGATCATTGGGTTGCTGAGAAGAGCTAAGACAGTCATAGTTAGTCATCATACAATGTTGCTGTTACTGTGTACAATGTTCTCTGTTGACTTCACTTTGTACCACTTCATGTAAGTCTTTCCAGGATTTTCTGAAATCAGCCTGCTCATCATTTCTTATGGCACAGTAGTCTATTACATTCATATACCACAACTTGTTCAGCCATTCCCCAATTGATAAGTCTCCCCCTCAATTTCCAGGGCTTTGTCACCATAAAAAAGAGCTGTTATTAATACTTTTGTACCAATAAGTCCTTCCCCACCCTTAAAAAAATCTCTTTGGGATACAGACCTAGTAGTGGTATTGCTGGGTCAAAAGGTATGCACAATTTGACTGCTCTTTCAAATTCCAAATTGCAGGAGAGCCTAGTTCTTGCTCATGTATCTAATGAGATTCCCGGAATTAAAAGTACAGCTAGGAAAGAGTCCTTACTTGAAGCTAGAATCTAGTTCCCTTTTGTTTTCCACATTTCCTGCTCTAGAAAGTGAGGGCATTGAACTGAAAGACTGGAAGATCTTTAAGGCATATTCCAACTCCAGTATTATGTGACTCTGTGACTTAGAGTACTGGGAGAGGATAGGAAGCTGACCTCTGAATCAGGATGACAGGAATCAAGCCCTATCTCTGACACATCCTGACTATATAATCCTGGTCACTCCCCAAATTACTCTCTAAGACTTTGGGCAGGTCTGCTAAGGTATAGAGGTAGAATACTGGTAGAAACAGCTTCTTCAGGAGGGTACTCCCTGGACCAGTGAAATCACAGGTCCAGAATAAAATAACAAAAAAGAAAACACCAGAAAAAGGAGAGGCCAAGTCTTAGAGGTACTTCCACCCTCAGAGTGAAATTTGAAGCAGACATGAACAGAAACTAGCTGTTAAAAAAAAACCACCATCCTAAAACAAAAAACTTCAAAACCACAAGTTGACTTGGCTTATGAATCTGAGGCTAAGTCTTCCAGGGAAGAATACACCTCTGTTGGAAACAGCGGAATTTCTGGCCCCACAAAAGGCCTTTTTTTTTCACTCTTTCAGTCCTGTTTCTTAAAGAAGACAAACAGGTTAAGTTTGCTTTCCCAACCATTAGCAGCAAGAAACTAGCCCTCTCTTCGGTTATTGCAACATTATCAAAAAGTATATGGATTTGGCAAAAAATTGCCTAGCAACATGGAATTGAGCAACATCAGTGGGTAGGGAAGGGAACCGGGCCCTGGGGCTGGTGGGTGTGAACTGTTCTCTCCAGCTTTGGGAGGGTGAGACACCCTGCTGTTCCCTTTAAACAACCAAAGGCAGACAAAGCTGGGATTGGCCATTTAAAAGGTTAACTGTAGTCTGCTGCCTTTTAAGCTACAATATCGTCCTGTGCCCCAGCCAGCACAAAGGATGTGCTGTGTTCTTGGGCACAGTTTCTCTTATCTGAGCACTTTTACTTAGGAGGAAAAAAAGGCATCTTCACTGCTAAAGTTTCAAGGCAGACAATGGGCAGACCTCATGCTACATGTGATGTTCTCCTATGGTAGAATGGAAAAAAAGACTCTACAGATTTGGGTATTCACAAGATCAGGATCCTAGTTTCTTGCCATCATTACTAATTATGGGACCCTGGATAAAACCATTTTATTTCTTTTTCCTGAGCTTTATTTTCCTCATCTCTAGGATAAGCCTAATACTATATCTACCATAGCTTCAGCTAGGCATATTTTCACCTGGGGTGAAAAAGAGTTAGAGGTGTGGCATGACAGTTTAGTTCTGACCTGAGATAAAGAGGAGGTTCAATATTATTGCCTGGTAGAATATGTTCTCTGAGCTCCAAGAGGAAGGTGGACTGGAAGGGGCAGGTGGTACCTTGATCCCATTCATTTTTCTGGCATTATTCAACTATTATTATTATTATTTTGCTTTTTGGAGGGGGAAGGCAGGGTAATTGGGGTTAAGTGACTTGCCCAAGATCACAGGGCTAGTGTTAAGTGTCTGAGGTGGGATTTGAACTCAGGGCCTCCTGACTCCAGGGCCTGTGCTCTATTCATTGAGCCACCTAGCTGCCCCCTCAACTGTTATTATTATTATTGGCTAGCATTTATAGAGCTCATTAAATTTTGCCAAGTGCTTGACAAATATTACCTCATTACCTCTAGGAGGAAGGTGTTATTCTTATCCCTATTTTATTGATGAAAAAAACTGAGGCAGACAGCTCAGTCGGCCAACTAAGCATCTGATGATGCATTTGAATTTAGTTATACTCCTCCGCAGCTAGGTGACAGAATGGAAAAATCTCCAGGGCCGGAGTTAGGAAGATCTGCCTGAGTTCAAATCCAGCCTCAGACACTAGCTATGTGACCTTGGGCAAATCACTTAACCCCGTGTGTCTCAGTTTCCTCATTTGTAAAATGAGCTGGAGAAGGAAATGGTGAACCACTCCAGTATCTTTACTAAGAAAACCCCAAATGAGGTCACAAAGAATCAGATACAACTGAGTAACAATAGCAACACTCCTTTGAAATCTATCTCACAGGGCTATGGTGAGGCTCAAATAATTACCTATCAGCAATTTTTTGAGAGAAGACAGAGAGTATTCCTAACCTGCTGGATCGTATGGTCTGATTGGGAAGACAAGACACACACATTCAATTAACTAGAGATTTATTAAAGCACTCTTGGTGTGCAGGATTTTGTGCTTAGCACTGACAGAGATAGAAGAATGAAAAACAGCTCTATCCATGTTGTCAAGGAGCTGACAATTAATATGGGGGAGGAGATGAACCCAAATGAATATGCTATAAAGCTTAATGGAATAGGAGGAAAGGTAAAATTCAGAGGGCTAGGAGTAATTTGAGGAAGAAAAGAGAAGTCACTTTGACCCTAGAGCAGAGGAGGCAAACATAGGGTCAGTATTCCTGAGTACTGTCCAAATTAGATTAAAATGTAATTGGGATATATTTAACAAGATCAATAAAAATATGATAAAACATAGATAACATAACATTTTCAAAGTAAGTCAACCTTTGGTCTTTAGGGTTCCTTACATACAGAATAGTGGGCCCTTTTCTGTTTGAGTTTGACGCCACTGCTTATCGGTGGCAGTGGGGGTGGAATTTGAGAAGGCTTCATGGAGGGGACACCTGAGCTGGTCAAGGAAGAGAAATTATTCAAATAGGGCTGAGGAGGAACTGCATTCCAGTGGGCACAGCCTGTGTGAATACAGGCAAATTTGAGAGGTCAGGACAAAATCAGGAAATAGCTAGTGGAAATACAGAAGGGATCAAAGACTGGAGATTGGCTGGAGTCATATTGTGAAGGATCTTCTATGCCAAGAGCATAGACTGGCAAGGAATGAGAATTGGAGGAACTCTGCATATGATGACTAAGAGTGTGACCTTGTTGAGTCACTGCCTCAGTTTCCTCCTCTGTAAAATAAGGAGGGAGGAGGAGATGGCTTCAGGGCCCCCTCCCTTCCTTACACCTATGGTTTTTATCTTGTAGGAAGCCACTGAGAGAGTTTGGGTATGGTAGTGACATGGTCTCTAAACTGAGAATTAGGGAAGATTATTTTAACATTGTATGATGTTTGAGTGGATTTGAAAGAGAAGCCATCTAGAACCATGGGAAGGTTATTACCCTTGAAAGAGTTATTACCATGAAAGAGATGATGAGGACCCCAAAGACAGAGGTGCAGGCAGGAGTAAAAAAAAAAAAAGGATGGATGGGTGGGATTCTGTAAGTTGGGGATGAGGAAGGGGGAAGAGTTCAAAATGATTCAAAGGTCTGGATCCTGGTGACTGGAGGATGGTAATACATTTTAACAGAAATATGGAATTACATACTTCATAAGTATAAAGGGTAGCATTTTATGCCTTCTCAATTGGGTTGGAGTAGAAAGAGGTAGAATGGGGTGGCTAGGTGGTGCAGTGAATAGAGCACCGGCCCTGGAGTCAGGAGGATCTGAGTTCAAATCCGACCTCAGACACTTGACACAATTACTACCCGTGTGACTTTGGGCAAGTCACTTAACCCCAACTGCCCTCCAAATAAAAAAAAAAACAAAAAAGGAAGATAATTTGGAATTGGAAATTGAAATTTTAACAAATAGGAAGTCGGAAGGAGAGTCCGGTGATCGTTTTTAGGTGAAAACATGATTTCGGT
Organism: Gymnobelideus leadbeateri; assembly: GCA_011680675.1. Taxonomy (NCBI): domain Eukaryota; kingdom Metazoa; phylum Chordata; class Mammalia; order Diprotodontia; family Petauridae; genus Gymnobelideus; species Gymnobelideus leadbeateri. The sequence goes on along the minus strand of WOXC01008487.1, from coordinate 1,331,425 downwards.
CTCCGATTTAAGGTAGGGGAAGAGTACTATTCGAAGTCTTAAAGTCAGGTGGAGGAAGGGACTGGAGCTAAGTGAGAAAAGGATCTTAGGGCTGGGGATAAATTTGAGAGCCATCTGCAGAGAGGTGATAATTGAAACAGCGGGAGTGGAAAGGAAAAGATTACTAACGGACAACAAAGGGTAGTAGATAAGTGAAAGAAAGCCAAGATTACTGGGTCATCTTTCTTTCTGTTAACCCCTCCCCTCTCTGCACCTTTAAGGTGGGCTTGTACTCGGAGGTGAGAGTTCTTTCCTGAGGTTGGACATCCTTCAGACTGGAAACTTAATTTGATGGTGTCCCAGCTGGGCGGCTTTCGTGTGGGGCCCGCTGAATTCCGGCTGTACCCCAGCAGGTGCTGGCAGTGTGGGCTCTAGTTCTAGCCCGTTCGTTTAAATAAACTCCTGCAGTCCCAAGTGTCCCTTTAACGCTTGGTACCATTCGATCTGCCGGGGGGGGCGCTCTGGCCGCCACCCACCTGCCCGTGGCGCCTGCTTGACCTGCAACTGGGCGGATCGGGCTTTTCCTAAGGTCAGGGTCAGGGTCCCGAAGAGCCTACATACGTGACCTGACCGCAGCAGGCACGTTCTCGGGGGCATTCCCGGCGGCCGCCCATCCCCACCAAGTTCTGCCTTAGACGTGGACTTTGGACACGCGTGTTTACTCAGCTGCGAGACGGCGTTTTACTTGCCTGCCTGCAGCAAGGGGCCCTGTGGTGACTGCTCACTAAAGGGAGGACAGCGGGTCTCCCCCGCCCCAAGCTTCTGCCAGTCCCCCCACCCCCCAGGAAGGCTGTGCAGGATCCTACAAGCAGCAGCAGCCGTAGCTGGCGGCCCAGCCCCCGAGCGGTCCTCGCTTCTTTCCCCATCACTGCTCAGGGAAAGCACCCGAGGGGAAAACCCTTCTCCACTGACCCCTAGAATTCCGGGCTGTGCCTCTCCCCCCTTCTTTCTCCTCACTCTCCCCCCACGCTTTCCTCCTGCTCCTCCCCCCTTCCCTCCCACTTCTCTCCCCCTCCCACTTTCCTCCGCCTCTCCTGTTTACTTCCCCTCCTCCCCCTTCTTGCTTAGACCCTCCTCCTCCTCACCTACCAATTCTTTTTCTCTCCTCTTCCCCTCATTCTTTCCCCCTCCTCCTCCCTATTTTTTCTCTTTCCCCTTCCCCCTCTCCCGTGGGGAGGGAGCCTCCACAACCTCGGTCCCCCCCCCAGCGGTCTCTCCTCGCCTATTGGCCAGCATCCCTAGCCACGCCCCCTCTCCTCCCCGCTCCTCTCCAGCGGATGTGTGTATGTGTTTGTGTGTCTCCAACTGCGTGTGTGAAGAGGAGGGTTGGAGGTGGGGGCGGGGAAGGGCGGAGCCACGAATTTCGCGCCAAAATCGCGTAGCACGTACCCTCCCCCCGCGGGTAACGTAGCGCCCTCCTTTTTTTTCAAACCCCAAACTGGGCGGGGATTGGTGGGTTGGGCGTTCACGTGATTAACGGTCGCGGGAAGCCGCGTAGCCCGAACCTCGGAGGCAGACCAGCCCGGACCCAGCCGCTCGGGATAGCCACTGCGCCACCGCCGCCGCCCCGGAGTTGCGACCCCGGTCCTCGCCCCCTGCCCTGGTCGCCGCCGGTGGCCGCGGTGACGTCCCGTCAAGGCGCCGAAGCCGCTGCTGCCCAGGCCGCCGCCGCCGCCCCTGCGGAGCTCCCCGGGCCGCACGTGGCGGTCCCGCCCCCTCAACCCTAGCTCCCGGTCCCGGCCCCCATGAGCTTCCAGAGCCGGCACCAGGCGCCGCCGCCCCGCGGCCGGCCCGGAGGCTCCTGCACGCTGCGGCAGAAGCTCATCTTCTCCCCCGGCAGCGACTGCGAGGAGGAGGAGGAAGAGGAGGAGGAGGACGAGGGCAGCGGCCACAGCACCGGGGAGGACTCGGCCTTCCAGGAGCCCGACTCTCCGCTGCCGCCCACCCGCAGCCCCGCAGCCCCGGGGCCGGCCGTGGAGCCCGAGGGCGAGCCCGGCAGCCTCCGCCGAGCCCTGGGCCGGGCCCCGACCCCGGGCCCGCGGGAGGAGGAGATGCCACCGGCCGACGGAGGGGGCGCGGGCGACGGGGACGCGGGCGGCGCCGAGGGCGACTCGTGGGAGGAGGAGGGCTTCGGCTCGTCGTCCCCGGTCAAGTCTCCGGCTTCCTCCGTCCCTTACTACCTGAGCAGCCCCCTGTCGCCGCTCCGAGGGGACCGCTCCCCGCGCGGCCGCCAGCGCCGCGATGGCTCCTGCTCGCCGGTGCCCGACTACCCGGGCACGCCGCCGCACAAGACTTTCCGCAAGCTGCGGCTCTTCGACACGCCGCACACCCCGAAGGTGAGGCCCGGGGGCCCACGGACTGGGGCCCTTCGGCGCGCGGCGCCGGCGGTGCGGGCGCGGGGCCAGGCCCGGAACGGGGGCGGGGCGGGGGCGCTTACATAACCTCCAGCTGCGGCCGCCCTGACTGCGGGCTCCGGGCCTGCCCTCGCAAGTGGCCGTTAGGTTATGTAACTGCCCCGGAGCCGCCCCGAACGTGCTGCGGCGCCCGGGGCTCCTTGGGCCCCTGGGGCTGTCAGCCCGAGCGGGCCCCCTGCTGAGCCTCCGGAGTTTAAACCCGAAGGGCCCGCCTGCATAGCGGAGTGTATGTCCGCGTGTCGAAACGACCATGACGGCCTGCCGGGTGTCCTGGGAGCAGGCACAGCCCCCTCCGTTTTGTCAGTTGGAATCCTGAAGACTTGGGCTTTTAAATGAACCAAGTTTTTACCTTTGTGTGTTTCTAGTTTTAGTTTCGTCGGTTGTGCTGGGTTCTACGGTATATGCGGATACTGTGTAATTCTAGCCACATTTGTGTGTGTGTTTTTTTTAATGCGTTTTGTTGAAGATGCCTTTTGTCTTTACATGGGTCATTTCAGCCTGCCCCATCTCCCATTGAACCCTGCCTTGTGACAAAAGAAAACGGAGACATTTAGGCAAAAATTTTTACACATTGAATTGACAGAATTTGGCTTATAGGACAAAACCTGTTTTCTCTTTACTTTATAAGACAGTAGAGGTGAGATATATCAGAGTGTAAAATCTGTATATCTGTGTGCACATATATAATTTGAATATCATACACACATATATGTATGTATCCACACAGGACGTCAAAGCTTCCAAAATTCTTTCTACATAATGGTGTCTTCTAACTTTAAAGCCTTTATTTTAGCACCCCAGTGTTTCTCTTTCACCCTTTGAGAGCAGTAGAATACATATAATAGGCGTTTAGCAAACATTTGTTGAATGAATGTCTCCTCTGTCAAGCCAGTGTGAAAGTTAGTCTTTTGAAATTTTAAATCCAGAAAGAAGTTAGCAGAAATATTTAACTAAGCTAAACAACATAAATTCCTCTTTGAGTTTGTTTCCTTGTTTATGCAGCCGTAAAGATGGTGGTACTATGGGTCTCCAAGTTGTCCTTGTTATTGGCTAGCTTGGCCCATCCCACCTCTCCTGGAGTCCCTTGGAGACCGCCTCGGGGAGGTGGAGGTTTCTGGCTGCCTGCCCCTCCTGTCGATTGGTTTAGGCATTGAAAGGGTTTGTTTAGGAGCTTACCACTTACTTCTGCCAGCTGGATTTCTTATTTTGATCTCAATTTTCATTGAAAAATGAGCTTTTACTGAAAAATGAAGGGCTCATTTCATCTTCCTTTTTGTATTGCTTCTGGAGAGCTGTGTTTTAACTAGTTTACTTTTTCAAAAAGTAGACCCAAACTGAACTAGTTTTACAGCCTTGTTCATCTAGGAACTAGACAGAGGTTTATGAGGTTTTTTTTGTTTGTTTGCTTGTTTGTTTTTTTGTTTGTTTTGCTGTCAGCAGATTTAGCAGTATAAATTAATTCTTACTCTTCTAGCAGAATAAATTGGCCAAGTGGGATTGGGGGAGGGAGGACTTTGTTAATTTTCTTGGATACTGACAAAATATCCTTGTTGCAATCTAGAGTTTGCTATCCAAAGCTCGAGGAATAGATTCCAGCTCTGTGAAACTCCGAGGTGGTTCTCTGTTCATGAGCTCAGGAAGATCAGAAAAGCAAGGATTTGACGTGAGACAAACCCCTCAAGTGAATATTAATCCCTTCACTCCAGATTCAATGTTACTTCATTCTTCAGGACAGTGTCGGAGGAAGAGAACACACTGGAATGAGTAGGTCATTTGATATTGTTTCCCATATTATTTTCAAGTCTTGCTTTTATACATTTGATTGAATTAAAAATTTGCACTTAATGGTCCTATTTACAGTTAGTTTCTAGACTATGTTGTGTTCTAGAGGTTCTTGAGAGGTAGAAGCCTGTTAAGCTGTTAGTGATGAGGGTGCTATTTCCTTATGAAAAAAGACCTTTGTAGAGCTGGAAGAAATAAAAATTGCCTGCACATCTTGGAGGAAGGCGTTGAGAGCTAACTGAATACTGTTAGAACAGGGCAAAGTTAGAGAGATGGGGTGCTGTTGAGGATGTAGACTGCTTCAGGAGCTAGTGAGACCCTCATCATTGGAGTATCCAAGCAGAGTGGAGACACTTTAAAAGAAAGTGTTTTTTATCAAGTGAAGGGGTTAGGGCTCTTAAATGGGGGGCTTCTTCCACCTCAGAGGTTCTATTATTAAATTCTAGGTTGGGAGAGTTAACTTGGAAGGGCTTTGGGAGATAGTTGTAGTAGGGTTAGGGAATTACTGTCCAGGTCATTGGGCTGGGACAAAGATAATATTTGATAGTTATAGAATCCAGAAAACAAATATGGGTGAAGGTCTTCACCTGAAACTAAGCTGATTAGTAATCTTGCTTTAAAAATTTTGAGGGAGAAATGTTTGGTTACATCTTCACCTCATGCTCCTGTTAAAAGTCCGCTAGTAATTTGAATATACTTGCCAGATCAAGTTCAGAGCTAGGGTTGGAATATGTCTTACTAGTATTTTTGATAAAGAGAGCACCAATTCTTATTTCAGTTCCTGTGATGAAGACATGGAAGCGAGTGATGGGGAGCTTGAAGATGAGACTACCAGGCCTGCCAAGGTAGGCTGTTACAGTTTCCTCTTTTTTTGTGCCATCTTCTGTTGCCTTGACTTTTATACTTTTGAAACAAATTTTTTGTTGTTACAGAGAATTACAATTACAGAAAGTAACATGAAATCAAGATATGAAAGTGAATTTCATGAGCTAGAGAAGATTGGGTCAGGAGAATTTGGTTCAGTATTTAAGTGTGTAAAGAGGCTGGATGGATGTATCTATGCCATAAAGAGATCAAAGAAGCCATTGGCTGGTTCTGTCGATGAGTGAGTATTTTTTTAACCCTAGTCTTTGTTTCTGTACTCTTTTGTTAGAGGTAGTTTGTTAAACTCTTGAGTTCTAGCTGCATTCAAGTTCTAAACTTAAAATGTATTGAAATTGGAAAGGTTCTTTAAAGTTAGAAAAAAGTTCTGGTCAGTTTTGCTTTCTTACTGAGTAGCTTTCTTTTTGGACCTGGGAATATTTGAAGTCTAGTCTGAATTTGGTACATAACTGTACTGCCCTTACCTTTAAAAAATATATATATTTCTGTGGATATCTTTTGTTTTTAACATAGCTCATGTTTCCTTTGTCCTTTCTCCTGTCCTTCCCAGAAAGCTATCTCTTGAATAATTTTTTTTAAGAAGATGAGGAAAAAAACCTGATCAAAACAAATCAACACAAATCGAACATTAGATGCCGTATTTCAAACTGTGGACCTCCCATCCTTGCAAAGGAGTTGGGGGATGTGTCTTCTCCTCCTTCTTTGAGGCCATGCTTATTCTTTGTAATTTTGCAACATTCACTTTCATTTGTTTTATGATCTTTCCATTTGCATCGTTGTAAGTCCCTGTATATGTTGTTTTCCTGGCTCTGCTTACTTCATTCTGCATCAGTTCATGTAGATCTTTCCATGTGTCTCTGTATTCATTGCCTATGTCATTTCTTAAAGTATAGAAATATTCTATTACAGTCATATTCGACAATTTGTTTATCCATTCACCAACTGATGGGCATCTACTTTGTTTCTAATTCTTTGCTACCATAAAAAGTATGCCATCAGTTTTTTTTGTATGTGGAGAGAGTGTGTGTGTGTGTGTGTGTGTGTGTGTGTGTGTGTGTGTGTGTGTGTGTGTGTGTATGTGTATGTATTCTGGGTCAAATGGCATGGCTAGTTTGTTTTAGTGATTTTATTTACGTAATTCCAAATCACTTTCTAGAATTGTATCAGTGCATATGTAGTCTGTCATTGCAAAACTCCTTTAGCATTGACTATTCCCTTTTATCATCTTTACTAGTTTGCTGGGGTAAGGTGAAACCCCCAGGCTTGTTTTGATTTGCATTTCTCTTGTTACTTATAAGTGATTTAGAAATTCTTTTTATATGGTTATTTTTTTGGTATTTATTTAGTATTTAATTTTTCCCTACTTACACGTAAAAACAATTTTTAACATTTGTTTTTAAACTTTGAGTTCTGAATTCTTTCCCTTTCTTCCCCTCCTCCCTCAAGGCAAGCAGTTTCATATAGGTTGTACATGTGTAGCCATGTAAAACATCCATAATAGTCACTTTCATATGGTTATGAATAGTTTGCAACACTCTTGAGAACTGTCTTATATGTTTTTAGTAATTCTCTTTATGTCTTGGATATCAAATCCTTCTCAGAGGCATTTATGCCCTTACCTCTTAATCAGTTTCACAATTAAGCTTTCCTGCATCGTAGGACTTGAAGAGGTTATTGTACAGTAACCAAACCTCTCTCCTGTATAAAGGGTCCCTGAAGGAGTTTATCAGATAATCTATGATAGGGTAGAGTTACCTGGTTTATGCTGGTACTGATCTCAAACTTCTTGTAAACAGACAGAATGCTTTAAGAGAAGTCTATGCCCACGCAGTGCTTGGACAACATTCTCATGTGGTTCGATATTTCTCTGCATGGGCAGAAGATGATCACATGCTGATTCAGAATGAATATTGTAATGGTAAGCCAGACTTTTTTAGGGGGGTTGTTTAAAAAATTGTGTTTTCCCTATTTCTTCCCAGATGAGGAAGCAGAAGTAAAGCAGGAGAAGACTTCTAGTCCTAACTACTATTTACTACATCACCTCCATGTCTCAGTCTCTCCTTGTGCCACTTATCTTTTATGGTTCTTTTTAGAATTAAATTATGACTGTGAAAGGCTTTGTTGTAAACTATAAAGCACTAAATAGGTTCCAGCTGTTGTTGATACTCTTCTTCTAAACAAAGTGAATACTGAAAGTAATTATTCCTAGTATCACCTAAAATCTTAACTTTCTTGATGTATTTTCTATATGAATTGAGTTTAATGAGCATTTTATCATCAGTTGCCTGTTTAAAGAGAAACTAACAAGAGCAGGAAAAATCTATTTTCCTTCCAGCTAAAGCATACACCAAGTTTTTTTGTTTTTTTTTTTAATAAGTTGAGTATATTTCCACCCAGCTGCCCTTTCAGGTTCCCATGGCCAGTGAGCTACAGGTGCAGAATGGTGCCTCCTTATGCTGTTTCCACTGTCTCGCTGCTTCATTAAGTAGAAAGCACAACGGCACTTTTCTAATTAAAATGGAAAAGTAACAAGCACCAGTCACCTTTTCAATACAAACAAACACTATGACGTGCTTTTTGGCCTGTGCAGCACAGGCAGCAAGCAATAGCAATGCCTTTTTTTTTAATAGGGAAAAATATTTGAAAAGTCCTGGAAGTCATTATATTACTAGAGAAAACTGTTTACATCTATTTATTCCACTTTCTCACTGTTCTATTGCATCTCAGACTCCTGTAACCTAGCTTCTAATTCACTGGCCTGACATAATTACTAACGCTAATGTCTGGGTCCTGGTTCTCTTCTTTCCTGACCTCTCTGTAGTTTGTGATACTGTTAACTACTCCCTCCTAATTAGTCTCTCTTCTGCTTGTCTAACGTTATTCTCTGTGTTTCTTGTTCTACCTATCTGATCTTTCCTATTCCTGTTCCATTTCTGCTGATGAATCATTATCCTCCATTCCACCGCCTAACTGGACATATCCCGTAACACTCTTTCCTGGGGCCTTTCTTCTTGACAGCTCCTTGGTTAACTCTTCAGCTTCTATGGGTTCATATATCATCTCTTTGCCAGATGACTCACATATTTATATATCCAAATCTCATCCTTTTTGATCCTGTATTGCCAGCTGCCTAGTAATCTTATTCTTGGATGTTCCATAGGCAGCTTAAACTCAGCATGTCCAAAGTAGAACCCATAACTCCCCACTCTATCCCCTGCCCCCCAATTTCACTACTTCTTTTAAGGCCATGATCATCTTCCCAGTTAGCCAGGTACACAAACTCAGTTATTCTCGACTTTCTCTCCCTCACCCTGTCTTCCCTATGTCTGGTCAGTTGCCATGGTTATACATTTTACCTTCGCTGCATCTATAGCTGCCTTTTCTCCACTTACATGGCTGCTACCCTAGTTTAGTACTTGCTCACATCTTCTCGTGGACTATGGTAATAGTTCCCTAATTGGTTTCCATGCTTCCAAGATCTCTCTTCTCCAGTTTATCTTCCTCAGAGCTGCCAAAGTAATCTATCTAAAATAGAAATCTGATCATATCTTTCCCTCACTGTGAATTTTGAGTGGCTCCCTATTGCCTACAGGAAAAAATACTTGACATCTGAAGCCTTTTTGCAATCTGGCTTCATCCAACTTTTCCAGATTTATTTCATATTGCACCCACCTTCTATGTTTCCACCAAATTGTTCCTTGACCGTGTCATTTTCAGCCTCTATTCCTATGCATAAACTTTATTCTATGCTGTGGATGTGCCTTGGCTACTCCCTCTTCACATCTGCATAGAATTCTTAGCTTCCTTCACAGTTAGGTACTCGCCTGGCTATAGGAAGCTTTTCCTGATCTCTCTAGGTAAGTGCTCTTCTTCTCATGTTCTCTCTCATTTACTTGTGTGAGTATAGCATCCCCCAAGTAGACTATAAGTTCTTTGAGGAGAGGGGCTGTTTTTTAGTTTTTTATTGTATTCCCCAATGCTTAGCAATAAGGTCTTGAACATAATAGAACTTAAAAGTTTACTGAAGTAAGTTGACCTTGGGGTCAAGCTCTGTGAACCAAGAGGTTTTCTTGATCCATTTGAGGCTTTAGTTTCCTGTTCAGCTTTAGAAGACAGGAATTCAGTTGTCTTGCCTCCTTTTCATGGCCAAACTCTTCTATAAAGCTGTCTGCAATTGGTGCCTCACCTTCCTCTTCTCGGATTCTTCTGTAAAGCCTTTGCAGTCTGGCTTCTGGCCTCATGGCTATCTGAAACTGCTCCTTCCATAGTTACCGTTGGTCTTTTGATGACCAAATCTGAAGGTGTATTTGTATATTCTTGATCGTTGTCCTTCTTAATCTCTTTGCAACTTGTGACACTGTATATGGCTCTCTCTTGTTGCTTTCCTCTCTAGGTTTTTGTGACAGACACTGCTCTGTCCCATTTCTCCTCCCTTTCTGACTCTTCCTTTTGGGGCTCCTTGCTGGATCTTCCTCCAGGTCACATCTGCCAAAGTGGCTGTCACCCAAAGACTCTTACCTGGACTTTTTTCCCCTTCTCCCTCACCATTATCTTATTTGGTGATCTCATTGGCTACTTTGAGTTCAGTTATTTCTAATCAGGTGATCTTCAGATCTGTTTATCCAGCTTTAATCTCTCCTTGACCAGTCTTACATCACCAACTGCCTATTTCAAAGCTACTCATTCTTTCTACTGAATGTAGGCCCTTAACCTTCTGATGGAGCTCCTTGCCTCGGGTCTCCCCTTTCCAGTACATTCTTTATTCAGCTGCCACATCTAAAGCTTAGGTCTGACCATATGATCATCCTAGGTAGTAAACTGAAGTAGTATATTACTACTTTTAAGATCAAAGATAAAATCCTCTTGTTTGGCTTTTAAAGCCCTTCACAATCTGCTCCCTTCCTTTCCAGTTTTCTTCCTTCCATGTAATCTTGTTGACACTGGCCTCCTTGTTCCTCTATTGAACAAGACCCTCCATCTCCCAAATCCATGCCATTTCACTGGCTATCCCAGATGCTAGGAATGTTCTCCCTTTTTACTTCAGCTTTCTGGCTTCATTCAAGATTCACCTCAAATCCTTCCTTCTGCAAAAGTCCTGTACTCATTCTTCCCCCTAATATTAGTACCTTCCTTCTGATAATCCTTCTCATTTACACTGCATGTATATGTATATGTATATGTATATATATGTATATATATATGTGTGTATATATATGTATATATATGTAAATAGCTGTTGCATGTTGTTTCCCCATTAGAATGTGAGGGGCTCGTGAGGACAGGGACTATATACCTAGCACTTAGCCCAGGTCCTACCACTTGGTAGGCACCCCTTAATAAATGTCGAATGACAGAATGTGACAAACATTTATTAAATTCTGAATCTGCAGTGCACTAGGGGATAAGCCAGGGACACAAAATTGAAGTAAGACATGATTCCTGACCTTCCTGAAGCTTTTAATCCAGTAGGGCAATGAGATGTGACGGCCAACCCATGATAGAAAGTAGAACTGGGTAAGTGCATAAAGCAAGTACCAATACAGTTTTGCAGGAATTGCTGACCGAAGGTGTTGGGCAAAGATGTTGTCTGACTTGTGTAAAGAATTTACATAGCTTTAGTATAAATATCTGTGAAGGGATAGAGCTAAGTATTATGGCCAGGAAACAATTGGTCTTATAGTCTCCCTGAAGTAGAAGGAACTGGTCAGATAAAGGGGCTAGCTAAGAGGAACTGTGGAGTCTGACCCCAGAGCTGGCACCTGTCCCAGCCATAGAGAATGTGGAAAAAGTATTCTGTTAGGTTTGGATCTTACAAAAGGGACCAGGGGACCAGGGACCAAGGCTGTAATGCAATGTTGTCTTATTTTTCTTTTGTCTGATTTGAATGATTCTGTGAGAGTAAATTACAAGGAAGAAGTTCTCAAAACATACTTTGTGCTTTGTTCCCAGAGAGAACCTCTTTGGGGCTGATTAAATAAGCATAACTTACCTCTAAAATCAAGGGACTTGATTAAAAATAATTGAGAAGGGAAAGCTAACTTGTCTTTTCTTTTTCAGGTGGAAGCTTAGGGGATGCTATAAGCGAAAACTACAGAAGCATGAATTATTTTTCGGAAACAGAACTTAAAGATCTCCTTATACAAGTTGCTCGTGGCTTGAAATATATTCACTCAATGTCATTGGTACACATGGATATTAAGCCCAGTGAGTACAATATGAAAAATTTGCTCTGTTGGAGACCACATTACCTGATATTATATGAAAGGACTATGTAGCTTCATAGTAAATTTTCTTTGGCTAGCTTTGGGTGCCTTGCTTCTGATGGGTCCTCCTCTAAGGCATCATCAGGGTGTGGAGGTGCCCTGGATTGTCGAAAACTATGCAAGCAGGTCCTAATAAACTAGGAAGACTTTCAGATACACATAAGGCATTTGGCTTAAGGAAGATAGACTCATTTCTAGAGGGTTGACTACCAGGCAATGAATTTTTGTCACCTATGGCAACTCACAGAGGATGTCTATTTAGGGGTGCAGGGCACTGTCCACACTAGTGAAATCAGGGGCACACTGGTGATTTCACCAATTCTTAAAATAGTGATGTTCCTTAGCTTTGTATATCCTTTAATAATAGCTAACATTTATTTAGCATTTTAAAGTTTGCACAGTGCTTTACACATAATACATTTAAAAGTTTGAACAGTTTATTACATTAAAAATTGGAACAGCGTTAGGGAATTAAAAATATAGTTCTTGACTCAGAATATAGGTTATTTTAGAAATTATAGTACTGGGAGCACTTGCTTATTTTAATTAAACCTACATGAGTTTATTTTGAATATTTTATTGCATGTTTTTAAGAACTTTATAATAAACTTATACATCCAGACATCAGTGGCAGTTTAAAAAGAAAATGTAAGTTGTCCCAGTCCTTATGGGGACTGAGATACTGACAGAAATGAATTTTCATGGAGAAACATGGTGATATAGTTAAGTGGCAGTCTGTGGTCCTTTAAGATACTGCATTGAAGACTTAGAAGGTGGTGGTAGTTTTACTACGGTGGCTAGAGATACTGCTTGGGTTTGGTTCTCAAGGTGAGATTATAAGGGGCAGAGGCTGGTTCCATCCTTTTTTGTAGAACAGTGTAAGTTACTATAGAATTACAGCCAAAAAGAACCTTAAAAGAGTTTACAGACATGGAAACAGGGCCTGAAAAGGGGCACACCAGGTCCCACAGGTAATGACAGACCTGGGACCTAAAGAATTCTGCCCCAATATTGTGCTTTACAAGTTTATTGCTCTTCTTATGACACCAGACCATGCAGACCAACAGTATTCTTGGCTTCCTTGATCAGTGTAAGGTGTATGTGTTCATTAGATAATTGTCAGAAACCATGCTTTAACTTGTGGCATTATTGTTGCTCAGTCATGTGTGACTGTATGTAACCCCATGGACTGTGTCCGTGGCTTTTCTTGACAGAGACACTGGAGTGGTTTGCCATATCCTTCCCCATTTTATATATGAGGAATGGAAGCAAATAGGGGTTAAGTGACTTTCCCAGGATCACACAAATAATGAAGTGTCTGAACTCACTTCTTTTGGACTTTAGGCCCAGTGCCCCACTATAGCACACAAGTAGGTAATTCAGCCTTAGAGACTCAAGCTTTTTGGGGAGCTGTGATCAAAGAGCAAAGAAGACTGTATGTCTTTGACCAGGTCTGGAAATCGTTAATCTTGTATCTGTGTGTGTTTATGTCTGTCGATCTTGCATTTCTAGAAACAATATTAACATTCTTTTTTTTTTTTTTGCTTTTTGGAGGGCGATTGGGGTTAAGTAACTTGCCCAAGGTCACACTGCTAGTTTTGTGTGTGTGTGTGTGTGTGTGTGTGTGTGTGTGTGTGTGTGTGTGTGTGTGTGCATTAAGTGTCTGAGGCCGGATCTGAACTCCGGTCCTTCTGACTCCGGGGCCGGCACTCTGCTCACTGCACCACCTAGCCGCCCCATTATTAACATTCTTAAAAGGGCATTTATAACAAACACTTTGAGCTGTATGACCTTGAGGAAGGCACTTAACCACCTGAACCATGCTCAGGTCCCTCATCACCCAAAGAATGGGATGGCAGTATTTTCACTAGGTAGTTCACACAGTTGTTTTAGGTCTCGAACAAGGGTCTGTTTAGTAATAGTAAGTTAATAAGGTCTCTGATAAAGCCCCATACTGATGTAGGCTGCATTAATTCAAGTCCAGCATTAATACTCCTGTTAGTCTGAAATTAATCAAGTTTTGACTAAACTTTGAGACTTGTATTCTGTAATTTTTTAAAAAATTTATTTATTTTTCCCCAAATGCTTTATTAACTTCTGGTTTACATCATTCATTTCCGCCAGATTTTGAGTTACAATTTTTTCCCCATTTTTCCCCACTCACCACCTCAGAATAGCAGTCCCACAGGATATCCCCTCCTCCAATCTGCTCTCTCTCATATCTTCTCCCATACCCCCTTTGACTTTTCCAGTAGGGCAAGGTGAATCTCTGTGCCCCAGTGCCTGTATATCTTATTTCCCAATTGTATTATGTAATTTTTTTAATGCAATTTTTATTTCTACTCATAATTTTTTTCCCCTTTTGGCAGGTAATATTTTCATATCTAGGGTGTCGATCCCAGGTATAGCTGAGGAAGGGGATGAAGATGATTGGACAGCCAATAAAGTTATTTTTAAAATAGGTAAGAAATCCATATCATTAGAAGATTATTGTTTATATTAATATAATAACACAAACTTCCGTTTTGTTTTAACTTGACTTTTGTTTTCCCTAGGTGATCTTGGGCATGTAACTAGGATATCTAGTCCTCAGGTAGAAGAAGGTGATAGCCGTTTCCTGGCCAATGAAGTTTTACAAGAGGTAACTTAAGTTGCCAGTGCTGAATCAGACTCAGTTACAGCCAGTACTAATTGTGTGCGTTTGTGGTTTCATACAGGACTACTCCTGGAGAGTAGAGACCGTAGTGCTTTTTTGTCTTTGTTCTTCCCTTGCATATAATAGGTACTTAATAATGTTTGTTTAATTAAATTCAACAAACTAGTGTGCCAGCTATGTGAAAGACACTATGGCCTAGATAATGTTGCCCCAGCTGTGTCAGCCTTTTAGTAATACCATTTATGACACTATAACCAACCCCTAGAGTAACATTGTAGAGCTTGAGGGCACAACCTGCCCTCCACTGTTTTATGTAATGCTGGGTTTCTCTGAAATCATTGAGTAATATTAAGTTAGGTATGTCTATATTAAAATGCCTGGAGATTAGAAGATTTAGGAAGTGATCTTATCAGTTGTAAAATATCTGAGCGTTTTCACAAGGAAGAACAGGTTAGACTTGTTATACTTGGCCCCAGCAGGGAGAAGTACTACAAGGAAGCAGGTTTTGACTTGGTCAGTATGTAAGGAAAAACTTCTAAGAAATTAGTATCGTGAATACTATAGTGAAAGGGGTAGTGAAAGGACTGTTGAGCTCTCTCCTTTCTCTCCTGTGATATTTATTTTTTTATGATGTGTTTGAGGAATGCATTTATTATTTCTCCTTCCCTCTTGCCATAAAAATGATAATAAAATGATAAAATTTTTAAAAAGCTGTCAGAGCACGCATGCATAGTCCAGCAAAATGTAACCTCAAAAATGTGTGTTTCATTCTGCATTTTTAGTAGATTACTTCTCTGGAAGGAAATAAAATGGCATGTTTCTTTCAGTTCTCTGGATTTGTGGTTTTCTCCTTGCATCGATCAGAGTAATAGAGTCAGCGTTGTTTTTTCCTTATGCTGTTGTTACGGCATAAATAGTTCTACTCACTTTACTCTGCATCAGCTTATAGGAGTCTTCACAATTTCCTCTGAAACTGTTCTTTTACTGTGTTTCTTACAGCACAGTAATATTCCATTACATTCATATGTCTTAATTTGTTACCCATTCCCCAATAGGTAGACACTCCTTTAGTCTTTCTTTCTTTTTCTCTTCCCCTCCCTCCCTTCCTTCCACTGTAAAAAACTACTTAAAATATGTTTGTGCATATCCTCTTTCTTTGACCTCTGTGGCTAAGTGACCATGTGTTGGGTTTAAGGTTCTGGCCAATTTCTTGTTGCTTAGAGGCTAATCTAGCCCAAGACTGAATCCCTGCTGTAACACTCTGAACGTGGCCCCTAGCAACATTTTTCTTGTGACCCATGTGTAAACAGGGCTGGTATTGATTGAGTCTAGAGCATTCCCTCCTGAGATCATTTTCTTCTCTGTCTTTTAGAACTACACTCACTTGCCAAAGGCAGATATTTTTGCTCTGGCCCTCACTGTGGTGTGTGCTGCTGGTGCTGAACCGCTCCCCACAAACGGAGACCAGTGGCATGAAATACGACAAGGAAAGCTGCCCCGGATACCACAAGTCCTTTCACAAGAACTGACAGATTTGTTGAAAGTGAGTGTTGGATATTCCCCATAGTTCTGCCTTGTCCTGTACTGTTCACCAGGGTGATTGTTAAGGGGCCTTCCATTTCTCGAGGGTCATTCAGTTGGGTGTCTTTTCTTTTTCTTTCAAAAAGGTCATGATTCACCCTGAACCAGAGAGAAGACCGTCAGCAGTGGCACTGGTCAAGCACTCAGTGCTACTCTCTGCCTCCAGGAAGAGTGCAGAGCAGTTACGCATTGAGTTGAATGCAGAGAAATTCAAGAACTCCCTCCTGCAGAAGTAAGTCCTGGGGTGTTGTCCCAGCATTGGGGACCTCTGTCTTGCTTGGGGATGAGCTCATAGACCTCATGTTTTGTGTCATTCTCCTTTCTGAACAGACCACTCGACATTCCTTGTAACAGGTTTTTAAAGAAGGAGAAAGCCAGTTGAGCAGAACCAACCAAACTATTGGTGGAGTCTGGCAGTGTAGCCAGTGTTCGACGTTCTGTGGTCTCACAGCTCTACCAAGAAGAGATCCTTTTTCTCTTCTCTTTTCTGGGGCCAATCTTGGCCGGTAGAATCACACAGCATATGGTTCCTTTTTGGCCTTCCCACTTAGATGGCTGTGTTCATTGTGTAGATTGTTGTCCTAGCTCCACTTTATCTCTGGATCAATTCATTTAACTTTTCCCAAGCTTTTTTTTGTAAATTGTTTTGTTTTATAATGCACTAGTATTCTGCAACATTCGTGGCCATGATTTATTTAGCCATTACCCCCTCGAATGAGCATTGTTTCATTTATAGTCCTTTGCTGCTATGAATATTTTGGCGTATGAGACCTTTTTCTTTTTCATTTCCATAATACTATAACAGGGCAACTTTTAAAGAAATAGAATAAACTCCCTTGGTCTGAATATAGGCTACATTCCTGCAGTGTTCTCTTTGAAAACAAAAACAAGTGAATAGATGCTGAAAGACATCTAGGTCATGCTCAGGTTGTATAAGAAGAAACCAGGCTGGAAGGAAAACTGTAGCCTGTACCAAGACCAGAAACAGAAGAAGCAGATGCAGCACCTTTTTCCATGATTTCTCATGACTGTACCTTTCCATAAGCCTTCTACAGAGGAGCCACCCAACGTCCCAGAGGCCTCCTCTGGTTCTGGAGGGGAACTGATGTGTTTTTGTTTTTGTTTTGCTTTTTGGAGGGGGGAAGGCTGGACAATTGGGATTAAGTGACTTGCCCAAGGTCACACGGCTAGTAAGTGTGTTAACTGTCTGAGGCAGGATTTGAACTCTGGTCTTCCTGACTCCACCTAGCTGATCCCTGGAGAGGAACTAATGTGAGTGTAGCACTTAAGTGGTTGACCTGCTGTCTCTTTCTCCTTCTGTTTCTAGCTTCCCCTTCCCTCTTTTCAGTAATGACTGTGATGGGGCTAGTAACTCGGTGGTTGTTGGATGAGGACCATGTGTGTCAGAGAGTTGTATGGCTCTGAAAGGGCATCCTTTCCCTGCTTTGCCTCCTTGACAGCTGAAGGAGAAAGAGACTCTGTAGGACTGGCTGAGGAATTTTTGTATTCTTGTCAGTTTTGTGGGTGTCTGACTGAAAAGATGTCGAAGTTAACTTTTGGTTATAGGCTTTCTCATCTTGGCTAAGCTGCCCTTCAAACAGCAGGCCACAGGAGTCCTATTCAAAGCTAGAAGACTCTCAGTGGCCCATCTGTCTCCACTGGCCCAGCTTTGAGAACTTGGGGTCACCCCATGTGGTAAGGCATTAAAAGGAGGTATTTTGTGAAGAAAGACCTAGGAAGACATGCTTTCCACGAGAGAAGTAGGAACAAGAACCACTCTGTAGTATTGCCTTAATGGCTGTCTAGTTACTTAGGAGAAACTGGGTTTGGCAACCATAAACTAGCTCCAGCAGTTGGAAACCTGCATGTGACCTTCTAGGTCTTTGGGGGCGACCCTTTGACCGAATCCAAGTTTTACAAACAAATCCTTTTTCTAAGGGTGTATTTGCTCTGCAAAGTTTGGATTCAGTCAGAGGGCCACACTTGAAGATGTAGAGGACCCTGTGACCTTGAGGCCACAGGTTCCCCCCTCCCCTCCCCCACTTAACCTTTGTCTCAGTGATTGTGTTCTGTTAAAAGGGATTGATTTGTCCTGAGTTAGCTCACTTGAAACTTACAGGTTGCGAGCCTAATTGATGCTCACTCTCAGGTCAGTAAGCAGGATGTGAAAGCCATGGTCTCAGATTTCAGGCTGTGAATCACCCAGAGCACATTGTGTTCTGCATGTCCTCCTTGATTTGAGACCAGAGCTGTGGCAGGCATCTTTAGCATTTATCCAGAAAGATGATGAAGGCAAATGCTTGTTGGTGGGGTTTTAAAAGGAAGTCCTAAATTCAGTAGGGATTGGGATTGTTTGGCTGCTAAGGTGGATCTCCAACTCTGGAATTCCAAAGTTCTGTCAAGAAGTGCTTGAATTTCTAAGTGTGAAGCAAACAGCTTAACAAGGTTAAGCCTGTCTAAGGATAATGGTGGTAAAGGGAGAACTGCCTTTTCCACCACTTGTTCCTCACTTGAATGAATTTGCTGAGAATAGCAGAGCTGTTGGATTCCTGCCTCCTCATTCATTCTTTCTCCTCGTAGAGAACTGAAGAAAGCGCAGATGGCAAAAGCAGCTGCAGAGGAGCGGGCTCTGTTCACAGACAGAATGGCCACTCGTTCCAGCACGCAGGGCAGCAGAACAGCGAGGCTCATAGGGAAGAAGATGAACCGCTCCGTCAGCCTGACCATCTACTGAACTGAATCTGGGACAAGAAGCTGCAGAGAGGGTGTGCGTCTCTTTGCCCTCACTCTTCCATCTTCCCTGTCTATAGTTTTACTGAAATCCCTTTTGTGGGTTTTACTGGTGAATTACAGTTGGAAACTGTATTTTGACCATTGGTATTTATCTTGGACTTGATACCTGGTCTTGTGGTCTGTTTCCTGAGGCCCATCCTCTCAGTTTTGTTCCTGCTCTACATTTCACCAGCTGTCCCAGGGTTAACCACTATTGTGGTGTGCTGCTTAGAGATTGCTATCGCATTGTATAATAGAAGGCTTTGATTTCTCCCTTACACCGATCAGGAGGACTGTATGGCCTGACTGCAAATCAGATTCTGCCTTTTTAAAAAGGCAAATAAGTGCTGAGATCACTCGGCACCAACCACCCTTTAATGTACCTGGTATCAAACTTTTGTTGTCGAATTGTGAATTTTACTTGTATATCCAACTGGGAGCACTTTGTAGGCAATACAGAAACCATGGGAGAATGGTCCCATGGGAGTATTTGCCTTGTGAATTTGCTGCTATCTTAGTTTTGTCTTTGCTGTAAAATTGTAGCATTAAAACAATCATTGTTAATAGGCTTTCTGTTGAAACAATTATGTGACACATATATAAGCTGCTCAAGAAAAAGCAGCTTTTCCCCCCTTGCCCCCGTTTTTTTTTTCTTGGAAGCTAGTGCATTAAAAAGATGCACCTTTGTCTCTTTTTGGAACTCTGTATTAATGTAGTATAATTATTACTGGTTTTGTAATTCTTCCCAATAATGGCCTTCCTGCCCTACCCTTTCCAATTTTTAAAATTGTTTCCTTCTTTTCTTTTTTCCTACTTCCAAATATTTGTACTGAGCTGTATTGTTAGTCTGTTTTTAAATGTTTTGCCTGTTTCTTTGATATTCATGTATATAAATTGATTTTTGCTGATACTGTACAGACCTGCCATCTGAAATACCCAAATGACTTCTCACTGTTCCAAGTTCTTAATGAAACATACTTTGACTGTAAATTAGCCTTTTGAACTAAGAATACAGACTGTGTTAGTGGATCTTGCCGCAAATAGAATTGACTATTACTGGTTTGTTTTGTCATTAATCTTGGTTTTAAATGTTTACATTTGTCTGGGTTCAACTTATATTTTTATTAGTGCTGATGAGCATATTAGAAGTCATTTGGAGCTTACTGTCTCAGAATGCCTTTGTGCTCTCTTGAGTTGGGTCTTGCATTTTGTATAGCCAGAGTATGGTATCATTTGAAGGAGCACTATATTAGAGGGAGAAAAGCTGGATTTGTGTCCTACAACCTTCGTTTAATGTCTGTGTAAGCCTGCACAGATCATTTGACTTTTGGCCTCAATTTTCTGTAAAAGAATAAAATCTCTGTTTGTAATTATTAATTATATTATCCCTAACCATAAAATAGAGATGATACTTGTGTGTTTTCCTTGTCACAGAGGTTTGGGGTGGCAAGCACTCTGTAAATTGTTAAATGCCATAATTGATGATCTGTGCCATGCTATGTATGACAAGTTTGGAGATTGTTGCTATACTGGAGATATCAATGGGGACAGAGATGTAATCATCTGTCTGGATAGTTCATCAGTTCTTAAAGGGTGTAGTGCTCAATGCTTATGTGATTTTCTAACCCTAGAAAAAATTTTATTGACCAGAATAATTACAGCCACTCAGTTTTTGGTTCTTAATTCAGAAATTCTAGAAATCTTGAGAGTCGAGAGGATTTTTAATTGCAACTCTTAATGTTTGAAAAGTAGTGGTTTTTTCCTGTGGCTCTTGACATGCTACACATATGACTTCCTGCCAGCTGAAGACATTACAATTTTTTTCTGTAGCTTCAGTTTGGGAACATTCTAGTTACCACTTTTGGCTTTTTTGTTGCATCTGAATTATTAGAGATCTTTAAAGTTGGAAAAAAGATTGAACTTGATAGCAGACTTAACTGGTTTCAGAATTTGGATGTGCAGACTGAAATGCTAATCAAAAGTGAGGCAAGTGGAAAGAAAGTCCCCATAGTCAGGGAGAATGTATTTAAAACAAGAAAAAGAAATCTGATCCTCATACAAGGTAAAGAAATGTTTGTTTGACTTACGTTGGTTTTTTTCTTGAGGTTGTCTCATCCATAGAACGTGGAGCTGGACAAGCCAAAGAGAAACTTTACAGATAAAAGTAATTGAGTCTCCAGGAGCTTGTGATAGCTGATGTAGTGGAATTGAGGCTTTTACTCAAGGACTCTTTGACGGTCCTAGGTTCTCATTATCTGCCCAGCTACTTTTTCAGCTAGTGTAGTTAAAGTGCATTTGACCTGGGTCTGATCATCCGAACTACAAACCTTCGCAGTGTTTTATCATACTATTGAAATTTCCTTCAAAGATTGCTGGTATACTTAATAACTAAAGGATCTTTTCTCAGTCCCAATGTTTGATAGTTCTATAGCTTTTGGTACTGTTAGTAACTGTCCTCTGGATGGATGCTCTCCAGTGTTCCCTGGGCCATCTCTCTGGGTATACTCTCTTGGTGATCTCATCCACTTCCCCTAAACTTAGTTATGACCTCTACAAAGATGATACCTAAATCTACACTTCTAACCCTAATCTCTTTTTTCCCCCGTTATTTTGAAAAGACCTACATCTCCAACTTTCTGTTGGGTATTACCTCCAAATCCTATCACCTTGTTTATGTCTAAAACAACTTACCTGCTTCCTCATTGAACCTGTCCATCCCAAATTTTTTTATTCCTTTTTCTAAAATTAAATTTATTTACTTTGATGCATTTTAAGTTACAAACTCTCCCTCTCTCCCCACCATGCACTAGAGAAGGCTACCATTTGACACAGATTTATAAATACATGTAAAACCATACAATGCATACTTCTGTTTCTAGATTCTTTCTCTGGAGGTGGATAGCATCTTCCTTCCTAGGTCCTTTATAGTTGATTTGAGTATTTACAATACTCAATAACCTGGGTTCACAATTATTCCTCAAATGATAGTGCTGTTACTGTGTGTAATAGTCTCACTTTTCATTATTTCATATAGATCTTTCCATGTTTTCCTAAAATTGTTTCTTACAGCACAAGTCATATTCCATCACAATCACACAGCTTATCTAACCATTCTCCTATTGGGCATCCCCTCAATTTCCAAATCTTTGCTACCAACTTTCTTACTCCTGTTGCATCATCATCCTTTAATCCTCTTTCGTGCTCCTCCCTCAGTCCCCATCTCCCTTTTCTCCCAACATCCAATAAATTTCTACATCCTGACAGTCCTACCTTTATAACGTTTCTTGGTTCCATTCCATTTTCACTTATTTTATTTCTTTCTATGTTAGGCCCTCAAAACCTCTAACCTGGACTAATGTGATAACTTTCCCATTGCTTTCCTTGCTTCTGTCTGTTTTCCAGTCTTCTATGAGGCTACCAAAATAAATAGGTCTGATTCAGTCATTTCAGGCTTTTGTGACCCCTTTGGGAGTTTTCTCAGCAAAGATACTGCAGTGGTTTACCATTTTCTCCAGCTCCTTTTATAAATGAGGAAACCAAGGCAAGCAAGGTTAAGTGGATTGGCCAGGTTCCCATAGCTAGTGTGAGTGTCTGAGGCCATATTTGAACTCAGGAAGATGTAGTTTTCCTGACTGCAGGCTGAGTGCTGTATCCATTGCACCACCTAGCTGCCCTTTGACTCATATGTCTGTCTTTTTTTTTTTTTTTTTTAATAAAAATCAGGATGATCTACATATGTGTCAAGGCTATTCTTGATGAACATATGAGAGGGAAGCAGAAGACAACCCACATTTATTAAATACTGAGTTCCTGGTATTGTTGTTAAGCCCTGCTGGAATCATAAATCCTTATCCACTTAAAGGTGCTTTTTTTTTTTAAAGGACCACTTATCTGTTGAGCTGGAATGGTCATAGATACTTCAGTGGGTATTTTAAACTATTTTGAAACTTGGGTTTTTGATCTTAGGACTTAAAGTCAGAGGATCATAGGTTTAGAGCTGAAAGGAAATTTTAATTGACCATCTAATTAGATCCCTCCCTCATTTTTCTTTTTTTTTTTAATTAAATTTATGTTTATTTTTAGTTTACATCATTTCCACAAGATTTTGAGTTACAAATTTTCTTCCCATCTTGCCCCTACTCACCACCCCAAAACAGCGGTCCCACTGTATACCTCTTCCCCAGTCTGCTGTCTCCTATATCCTCCCCTGTTCCCTCTCCAATTTTCCAGGAGGGCAAGATGGATCTCTATACCTCAGTGCCTGTATATCTTATTTCCCAGTTGCATGTAAAAAAAATATTTTTTAAACACTGGATTTTAAAACTTTGAATTCCAGATTCTTTCCCTTCTTCCCTCATCACCCACCCTTACTGGGAAGTTAGGCAATTCAATATAGGTTGTACATGTGTAGCTACATAGAACATTTCCATAGTGGAAATATTGTGAAAGATGGACTGTATTTCCCTCCATCCTATCCTGCCCCCACTTGTTCTATTCTCTACTTTGACCCTGTCCCTTTTCAAAAGTGTGTGCTTCTAACTTCCCTCTCTCCCCAATCTGCCCTCCCCTCCATTATCTCTCATCTCATCCCTTTCCCCACTACTTTCCTGTAGGGTGAGATACCCAATTTAGTGTGTCATCCCTCCCTAAGCCAAATTTAATGAGACTAAGGTTGACTCATTCCTTTTTGCCTTCCTGTTCTTCCCTTTCCTTGTAACAGTTTTCCCTTACCTCTTCTATATAATTTACCTCATTCTGTCTCTCCCCATCTTCTCTCATTATATTTCTCTCTAGCCTCTTAATTTCACCTTTTAAATATCATCTCTCCCTATTCAACTGGTCCTGTGCCCTCTAAGTATACTTGTATACACACACACACACATACATCCTCCCATATATCCTCCGATATAGACATATATATATACATATATATATATACATACATATATATATATATTTATATTCCCTTCAACTATTCTCATACTGAGAAAAGCTTCACAAGTTACAATTACTGTTTTTCCATGTAGGAATGTAAGTAATTCAACTTTGATAAGTTCCTTATGATTTATTTTCCCTGTTTACTTTCTCAAGCATCTCTTGCTTCTTGTATCTGAATGTCAGATTTTCTATTCAACTCTGGTTTTTTCTTTAAGAATACTTGAAAGTCCTCTGTTCCACTGAATTACCATATTTGACCCTGAAACATGATACTCAGTTTTGCTGGGTAGGTAATTCTTGGTTTTAGTCCCAGCTCCTTTGATCTCTGGAATATCATATTCCAAGCCCTTTGATCCCTCAATGTAGAAGCTGCCAAATCCTGTGTTATCCTGATTGTGTTTCCACAATGCTCAGATTGTTTCTTCCTGGCTGCTTGTAATATTTTCTCCTTGATCTGGGAATTCTGGAAACTGGCTATAATATTCCTAGGAGTTTTCCTTTTGGGATCTTTTTTTTTCCTTTTTGGAGGGCAATTGGGGTTAAGTAACTTGCCCAAGGTCAACAGCTAGGTTTTTGTTTGTGTGTGTGTGTTAAGTGTCTGAGGCTGGATCCAAACTCAGGTCCTTCTGACTCCAGGGCGGATGCTCTACTCACTTAGCCACCTAGCCGCTCCTTTGGGATCTTTTTTAAGAAGTGATCAATGGATTCTTTCAACCTCTATTTTGCCCTCTGGTTCTAAAATATCAGGGCAATTTTCCTTGAGCATTTCTTTTTTCTTTTTTTGCTTTGTGTGGAAGGCAATTGGGGTTAAGTAACTTGCCCAAGGTCACACAGCTATTTTTTGTGATAAGTGTTTGAGGCTGGATCCAAACCCAGGTCCTCCTGACTCCAGGGCCAGTGCTCTATTCATTTTTCCACCTAGCTGCCCCCTCCAATCTAATTCTGAAGGAATTATTCTCCTCAGTGAGCTTTTGAGATTCTTTTTCCATCTGGCAAATTCGGCTTTTTAAGGCCTTCTCCTCATTGGCTTTTTGAGTCTCTTTTGCCATTTGAGTTAGTCTGTTTTAAGGTGTTATTTTCTTCAGTCAGGTTGTTGACTCTCTTTTCATGATTTTCTTGCATCTTTCTCATTTCTCTTCCCAATTTTTCCTCCACTTCTCTTACTTGATTTTCAAAATCCTTCTTGAGCTCCTCTGTGGCCTATAACCGATTCATATTTTTCTTGGAAACTTTTGGTGCAGGAGTTCTGACTTTATTGTCTTCCTCCTGTTCCATGCTTTGATCCTTTTTTGTCCCCAAAATAGGAATCTAAACTTGGACTGCTGTACTTGCTTTGCTTCCTTTGCTTGCTCATGTTGCCAATTACTTGACTTTTGAGCTTTTTCCACAGTTGAACTCTGCTACCAGAGAAGGTAGCTTTGTCCCAAATTGCTTGGGTTTTTGAAGCTGCCAGAGCTATTAGTTGGGTGCCCTCTCAGAAGCCTCCACAGGCTCTAGCACCTGGTCACACACCCCAGGACCTCCACCTTAGATAGCAATCCAGATCCAAGCAGGTTAAAGCAAGAGTGATTACCCCTCAGACTGGTTGCTTGGTCCCCCTATAATCTGCAGGCCAGGAGCTCTGAAACAGTCATGTGGCTGCAGCTGCCACACCTCAGCCACTTCTCCCTCTAGGGGCAGAGGCCAGACCATACTCCCAGACCCCCTGTTCCCAAAGTCCACACTGTTCTCTTAATTTGTCTTTGGCATTTATGAATCGATAATTCTGGAAACCACCACAGCTACTGGTGATCCACTCTCCCAAGTCCCTCTAGCCGGGGCTGGTTGGGCTGCCCTGAGGCTAAAACCTCAGGTTTACTAGGGGCTGGGCTCTGCTCCCAGAAGGCTGTGATGGACTCTTCCTGTTTGTCTGCTGAGCTGCCTTCAGTGGGAGGTCACTTTGTGGGTCCTGTAGCCCTAAAGTTTGTTTAGTCATTTTTGATAGGCATTTGAGGTGGTTGTTGGGGGGAGCTTCTACACCGCCATCTTGGCTCTACCCCTGACCCCTCCCTCATTTTGCAGAGGGGAAGAAAACAAGATTTATTAAACCCCCTGCTATGTGCCAGTCACTTTACAAATACCTTGTCATTACTCCCCATTTTACAGGAGAGGAAGTTGAGGCAGACCAAGGTTTAGTGCCTTGCTTGGGGTCATACTGCTATTCATTGGGGCCAGATTTGGATTCAGGTCTTCCTAACTCCAGGCCCAGGCTCTATTCACTCACTACACCATCTAGCTGCCTCCCTGGTTATGTAACTTGTCCAAGGTCCTGAGGGAAGCAAATAGAACCAGGATTTGAACCCAGTTCTGATTCCAAAAGATGGGCTCTATTAACTCTGCTATGTCTCCATTCACATCCCAGCCCATCCATGACTTGCTGTGCCATGCTCTTCCTCCGTGTGCTTTTTGTCAATGGAGATGCAGCCTAGAGCAGTGGAGAAAGACCTAGATTTGGAGACAGAAGACTTGGGTTTCAGTCTTTGTTACCCAGTCTGTGTGACGTTTGGGCTCCAGCAAATGAGGCTGTTGAACTGAATGACCCTGAAGGTCCTTCCTAGCTCCAAATCTTAACTAGATGCACTTGAGGCCTTCTGGTTCTATCAGAACATCGGTGATCTCATCAGTTTGGGAACCTTTTATACCTTCACATCCTATGGAACCCAACGATTAAATGTGCACAAAGCTATGATTCACAGATGATGCTCCAGTAGGAATGATTGAACATAATGGAATACCGTGCCAAGAGACATGGTGAGTATGAGGAATTCAGGGAAACTCGGGAAGCCATGTAAAAACAAAGACTGAGTAAAGTAGGCAGACCAGCAGCAAGATTTACACACTGACCTCAATATTGCAAAAGAAAACAACACTGGAAGAACTCTGATCAGTTTGTCGAGTAATTATGACTTCAGAGGGCTGATGATGAAACATCACAGGCTCAGAAGGAGATGCGTATTTTGGACAAGTCTTGTGTTGAGTTGTTTGAATGGTTCTTTGTTGCAAGTGAGGGATTTTTTCATTATCAAAGATGGGAAAGGGAGAGCAGTGTAAAAAACAACAAAATGTCAATAGACCTTTTTTTTTTAAAGAAAAAGGAGAAAAAAGCAAAAATTTTCCATGTAAAAGCCAGAGTATTTTATCAAGAATCAACAATCCTGGGGACCACTGCCCAAATCCATTCATATCTAAGTCGTGGCACCACTAAGCAAATCAGTGAAAGTAATTTACAGGAAACATGGGGCCTACCACAAAAGGTCTCAACTTCCTGCCCAGATGTGATTCCAGGCCCTTCTTCAGTATTATAAACAATCAATCATGGTGAAATAGGCTTGTTTATACAATAGATATCAAGCTGCTGTGCAGTCATGCCAAAAAAAAAAAAACCTTAGAATCACAGGTTTTCAGAATTAGAAGGGAGCTCAGAAATCTAATCCAACCCAAACCTGAATCAGATTCCTTACTACCACACACCTGACATCATTCCATCTTGACTTGGAGACCTCCACGGAGGAGGGACCAGCTATTTCCAGAGGCAGCCTGTTTCACCTTTGAGTAGGTCTCCATGGCAGGAAGTTTTTCTTTTCATCAAACCTCAACTTCCCTTTTTAAATTTTTTTTCAAGGTCCACCCATTCCTCCTTGTTTTGCCCTCTGGCCAAGCAGAACCTAAAAAGTTTAATTGACTTTTTTTATGTGATGATGGCTTAATGCAGTGATGGGGAACTGCAGCCTCAAGGCCATGTGGGGCCCTCAAGGTCCTCCAGAACAAATTTGAGGACCTAGAGGGCCATAGATGGCCTTGAGGCTGCAGGTTCCTGCTCCTGGCTTAGTGTATTCCCAGCCTTCTCCAGGAGAACATCCACAGTTTCTTTATTCCCACACAGAGTGATCTTAAGATCCTTTGCCCTCCTTTTACCCATGTGCTTCTTAAAATGTGATACTTAGAGCCAGATGCAATATTCTGTGTGCTCTGATGATGGCAGGGGTGTAACAATGCTACCAATTTTAAAATTCTGAATTCTGATTGCAGCCAAAGATTGCATTAATTTTCTTCACTATCATATCACACTGGTGGTGCATATTGAGACTTAGAGTCCACTCAGACCCTCAGATTGTTTTCCCATGAGCTACGGTAAGGGGAGACCTCATTTGAGGTCTTATTTTTTATTTTTACTTTTTTTTGCTTTTTGGAGGGCAATTGGGGTTAAGGGACTTGCCCAAAGTCACACAGCTAGTGAGTGTGTCAAGTGTCTGAGGCCAAATTTGACCTTAGGTCCTCCCGATTCCAGGGCCGGTGCTCTATTAACTGTGCCACCTAGCCGCCCCATTTGAGGTCTTTAATAAGACTGAATGACCACTTGCCAGGTACATTGTAGGAAGGATTTTTTTTTCACTAGATGAGGTCTTGAGATCCTTTCCACTTTGAAATTCTGTGACTCTGTTGACTTGCCGTGCCTCCCTCATTTTGTACTTGAGTACCCTAGGGGGAGGTAACCAGTTTGTGATAGAGAAAGAGATGAGATCTCAGTGAATCCTGAGAGCCTTCCTAGATTTGGGGAGAGTTGTTTCCAAAGGATTCAGAAAAAGCAGAGGCAGGAAACCCTGACCTAAGATTCTGTCAGAGGAAGGCAACCCAGGAGAGAAGGTGAGTTCTCAGCAATGAAACTGAGGAACAATTCTAAGAAAAAAAGAAGTGGTCTGGAGCAGAGACGTCAACTTTGTGGCCCCATTTCCTATCTGAGTTTGACACTACTGGTCTGGAGAGACCCATGTCAGTGCAGAGAGAACTTACCAATTAACTTGGATTTTTAAAAGACATGTACAAAAGGTGGCAGCATTTGTCAGTGCTGAGTCCAGAGTGATTAGAAAATACCTCAGAATCTGTGGATGCTTTAGATAAAGTTGCTCAGGAAAGAGAAGATACTCAGAAGATGCTTCAGACAGGTCAAGAAAAACCAAGACCAAGTGCCTGCAGAAAGTAGACATTGGGACACATTCTCTGGCACAAGTACAAGCAATGACCAATACCTTGACACCCAAACAAAAGATACCACCGGAAGAAGATCCTCGCACTGCCTTAGGTGGAACAGTCAGACTGAGGCTCAAAAAGTACTTACTTGGGAAAGTACAGAAGAAAAAAATATTTAGAAAGGAGGAGAAAAATTTTCAAAGTTTCCTTTGAAACTTTCCACATCTGCTGAAGCCCCAAATTGAGGTCTAACTAAGGATACTGCAAACTCTTTTTCCTTTTCCTAGTTCTATTTCACCCTAGTAAAATTCGACTTTTTAAACTTAAATTGTCATTTGTAACATGGGGGAAAAAATCACACATTTTATTTTCACTACCCTCCAACTGAAATTGTAGCATTTCCTTCAATTATTTAAAAATATTATTCTGAGAAGGGGTCCAAGGATGTTGCCAGTCTGTCTAAAGGGTCTATGACACCAAAAAATAAAAGTAAAAAAGATTAACAACCACTGTATTAGGCATGGTATTGTCATCCCCATTTCATAGATGTGTAGGCTGAGGCTCAAAGAATTGAGTGTCCATACAACTCCTAAGTGTCAGGACAAGGATGTGAGCCCAGGGCTTCCCGATTCCCTAGCCAGGACGCCCTTTCCCGCTCGTCCCCAAATCCACTATGCTTCTCTCCTCACCCACCTCCTTCAGGATGCCGAGTTCTCTCCAGTTTCTTGGCATCTTTTTTCCTTTCTTTCCTCCTGGTGGTGTTCTTCCTTCTACAGAGGGCCCTGAACTTGGACTCAGGAAGACATAGGCTCAAGTCTTCTTGTCCATGGACAAGACTATGAAACTTTGCACTTTCTGAGCCTCAGGCTCCTCTGGCTAATAATTAATAATAACAATAGTTAACATTTATATAGCACTTTTCATGGGACAGGCGCTGAACTAAGTAAGTTTACAAGTGTCATCTCATTTAATCCTCACAACAACCCTGGGAAGTAGGTTGCTGTTATTATCCCCATTTTACAGAAGAGAAGACTGAGGCAAACAGAGGTTAAGTGACTTGCCCAGGGTCACACAGCTAGTAAGTATCTGAGGCTGGATTTGAACTCAATCCCTCCTGAGGGTAATAATATTTATTGTAACCAACCAATCAATCAAAAAGTTCTTGTTAAATGCTTACTGTGCTCCAGATGCTAAGCTAAGGGCTGGGTATACTAAATAAAGCAAAAGCAATCCCCTCCATCAGATCTTCCATTCTAATAGGGGAGAGAATTCACACACAGAGGTGCCAAATATGGAAGGCGATCTTTGTGGTAAAGGTCCTGATAGCAGTGCTTATCTTGTGGAAGGCATGAAAGCCAACTCACACAGGTCAAGGACTCTGAAAACTTTGAAGAGTTATAGAAATGCCAATTATCAGTCACTGTTGCCCTTGAGAACAGGGGCCTCCGCAAGCCTCCCCCCCCTTCTCTTCCAGCAGTAAGACTGGCACGTCCCTGCCACAGACGACTGACCGGGAAATTATCAGTTATCCTCGAGCTGAAATTGGAGCAGGAGAGTGACTCATATGTTATTAGGTTGTTTCTTCAAGCAAAAAAAAAAAGTGCATTCTCTGTAGGGCCCTGCCATGTTTTTCTGTATGCCAATAATTCTGGGGTCTCCAGAGAAGTTCACAGTGATGTTCACAGGTAGGCGGTGCAATAGATAGAGTGCCAGGATTGGAATCAGGAGGACCTGAGTTCAAATCCAGCTTCAGACACTTGTTAGCTGTGTGACCCTGGGCAAGTCACTTACAAAACCACTGTCAAATGCCAAACCACTCCAGTATCTCTGCCAAAAAAAACCCAAATGGGGTTGCAAAGAGTCTGAAGTGAACGAACAACAACAATGGGACTGTTAAATCATAGAGTTCAAAATGGAAGCCCAAGTGTGCTGGTAAATGTATAACAATCCAGATCCTGGGTGGGGGGCAGGGATGTATATACAAATGCCTTTAAATTTAATTTGCAGTTACATTTTCTTAAGTCCAGATCATCAATAATTAGGTAAGTGACAGAGGATAGAGTTTAGGGCCTGAAGTCAGGAAGACCTGAGTTCAAATCCAGCCTCAGACACTTGCTAGCTGTGTCACCCTGGCCAAATCACTTAACTTCTGTCTGCCTCATTCTCTTCAGCTGTAAAATGGGCATAATAATAGCACCAGGATTGTTGGGGGGATCAAATGAAGTAATATTGTCAGGTGCTTACCACAGTTCCTGGTATGTAATAGGTGCTTGATAAATGCTTAGTCCCTTTCCCTCATTACCCAAAGCAATCAATCAAACCCTGATTTGTAGTCTTTTTCTTGGTGATTTCTGCGGCTTAACATGCTCACACTGAAAATTTAAATCAGCTCTTAAAAGGTGAACAGACCTAAGAGCTCATCTAATTCAGTCCCCTCATTTTTTTACAGAAGAACAAACCAAAGTCCCAAAGGGAATTGGATTTGTCCAAGACCACAAAGAAGGCAGAGCTGGGATTTGATCTCTGTGTGACCTTGGGCAAGTCAACTTCCCTGGGCTTCAGTTTCATCTTTTGCAAAATGAAGGCTGTGGAAGGGATGGCCCCTGAGGACCCTGTAAGGCTAAGCCCAGCTTTATCCTTCCCTACGTGTCCTTCCCTTCCCCCTCACGCCAAGCAAGAGCTTAAGTTACAAAGATGTCCTTTACGCTCTCCTGTCTGCATATTCTTGGGGGACTCTCTCCCGTGGGCTTCACTTTCCTCCCCTATAGAACAAAGGTGTTGGAGTAGATGACCCCCAACCAGCGCTAAACACGGGGTCCTTTTAGTCCCTGGACATTTGCCAAGCAAGCAAAAAGGAGCGAATTTGAATTGGTTTGTTCCTAATTAATCTCCTGTTACAGGCATCTGTAACTTGACAACCTGCTTGGAATCATGAACAATTAGTAAATTATTAACCAATTTCTCTGCAATTCTTCCCCACACATAAAAGAGTCTAGGAGAGAAAGTGTCCCTTCCACTCACAAGCCCCCTAGCAAAATTCCACAAGTGATATTCCAAACACTTACTTCAATGTTTGAAGGATCCTTGGTTTCATGAGGTGGGGGGGTGGGGATAGGGGAGGGAGTTTCCCTCTTTCCTCCTTAAGATCCCTGCCCCTCCATGTCTTAGCAGATAATCTTTGTAAGTTTCTGTGTCCATAAAAACAAAACTAAAAAAAAAAACAAACAAAAAACCCCAAGCCCAGACAAATTCCTTCCCAGGTGATCAAGTCTCCAATGACGAACTTCGGCCCAATTTTCAGAGAGTGGACCATTGCCAGGCCCTTGTTCCTCGAAGCCCTGGCACCTCATATAGATAGATGGTTAAGAGCTGCTGAATCTTGGGCTCCCCTGGCAGAGCCTTTGAGATCCTGGGGTCTCCTCCCCTCCCCACAATGAACGAAAGCATCTGGGCTCCATCCCTCGTTCTTGTTTGTTTGAGTCCTTCTTGGGTTACCAAGTCTACAAAACACTTCAAGTAACTCGAGTTCCCTGGAAACCAAAAATCAACTTTGGTTTTGCTTCCTGGTCTGGATACTATCGCAGTTTGTAGCAACACCTGGTGGCCAAAAGAATACTAGTCTTTAAGAAAAAAGAATAGTATAAGGGGTCTGAGAAAAGTACCAGGGATTTAGGGTTGGTGCCTGGCTCTGGATGGAGGGGTGTGTCTCTATGCATGTTGGGGAGTGGGAGATGGAAATTGGCCTGTGGCTCTCTGCCCACTCTCCATTCGAACTCATGGCCTTTTTAAAATCCCTGCCCTCTTCCTCTTAGATTGTCCCCAGCTCTTCAAGCAATTCAGAGGAGAGGAGCTGGGGGCAGTTAATGCTGCTGCAGTCAGTCAGAACAGGTCAGAGCATCCCAATTAATCCCCAGAGTCCTGGTGGTGGGAGGGGAGAACAGTAAACATACTTCTGGTAACCTCCAGGCCCAACCTTAAATAACGTTTTATATAAACCTCTGTGAACAGCCTCATGACGGCATTTCCCTTTCAACAAAGGTGAGAAATCATGTTCTGTTCTTTTGTGGTTCCTCTCATTCAGAGATGCCAAGACTCGCCACAAACACTAAAGTGTTCTTCCCACAAGACTCAGCCCTCCCCAGGGTCATGAACAGTCTCTGAATTTGTGGGTAGAAATTCCAGAGAAAGGCTGGAATTCCAGAAGATTTGCTTTGGTTTATTTTGCTGGGCTGTGCTCTGGGGGATAAAAAGAAGGGTAAGACTCCGTTCCTGCCCTCAGGAGCTCCTGGTGTTGTTGGGGAGCTGGGACAAACTCACACACACACATTTGTTAAACATGAATGCATTTCCTTAATTTCCTAATAGTTAGTGAGACCATCCAGACATCCAGATATTCCTCCTTAGACTTCAAGCTTGTTGAGGACAGGGACTGTCTTTTGCCTCCCTAACACTTGCCACAGGGACTAGCACATGGTAGGTGTTTAATAAATGTTTATTGACTGATTGACTTTATGGATGATATTATGCCCATTGTATCAAGCCATAGAATATTACAGAGCCTTCTAAATGAGGTAAAAAAAAATAAAATCATTCAAACCAATCATCCCCACAGGAAAAACCAAGTGGATTTACCGGTGGTAATGCATTATATAAATGCTAGCTAATATTAAGCATTAATTAAACTCCCACTCCAGGTATTGTACTAGAAGCAAAAACTGATTACAAAGACAAAGACAAAACAGACCCTGCCCTCAAGGACCTTACATTCTGCAGGGAGAAACAACATGATTCCTCATAAGCAAGTAAGTTAATACAGAATATGAAGACACCTTGTCCATTGACTAAGTGGCATGGTGGATAGGCTTCAGGACATGGAGTAGAGAAAACCTGCCCCAGGTACCAGTATTAGCCGTGTGATACAGGGTAAGTCGCTTAACTTCTTTCAGGCTCACTTTTCTCATCTATAAAATGGGAATGTTACGAGTACCTCCCTCCCAGAGTTGTTATGAGGACACATGAGATAAGATATGTACACTCCAAGTGTTTTCAAACCTCTAAATGATAGATAAATGATGATGGTGATTATTAGTTGTTATTATAATCATATATCTTGAATAGACTCTGTATGGAGAGAATGAGCAGAACCCAGAGCTAAACTGGGAAGAAAAAGGTCGAATGACCCATTTGGCAAATTGCTTAGGGTTTTTTTTCTTTTTTCTTTTTGAAGGGCAATTGGGGTTAAGTGACTTGCCCAAGGTCACACAGCTAGTTTTTGTGTTAAGTGTCTGAGGCTGTTTTGAACTTAGGTACTCCTGACTCCAGGGCCAGTGCTTTATTCACTGCACCACTTAGCTGCACCCCCCCTTTTAGGGGTTTTAATGACCCCATGTTTCTCTTTAAAACAAAGGCTCATGTTTAAAAGCAAATGAATAAAAAAACCTTTTATTTTTGTAATGAACAAAAATAAATTTTCTGTCTCTCCTTCTGCCCTGCCCTTCCTCACACACTTAAAAGAAAAGAAAGATGAAACAAATATGTGTTGGGACACAAAACAAATTCCGTTAATAATGACATGTCTGCAGGAGGAGAAGTGTGTCCTGGTGAGGCCCCAGGGGAGGACCCCAGTAGGGGGTAGGGACCTGGAACTGGGACAAAGCAAATGCAGAATGAATGTGGTTGGCTCACTGGGGCTTGAAGTAGGGAACTGGGAACCCAGCCCAGAACTCATTCATCCATCCCGTCCTGGGTCACCCCCACCCCCACCAAGAGATGAGACAGACCCAGAGGACCTCTTCCCTTTGCCACTCAGTGGTTAGAATTTGAGGATCAGGGGCGACTAGGTGGTGCAGTGAGTAGAGCGTCGGCCCTGGAGTCAGAAGGACCTGAGTTTGGATCCGGCCTCAGACACTTAACACACACACACAAACAAAAACCTAGCTGTTGACCTTGGGCAAGTTACTTAACCCCAATTGCCCTCCAAAAGGAAAAAAAAAGAATTTGAGGATCAATACCTGAATATTCTGTATTAACTTATTTCCATACATTGGATCATGTTGTTTCTCCCTGGAGAACTTGAGGTCCTTGAGGGCAGGGACTTTTTTGTTTTAACCTTCCTAATCAGTTTTTGCTTCTAGTACAATGCCTGGAATGGGAGTTTAATTAATGCTTAATGATTAATTATCATATTAGCTAGCATTTATAGAATGCGTCACCACTAGTAAAGTCCTTTAGACATTTTATCTTATTTGACATGTGGGTGAAGCATCCTTGGAAGGTTAGGATAGGGCCGTATCCTTGCCCCAACACTTAGCAGTCACTCCAAAGTGACTTAATACCAGTCACCCTATTTCTCTGAACTGCCTCCTTTTCCTCATCTGTCAAGTAGGGGACAGTATGTGCATTATCAATCTCATAAGGTTGTTGTGAGAAAAGTACTCTGAAAATTGTAAATTACTATGAAATATGAATCTTCATTGTTTCTATGGAGGCCTTGAATGCAAGGTTAAGGACCTTGGCTTTTATCCCATAGGTAATAGAAATCCTTCTACGGAGGACCAATGTCATAATAATGACAACTGGCATTTCTAAATGACTTGCAGCCTTTCAAAGCACTTCACCTGTGTCCTCTCATTTGGCCTGCAGGGGATCCTTATAACGTAGGTGCTTAAGTGGTCACCCAGTGACCAAGTCTAGTGTTCTAACCACTATTCCACACTGTCTTTCAAACCAGGACAAGAGTCATGAGATGAGAAATCATGGAGAGGTGGGATCTGAGACGGGTGAGTGGGAAGGGGTTCCCACATTGAGGAAATCATAGCTCATTCATCAAGGGAGGAGCTCTTTTCTGAGGAGGGGTTATCCCGATGAAGAAGCTGATCAAGACTGGCTTTTAGGGAGATTAGCATGACCGCAGGTGTCCTGAGTATAACGGAGTAGGGAGAGCTGGAGGCCGAGCCGCCAGACAGGAGGTGATTCCAATGGTCTGGGTATGATACAGGGGAGAGGGGCGTCAGGAACAGAGAGGAAGGGGTAGATGTGAGAGGCAATAGGAAAGGAGAGTCAGCAGGGTCTAGTGACTGAGTGTGGAGTGCTTTGTTCTGCTCTCTCAAAGAGGGAAGTACCCACCTTGACTCAAGGGAGATGGACGGGCCTTCAGCTTTGCTTCTCAGAAGGTAGACCCCATTTCAGTCCAGTGATGTCCGTGGCTAAAAATCTCTCCTGTGACATTGATTCAGATGAGATATTAGGAACATAAAATGCCAGAGCTGGAAGGTTCATTTTGTCAAAATGTCCTCATTTTGCAGATGGGGATACAGCTCCAAAAAGGGGAAGAATTTTGGCCTTGGATCACAGCCAGTAATGGGGTTATGGCTCCCTCTTCTGACTCCCAGTTAGATGCTTCCTCTCCCCTATAACTCTTCTTAAAGGTTTTGACATCACTTCATGCTCTGCTTTCCTTGATTCAGTGGAATGTAAGCTCCTGAGGGCAGATGGTTTTTTTGTTTTTATATTCTCAGCTCTCCCAACCCCCTCTACGTGTTCACACACTCTCCCCCATGCCCAGGATGCCCTCTCTCTAACTTCTACTTTCCTTTCAGTCTCAGCTCAAACCCCATTTTCTCTTTTTCTTCTACTTAATAGTATTTTATTTTTCCCAATTCCGTGTAAAAATAGTTTTCAACATTCACTTATATAAGATTTTGAGGCCCAAATTTTTTTCCTCCCTTCCCCTTCCCCGAGATGGCAAACAATCTGATATTGGCTATACATGTACAATCATATTAAACATATTTCCATATTATTTATGTTGTGAAAGAAGAATCAGAACAAAAGGGAAAAACCACAAGAAAGAAAAAGAGAAAATAGTATGCTTCAATCTGCATTCAGACTCCATGTTCTTACACTAGATGTGGCAAATCCTATTCTTTTGTAGTAATAAAAAGGTCTTTCCCTCCCTCCTACTGCTAGTGCCTTGCCCTCTTAGATTCCCTTCCATTTAAACAGCATCTATCTATCTATCTATCTATCTATCTATCTATCTATCTACCAATCTATCCATCCATCTATCCATCTATCTATCCATCCATCTATCTATCTATTTATAATATATATATGTACACACACATATACATGTATTTGTATGCTGTCTCCCGCATTAGACTGTGAGTTCCTTGTTATCAGAGACTGTATTTTTATCTTTCTTTGTATCTTTAATCCTTAGAACAATGCCTGACACTCAACAAATACTTGTTGAATTGAATGAAATTGACAGGAGTAAAGGGAATGAAATAATATTAATAATAATAATAATAATAACTCACACTTATATAGAACTTTCTTTAAACTTAGTAGGTGGGTAGCTTGCTCCTGATTTCCCTCTGCGCCTGTGATTTAAGTAATAGAGAAGATTTCCTCATTCAATAGTGTCAGCATTCTCATCCTCACTTTAGGGAGGAAGAAACTGAGGGTCAAAGAAATTAAGTGACTTCGTCATGAGGTCACACAGCTATCAGAGTCAAGAATGAAACTCAAGTCTCCTGACTTCCCACTACATTATATAGGAAGTATTGGCTTTAAAAAAATAAAGAAACCTCTTAGGGCTTTTAGTGGTCCCAAACTTCTTGAAATAAAGTCTCATCTTTTTATTTTTAAAAACTTTTTTTTCTCCAAGAATCAGCATCTATTTGTATCTCTCTCTGCTAAATTGGAAACAAAACAACAAATCCTTGTAACAAATATACATAGGCAAGCAAAACAAATTCCAGTATTAGCCACATCTAGGAATGTCCATGGAGGTCCAGCTGTTAGAATGTCAGATGAATGGGGGTTTGTTCATTAAGTAATGCAACCCCGTGGGATTTTTCCTGGTGTAACCCATGCATGTGTCATATTTCCCCTGGCGAGGCTGGATAAATAACCTCGTGGTGGCACATGGTGCTAATAATCCTGGGAACTGTATTTCTTCCAAGCAGGAGAAGGGAGGACCCTTATTAAAAAATCAGCACTGGAGGGTGGAGATTCTGGGACAGAGGGAGTTTAAAAAGCACTCTGGAGACAGAGAAGAGAATTGGAAGTAGATTGTAGCAGTGTCAATCAATCAATAAACATTTATTAAGTGCCTACTGTGTGTTGGGCACTGTATTAAGAGCGGGCTAAAGGGAGCATAGACTTAGAGATGGAAGACTTCTTAGGAACCTCTTAGCCATTTTTGCACCTTGGCTCAAGCCTGGCTTAATGAGACAATCCATCAGAGAATGACTGAATTCTGGCTTCTTGGAGAAATCACAGAAACAAATGTGAATCTTCTCCATTCTCACTTTCTCTTATTTGTGTTTGTGGCAGAAGCAGTGGGTGATAAGGGTTGATAACACTACAGGTTGCTTTGATATTCAAATATTTGCCCACTAATTGTTCACTTTTTCTAATAATGCTTCAATGAAGATAAGACAGTTAATGGTATCTGGACTTTTGTGTTTTGCCTCAGGAGGCATAAAAGGTAAGGAAACCACTGGATATTTGATTTCACTAAATTCAGCTGACTGGAAAACTGCCAGCAAGGTCTGGCAAATGACAAATTGCCTGGGAGCTCAAAATATCTGAAGAATTCTATTTGCAGTTTCATTTTAAAGCAAATTTGCAGAGAAAGTAAGCCAAGTAGAACTGTGACCAGCTTGCTGAACCCCTAAGTGTTAATCCCATTACCTTCAAACTGGGGCTTGTGCCTGAGGCCTTAAGGGTAGAGTAAAAGGGGAGAGACCTATAGAATGTTATGACCTGAGCCTGTCCCAGTAATCCCTGTTGAGCAAACTAGGGACTGGAATCAGGAAGACCCGAGTTCAAATCCAACCTCAGATGCTTGCTAGTTGTGTGACCCTGGGCAAGTCACTTAACCACTTAAGTAACTTAACCACTATCTGCCTCAGTTTCCTCATCTGTAAAATGGGGATAATAATAGGTAGCACCTACCTCCCAAGATTGTTGTGAGTCCTAATTGTGACAATAACTGTAAAGTGTTTAGCAGCACACAGTAGGTACTATAATTAAATTATTCTTTATTTGATGTCTGTGTGGGGGAGATCTATAGTAAGCCAGCCCCAAGAACTTGGGGAAGATTCTCCACGGTCCCTCAGCTTTCTCATCTTCAAGAAAACTCCAGCAACACAAGCACGTTTTCTTGTGAAATTTGTCTCAATGCAAGCAGGGGCACTTCTTCATTTCATGACACTCACCCGAGGTGGCTATTTTTTCCATGTTACTCATGCAAATGCTTCATGCCTCATTCCCCTCCAGGTTTCGTTCTGGGTCTGCCCACACATCTGCACATTCAGGGAGGTGCACAGGAGGCTCCCCCCCCAGAGATCACTGCACTTGTGAGGAGCTCTGGAGGGATCTATTTCAGTAGTCTGGGGGTTTCCTCTGCAGCCTCGGACTTTTGGAGACTGATGCTGGACTCTGTCAAGGCCTGGGACATTCTGTTTTTATTTTTGTTTTAAAATATTTTATTGATGCACTTTAAAAAAAATCTTTGTCATTTCCCAATGATTTTCCCTCCCGATGGTCCCCACCTTTTGACAGATAAGTACAATCAAGCAAAACAAATGAGTACATTAGTCATGTCTGAAATGGATACTCCATTCCCCCACAAGCACCACTAAGGGGAGAAATTATTGTGGAGAAGGAGCCCACATTCCTCATCATCACCATGGCCAACTTTTACTCTCTCTATGATTTTCAAGAGTCCTGGGGGCTCCCTTCTGTCCCCCTGCCCAACCCTGTTAGACCACTGTACCTGCTGCTAGCTCAGCCTTTACAGCCCTTAGCTGGGGAGACAGCACTTATGGAGAAGGAGAGGGAAGCAAGAGGGAGATCTGGTATCATGGGAAGAGCCCTGGATTTGGGGTTGGGAGCCCTGGGTCTTCTAGTCTTGGTTCTACCCCTCATTAGTTGAATGGCCTTGGACAAATTCCTTTATCGTCCAGAGTCTATAAAATGAGGATAATGGTACCTTGTCCAGACACATATCCCAATACAGTCTTGATCCTGAATTCCCACTTTGTTGGTGTCTGGTGAGATTGTCGCCCATGACTGAGATGGACCCACTTGTGCAATAAGATTTGGGCTGGGGGTAGGGATGGGGCAGGAGAAGATCCTCTGGTGATCCTTTTTGTGAGCTGGCCTCATTTCTACCTTTCAGAACCCCAATCTTCCTTCAAGGCTAAACTAAGGTTGTCACCACCTCCATGGAGTCCTTCCTGATCTCTATGTGTGTTCTCCCTTCTCAGATTGTGTCAGGGTGCTTTGTCTCATCTCTCCTTTGCTCTGTTCACCCCCTCTCTTTTATTATCTCTGGACATATTTAGACACCCCCCCCCAAAGGAGGTAAGCTCATTGAAGGCAGGAACTGTTTTATATTTGTCTTTGTACCTTAGGAACCAGCTCAGTGCTTGGCACATAGTAGGTATCGAATAAATGCTTGTTGGGTTAAATTCATGGGAATGCTTGGAATGTTCAGAACACAGTGGGAGGAGACCTTGAACTCCTGGATATTGAGCTAGAAGGGGCCAAACCTGTCATTTAGTCACACAGGTAGCAAGCTTCAGAAGTCGAATTTGAACTCGGGTCTTCTGACTACAGAACTCCAGTCTCTACAGGTCAACTTACAAATGCCCAAGGCAAGGACAAGTGGCATGAAAACGATCATCAATGCACAAATATTTACCAGGCACCTTAAGGGCTTGATACAGAGCATCTGTACCAGTACAGAGAATGAACAAGTTCCTATATGTAATGAGCTTACATTTCTAATGGGGGAGACCAATGAGAACATATACAAACATATTGGGTGAATATAAATGTAGACACAGTAGTCAAGGAGGTTTGAGAGGAAGGGAACTGGCATTTCGAGAGATCAGAAAAGACTCCATTAAGAAGATGGTGTTGGGGTGGCTAGGTGGCACAGTGAACAGCCCTGGAGTCAGGAGGACCTGAGTTCAAATTCGGCCTCAGACACTTAACACTTACTAGCTGTGTGACCTTGGGCAAGTCACTTAACCCCAATTGCCCTGCCTTCTCCCCTCCAAAATAAAAGCAAAAAAAAAAATGGTGCTTGAAAAAATTTCATCTAAAAGGAACAGAGGGAGGGAAGGAGGGCATTCCAGGCGTGTGTGCCTGTCAGAGCAAATGCAGAGAGAGGAAATGGAGGAACAGAGGACAGTTTGCCTGGATCACAGAGGAAGCACTCAGAGAAGAGAAGGGATGTATCTGCCCAAGGTGAAAAGCCACGATTAGATTTGGAATGAATGAAACTAACTGAGAAAACCATGAAGTTTCATCCGCCCACTGTGCGGTTTTTACAGACTTGGTGCTCTTCCTCCTTCTGCTCCTTTTTTCTGCCTTGGTATTAGTCCGAAAATGTGCTGAGGAAATGAATGGGTCATAAGGGAGGGGGGAGGGGAGAGAGAAAAAGAGAGAGACAGAGACAGGGAGACAGAGAGGAGAGAAAAGAGAGAGACAGAGACAGGGAGACAGAGAGGAGAGAAAAGAGAGGGAGAGACAGACAGAGACAGGGAGACAGAGAGGAGAGAAAAGAGAGGGAGAGAGAGACAGAGACAGGGAGACAGGAGAGAAAAGAGAGACAGAGACAGAGAGGAGACAGAGGAGAGAAAAGAGGGAGAGAGAGAGGAGAGAAAAGAGAGGGAGAGAGAGACAGAGACAGAGAGACAGAGAGGAGAGAAAAGAGAGGGAGAGAGAGACAGAGACAGGGAGACAGAGGAGAGAAAAGAGAGGGAGAGAGAGACAGAGACAGGGAGACAGAGGAGAGAAAAGAGAGAGAGACAGAGAGGAGACAGAGGAGAGAAAAGAGGGAAAGAAAGAGAGAGAGAGAGGAGAGAAAAGAGAGGGAGAGAGAGACAGAGACAGGGAGACAGAGAGGAGAGAAAAGAGAGGGAGAGAGAGACAGAGACAGGGAGACAGAGAGGAGAGAAAAGAGAGGGAGAGACAGACAGAGACAGGGAGACAGAGAGGAGAGAAAAGAGAGGGAGAGACAAAGAGACAGGACAGAGAGGAGAGAAAAGAGGGAGAGAGACAGAGACAGGGAGACAGAGAGGAGAGAAAAGAGAGGGAGAGACAAAGAGACAGAGACAGGGAGACAGAGAAGATAATCTTATTGGGGGGGAGGCAACAGCAGTTGGGAAGATTAGAAAAGGCTTTTGGCAAAAAGTTGCACCTGAATTGAGCTTTGAAGTACACTAGAGATTCTATTTTTTTTTAAATTTTTTTATAAGCAATTGGGGTTAAGTAACTTGCTCACGGTTACACGGCCAGTCATTATTTATGTGTGGGTGCTCATTTTCTGAGGCTGGGTCTGATCTCGGGTCATCCCAACTCTGAGGCCAGCGCTCTTACTCACTGTGCCACCTAGCCGCCCCTAGAGATTCTAGAAGGTAGAAGTAAGGAGGGAGAATGGGGCAATGAGGTGGTTCAGTGTATATTGTCAGGAAGACCTGAGTTCAAATATGAGCTCAGACACTTACTAGCTGTGTGACCCTAGGTAAGTCACTTAACCTCTGTTAACCTTTATCTGCTGGAGAAGGAAATGTCAAACCATTCCAGTATCTTTGCCAAGAAACCCCTGTGGAGAGGAATGGT
This sequence comes from Gymnobelideus leadbeateri, assembly GCA_011680675.1. Taxonomy (NCBI): domain Eukaryota; kingdom Metazoa; phylum Chordata; class Mammalia; order Diprotodontia; family Petauridae; genus Gymnobelideus; species Gymnobelideus leadbeateri. Next base: position 1,289,444 of record WOXC01008487.1, on the reverse strand, counting down.
GGTTTATTGTCTACAGGGCTATGAAGAATCAGACACAACTGAACAACTATTACTCCCCTATCTCATGTGTTCTATCCACAGAACCACATAGCTGCCTAAAATAGAATTAAAAATCTTATATGGGGGCAGCTAAGTGGTACAGTGAATAGAACACCTGCCCTGGAGTCAGGAGGACCCGAATTCAAATCCAGTCTCAGACACTTCGCTCGAGTGCACACACACATACACCCCCCCCACATCCCCCCACCCCACTAGCTGTGACCTTGGACCTTGTGACCTTCCCCCCTCCAAAAAGCAAAAAACAAACAAAAGTCTTCTATGGTAGGAAAGCCAGTCTGAGAGTCAGGAGCTCTGATTTGAATCCCAATTCTGTCTTGTGCTGGCTGTGTGACCATGTGGCTTAATTACTTTGAGCCTCAGCTTCCTTATTTGTATAGATGGGGATAATCATGCTTACACCAACCATGGCTTTTGTGGAGAAAGACTTTTAGAAATAGGCTGCCTGCCTAGAACACTGTCAGGCCTAAAACACCATAGAAACGTGAATTATGTTGATAGAACCCAAGTGGAAGGGAGAAGTAGAATCTAATTAAGGGGAGAGGGGGCACTTTGAGCCTCAGGGAAGGATTCCTGAAGAGTTGTGAGAAGCAAAAGAGAGAGTGTAACAGTGAAACACCCACACTGGGGTGGGGGACCTCTGCCCTCAAGGCCACATGAGGCCTCTAGGTTCTCAAGTGCCACCCTTTGACTGAATCCAAGCTTCACAAACAGTCAAAGGGCTGCAATAAGAATTTCACAGAGTGTGTGTTAGCACCCTAGATTGATTATGGAGGAGGGTTGGAGAATTAATTGGGGTGTCTCTGTCAGCCTGGAGTAGATTGTTAAATTTTCAGTGTGAGAAAATCAGGGTTTAACTTATTGTTTTTTGATTGTCTAGACTTAAGAAAGCGAGGGAGAAAATATTATTAATGCAAATTAGACTTAAAAATGTGTCAAATGCATTTTTTCATTTCAGAGAGTTAGTTGTTAAACATTTACCAGCACATCCTTGCTGGTTAAGCTCCCCAGTACTGGGACCATACAGGATAGAGAGACAAACCAGAAACTATGTAGAGACCAGCAAGCAACAGGCAACAGATACTATCAAGAACAGTTTTCCAGCAAGGAGGCCAAGGCTATTGGGACTGAAGGTTTCAACTCTCTTATTCCAGTTGCAGAGAGAAAGCTTGCATATGCCTTCTTCAATGGGGTGGTGGTGGAGAAATTAATTTCCCAAACTAATGTGGGAGAAAGGGGATGAGATTATCCTTGATTGGGAACGTGGGCTATTGTTATGTTTTATTATTCATATTAGTTCCCATGAAATACTCCAATATTTTGGTGCTGTTGCTTGCCAGGGTCTGATAGCAATTTCAGCAACTGAATACTTTTTTTGGGGGGGGGAGAGGGCACTTGGAGTTAAATGACTTGCCCAAGGTCACATGGCTGGTTTTTGTGTTAAGTATCTGAGGCCGGATCCAAACCCAGGTCCTCCTGACTCCAGGGCTGGTGCTCTATTCACTGTGCCACCTAGCCACCCTAACTGAATACTTTTTAAAAAAAAATGTTATTTTCAGTTCCAAATTCTGTCCCTCCTCCAGTCCCTCCTCTACCTATTGAGAAGGTAAACAATACCTGAAATCATACATGGAACTGAATACCCAAGTAAAGCCAGTCTTTTAAATTGGGTGGGAACAAAAGTGAACGAGAGATAAAATACCATTGAAAATGCCTCAAGATTTGAACTTGACCCTGAAGGTCCAGAACCATTGGAACTTGAGCTACAGGTTGTTGTTTTTTTTCTTAATTAAAAACAAACAAAAGAACAAAAGAGACTTTAGTGAAAAATGGAAATGGGCAAGAGGCCAAAACACTTGGAATTCCCAAGAGTTTCTCTGACACTTTGGTGGGCCAGAATCTCAGAGGCCTTGGGTGACCTTTGGGCAGAATTTCCTGCTTTGGAGGAACCACTTCCTTTTGGTGCTTAGCCTGCTGAGCCTATGGCAGATCTTGTAAAGTAGGAGGAAAGAATAAGCTCTAAGGGTCATGGTCCTTACACCTGGAAAGGACCTCCGTGATTATCTTGTTTGAAACCCTCATTTTAGAGAAATGGAGCCTGAAGACAGGAGAGGTAAAGCAGGAGAAAGTGGGTTTTGTGCCTTGGTTCCTTGACCTTGTAACCCAAGAGCAAGAAGTACCAGTGGCTGGTGGAGAAACGGCTTGTTTTCCCTTTCAGGGACTCCTCATGCTCTCTCCTGCTAGGGAAAAGCTGCCAATGGAATGAAGTAAACTTCCAGACCACTGGCCTGCCTAGCAGGTCTCATGGATTTAATGAACATCTCTCAGTAGATGGCTCCCATCATGAGCCCTCCTGAGCTCCAATCCCATATCACTATTTATTAGACATTCTGAACTGGATGTCATAGAGACATCTTACGTTCACCATGGCTCAGACAGAACTCTTTGTCTTTCCCCCCAAACCCACCCTTCCTTTCAGACTTTTACCTTTCCAGTCATTCAGGTTTGCAATCTCATTGTCATACCTGACACTCCTTCATCATTGCACATATCCCGTCCATTGCCAAATCTTGTTTGTACCTTCACAATACCCCTCGTATCTCTCCCCTCCTCTCTCTTTGAACCCCTACCTAGTTCAGACTCTCATCACCTGGTATATTACTATCACCTAATAAGTTTCTCCCCATTCCAGGCTATCCCCCACACAGCCTCCATAGTGATTTTCCTAAAGCCCAGGCCTGACTGTGTCACTTTTCTACTCAAAGAGACTCCAGGGACTTCCTATTCATTATCTCTAGAATCAAATATAAACTTCCCTGTTTGGCATTTAAAACCTTTTGCAATCTGGCCTCCACCTACCTTTCCAGACTTATTATACACTAACCACCTTCACGTTATATCCTATGGTTTAGTCAAACTGACTTTCTTCCCGTTCCTACCACATGGCATTCCATTTCTCTCCTTATGTCCACATCTTAGGAACCCTAATCTCCTGTAGGTCTCCACTCACATTCTGCCTTCTGTATGAGAACTTTTCTGATCTCATTAGCTTCTAGTACCCTCCTTCTCCAAATTCCTTTGTATTTATTTTGTATTTACCTCTATGTGTATGTACATGTTGGCCCATAGAACATTAGCTTCTCTAGGGTAAGGACTGTTATACTCTTGTCTTTGGATCCTCAGACTCTGAGTTAAAAGAGCCTGGTAGAGTTCATTCTCCTCCAAGGAATGAGCACTATCGCAATGCTGTAAGTACTGATTAAATGTTTTTTTGGCTGATTACTTGTCCATGGCCCCAAATCCTCAAGCCACGTTGTGGTTCTGGGAAGGAGGGAGATGCTATTATTATCCCCTCTTTACAGATGAGGAAACTGAGGCCCAGAGAAAGAAGGTAAGTGACTTGCCTAGGGTCACATAGTATGCATCTGAGGTGGCATTTGAACTCAGATCTTTCTGACTCCAAGTCCAGTGCTCTTACCCACAATGATACCTCACTGTTTCCAAGAAGAGAGATACATAGTGGTGGGAAATCCCCTGCAAAGATGTATTGAGGTAGTTATTTGTCAGTGGAGCAGCAATAAATCTGTTGTCTTTCCCATGCTTTTGTCTGTCACTAGAAGCTTCTCAAACTTGTTAAACCTGATTACTTCTTCCTACTTCTGGTGATTCATACAGAGACAAACTATTTCCAGAAGGAATCCAAAAATGAATGCTGAGGATGATGAATTCCTAGGCAAGAAACTAAAGACCTTTAGGGCACTACAAAGAGAGTCAGTCAGCCTAGCCTTGTCAGGGAGAGGCTTCCCAACCACTACACCTTCAAAGATAGGGCAGAGAGCCTAGAAGATAGCCCAGAGGAGCCAGTGCCTTGTAACTGGAAGCAAAGAGCAGCAGAGGGCCCACAAGACTTCCAGGGAACATAATGTGGCAACCAGGAGGGGACAGCATGAAAACATTTGTACCTTTGTATGGTCAGAGGCATAAATTATCCTGGCTATACGTGCACCATATGTATGTGCCCTCTCCAGGTTTATACTCTGACTATATGGGTTCCTGGAATGTGTCCTTTCATATATGTTCATGTGTGTCCATATATGTTCATATGTGTCAATATATGTTCATATGTGTTAATATATGTTAATATATAACCTGTTCATATGTGTTCCTAATATGTATGCCTTTCATGAATGTTCTCTGGCCACAAGTGTTCTCTAAATGTCTACCTTTCTCTACTGGTGATTTGGTCACTTTTGGTAGAGTGTCCTGCTATGTATGGAGAATATTTTCTTGTTACTTTATTTACTATCCTGTTTGATTAAATAGATATGTATGAGTAATTGAACTAACCTGTCTTTTGGGGGCTAAAAATAAATGCATTAGGGGTCTTATTTAAAAGTAGAAGCATGAGTGGAACAAGTGATTTGAGTATTTGCTGTACCTCATAGTGCCTAGAATCCAGGGTAACTTGGGGAGGTACTATATGTTTGGGGGAGTATCTAGAGGCTACATATTAGAAATAAGGGGCACTTAACCAGTGATGGACTGTATCTAACAAGTGCCAATGGAAATAGATTTCCCTTGAGATTTACAAATCTAAACAAAAGGGTCTTATATGAAAAAGGAGAGGGAAATCCTTTATATCTATCTATCTATCTATCTATCTATCTATCTATCTATCTATCCAAATAGGTAGCTCAGTGGAAAGAGTGCTTGGGCTGGAATCAAGAAGACCTGAGTTCAAATCCAGCCTCAGACACTTACTAGCTATATCACCCTGGGCAAGTCACTTAACTTCTGTTTGCCTTAATCCATTGGAGAAAGAAATGGCAAACCACTCCAGAATCTTTGTCGAGAAAACCCCACAGACAGTATTGATGTGCTTTGGCTCACAGGGTACAAAGAGTTGTTTATGATTGAATGACTCAACAACAATCCAGATGGATACCAGGGAGAATAGCTATAACCTAGGAAAAATGGTAGTAGAGACTCCCAGTAACTGACAGGAGTCAAAACTCCAAGAAGGGAATTAGAAATCCAAATTCTGACCCTAAAGGTACAGATAAAGAGGCCTGTACACAGACACACAAAAGATGGGCAATGACTAAGGTGACCTAGAGGTCCTAATTCAAGGAAGCAAATTCCATCTCTTAGGTATCTCTTAGAATTGATGGGATGATGAGACTCATCACTGGAATATGGGGTTAGAAGGGTATAACCATCAAAAGAAACAAAACATATAAGGGGGATGAGTAGCAGAGTAGCATTGTATATTAATGAAATATAATCACGTGAGGATTGGAGGAAGATCAGCAGAAGGTGATGGAGAAGCAATATTCTCATGGTAGCATATTGCAGACCACCTGGACAGAAAGAGGAAAGAGATGAAGAATTCGGCTACTAGATCACAAATCCAGACCAAAGTCAGTCAACGAGCATTTATCAGCAACTATGCAGGATGCACTAGGCTAGGTGCTAAGGATGCAAGAGCAAAAGCAAAAAAGTCCCTGCCCTCAAGGAGTTTGCATTCTAAAGTATGTGTACGGATTTATTCAAAATATATACAAAGTAAACACAAAGTTATAGGGGGATGAGAGAAGGTATTAGCACCCATCGCTGGCAACATCAGTAAAAGCCTTCATTCTCTTTTTTAAAGTTTTTAAATTTATTTAATTTTTAATTTATAGAATAAGACAAACCTTTTCATAACACAGTATGATTAAAGAAGATGACTGCTCATGAATCTATTATGTACAACTTGCTATTCTTTTTAAACCTATAATAAAATCATGCAAATTTCTTTTTTTTCTTTTCTCTTTCCCCCACTCTCCATTGTAGAAATGGCTACCATTAGACACAAATACATGTATATGTATGTTTTTTTTTTCCTTTTGGAGGGGGAAGGCAGGGCAATCGGGGTTAAGTGACTTGCCCAAGGTTACACAGCTAGTAAGTGTGATCAAGTGTCTTACGCCGCATTTGAACTCAGGTCCTCCTGACTCCAAAACTAGTGCTCTATTCACTGCGCCACTTAACCACCCCTGTGTATATGTATGTTAAAAAAAACCCCAAAATAAAACATTAGCATCTCATGGCTAGTGGCATCAGTAAAAGCCTTTATTCTCACTTGAACTGAGTAGGGATTCTCAAGGGCAGAGAGGAGTAGGGTTAGCATCCCAGGCATGGAGGGTAGCCAGCACAAAGACACTGGAGAAGGAGTGCTATGTGAAAAATAGCAAGAGGCCAATTTGGCTAGATGGCAGGGTACATGAGGGGAGGAAGTTGTGATATTTCCAGACAGGCAGGGTGGAGCCAGCTTGTGCCTAGCAACCAGTGATTAGCTGAGTTCTAGACTAACCATCTGTATGTTCAAGCCTCTGGGGAAGCAAGCAAAATGACTGGAAATGAATATAATGAGGGTCCAGCGGTTGGAGGCATGCCCTACATTCTTTTTTTTTTTTTTGAGGGCAATTGGGGTTAAGTAACTTGCCCAAGGTTACATGGCTAGGTTTTTTTTTTATTTGTGTGTGCATTAAGTGTCTGAGGCCGGATCCGAACTCAGGTCCTTCTGACTCCAGGGCGACGCTCTCACTCACTGTGCCACCTAGCCGCCCTATACCCTACATTCTTGTCCTGGATTGATGCATGGCTGAGATCAGAGTAGACAGGGAATATGGAAGCCCAGTGGAAGGAGCAGGACTGGCCCTGGAGTCTCTGAACCTGGATTTACATCCCAGCTCCATCACTCACTGCCTGGGTAAGTTCTCTGGCCCTCAGGTTCTCCATCAGTAAAAACAGGGGTAATAATCCTGTTCCAGGAAAAGGCTGTTTGTTGTGAGGCTTAAATGAGATGATAGGGCCAAGGCTCCATCCAGTGTTCCTTGATGCTGGAACCATCCTGTGTCCTATGGGTCAGTCATAAGAAAAAGTACGTGTACATGCTTTCCCTATAAGACTATATATTCTATTTTCCCATTTTAGTTTCCTTCCTTTTTTGGGCAATGTGGTTAATAGGTAAATATGATTTGCACGACTTTACATGTATGATGGGTGTCATTGCTTACCTCTTGAATGGGTGGGGGAGTGGCTAGGAGAGAGAATTTGGAACTGAAAAAAAATTTTAAAAGTGTTAAAAAAAACAAGAAACTGTAAGCCACAGGAGACTCTCACTTTTGGTCAGGCTTTTTTTTTCCCCAATAAAGATGAGTAGAAAGTAAGAAAAATAAAGACTATATATTCCATGAAGGCAGAAATTGGATCTTAGCTAAACTGTATTAATCCCAGTCTCGAGCATTCTGTTCTGAACACAGTAGGCCCTAAATACTGAAGGTAAAATATATAGCCTGGTCCCTGGCCTCACAGTTAAGAAGCTAGGACCCCTACACAGGAATCCTAGTCTCCAAAACAGATAGCTTTGGGGCTCACACAGATTCAGGTTCACTGTAAGGGATGGGTCTAGAAAAGACATCCAGCCTCCACAGGTTCAAGGAGGGGAGAGCCTTGTTCTTCTCAGTTGCATGAATGGAGGTCCTTTCCTTTTGACAAGAGTCTATGCTGCTGGGCTTCTGTCACCATTTTGAAGCAGTAATTGGGGAACTATTATAAGATTACTGTAACCTCCTGGTTGGGGTCATGGCAGAGGCCTGGCTCCATGGCAGGCTCCCCTTTTTGATAAAAGATCTCTGCCCTGTGATCTCATCAGAAGGGCCAGGGAAGGGGAGAGTCAGATTTCTATCTCTCACTACACATACAAAAAGAAGAGGGAGTGAGAGAGAAGCAAAAACATGTAATTAATTTATTAAGCTTCATAATGATGAAGGCAATTCCAAAGTGTAATGAATGGTTTTGAGGTAGTGGGCACGCCCTGGTTCCAGGGTTCTTAACCTGGGGGCCTGGGGATAGATTTCAGGAGGTTCATGCATTTGGATGGGTCTTGATTTTCACTAACTTCTGGATGAAACTTAACATTTCCTTCAATTATGAATGTAGGTAACAAACATTATTTTGAGATGATGCCCATAGGCTTTATCAGGCTGTCGAAGGGGTCTGTGACTCACAGAAGGCTAGGGAGCCCCACTCAAATTAGAAATCTTTAAGAGAAAGCTATCCAGCCTGGGGATTTCTTAGAGGGGATTCTTAGGTAGGTATGAGTTGGATGGGAAAGACTAAGTAGGTACTTTCTACCTCTGACCCTGTGACTCAGAACCCTAAATTTTAATTATCTTTCTAGTTTGGGGAGCCTCCCTTAATGACCGTCATCCTCCCTTACCTCTATATAGCAATTAACATTCATCATCTCATTTAAGCCACACAACAAACAGCCTTGTCCTGGAACAGGATTATTACCCCTGGTTTTTACTGATGGAGAGCCTGAGGGCCAGAGAACTTACCCAGGCAGTGAGTGATGGAGCTGGGATGTAAATCCAGGTTCAGAGACTCCAGGGCCAGTCCTGCTCCTTCTATTGGGCTTCTATATTCCCTGTCTACTCTGATCTCAATCATGTGTCAATCTAGGACAAGAATGTAGAGCAAGCCACCAACCACTGGACCCCCACTCTATTAATTTCTAGTCATTTTGCTTGCCTCCCCAGAGGCTTGAACATACAGATGGTTAGTCTAGAACTCAGCCAATCACTGGTTGCTAGGCACAAGATTCTCCCATGGTCATACTTAATAAGTTTCAGAGCTAAGAATCCATGAGGTCTCCTGACTTCAACCAATACCAAAAACCATCCAAAGTTATATGTAGTAATAATAATAATTACTTCAACCAATACCAATAACCACCCAAATGTATATATAATTATTATTTTTTAATAATAATCATGATAAGCAAAAGAACTACCAAAGAAGGTGGATGTGGAATATTTCTATATGTGGTTATATGAAGTTCCCTATGATGAAAATGAAAGCTAGGCCAAACAAGAAACAGAAAACTTGTACATCATGGATGTAATATTAAGGGAGGTTCACTAAAACTCTAGCTTTTCTGCAAAACTGGACAGTGGCCAGGCCAGATAGGGCCCGGTGATTATCGGCTTAAATGTTTTACAGCAATATGTGAATTATTAGCAATGCACTTCATCAGCTTTCTCTGAGAAGGAAGCCTGATCCCAGTTTTCTTAATGGAAGGCATCACATATCTATTTCCAAAGAATGAGAATATCAGAGACCCCTTCAGATATGTTTATGTACTTTTATGCAAAGCATTGACATTGCATTTCTAAAGAAAAAAATATCTTGGTTGAAGAGTAAAAAAAGGTGTGCCAGAAAGTCCTAGGAATATATATTATGATCAATTCAGTAACTATTTAACAATAATAACAATAACATCTGCTGATGTTATTTATTTGTTAAGTCATGTCTGACTCTTTGCAACCCAATGGACCATAGCATGCCAGGGCCTTCTATCTTCCACTGTCTCTTGAAGTCTGTCCAGGCTCATGTTTATTGTTTCCATGACACTAGATAACCATCTCATCCTCTGCCATCCCTTTCTCCTTTTTATTTTTTTTGCTTTTTGGAGGGCAATTGGGGTTAAGTGACTTGCCCAAAGTCACATGGCTAGTAAGTGTGTCAAGTATCTGAGATCGGATTTGAACTCAGGTCTTCCTGACTCGAGGGCCGATGCTCTATTCATTGCACCACCTAGCTTCCACCCCTTTCTCCTTTTGCCTTCAATCTTTCCCAACATCAGAGTCTTTTCCAGTGAGTCCCATCTTCTCATTATGTGGCCAAAGTATTTAAACCTTAACTTCAGTATTTGACTTTCCAGTGAATATCTGAATTAATTTCTTTAAATATTGACTGATTTGATCTTGCTGTCCAAGGGACTCTCAAAAGTCTTCTCCAACACCACAGCTCAAAAATGTTGATTCTGTGGCACTCGGCTTTCCTGATTGTTCAACTCTATCAGCCATACATTATTGTTTATTTATTTATTTTTGCTTTTTGGAGGGCAATTGGGGTTAAGTAACTTGCCCAAGATGACACAACTAGGTTTTTGTTTGTGTGTACGTTAAGTGTCTGAGGTCAAGTGTCTGAGCAGTATCCGAACTCAGGTCCTTCTGACTCCAGGGCTGTTGCTCTACTCACTGCACCACCTAGCCACCCCAAGCCATACATTATTATTGGAAAAACCATAGCTTTGACCATTCAGACCTTTGTTGGCAAGGTGATATCTCTGATTTTTAGTATGCTGTCCAGATTTGCCACAGCTTTTCTTCTAAGGAGCAAGCATCTTTTGCAAAGAGGGATAATAGTATTTATGATATATTATTTGTTTGTATGTTATACAAGCTTGTATATCTTAAAGTCTTATAGACATGTGACTTTTTTGCATCACTTATTTTAATTATCCTTTATACTTATTTAATATCTTGATGACTCTTGTTTTTTTATACCATATTCATTTCCCATTATCACCTCACCCCACCTTCCATCCCACCCCCTTGGAGTCCTCCCTTATAAGCAATGAAAAACAAACAGTTGAGTAAAACCAGTCAACGTAATTAGTGTATCTGATGGCTTATGTGACATTTTACAACTGTAGTTCACAGCCAGTCTTCCAAGAGGAAGGAAATCTGTTTTATCACCAGTTCTTTGTAATCGAATTTGGTAACTGCATTTAATCTGGGTTCTGGTGTCCTTTAGGGCAATTAGGTGGTAAAGTGGACAGAGTTACTAGCTTGGAGTTAGGAAACCTCATCTTCTTGAGTTCAAATTTGGCCTCAGGTACTGATAGGCTGTGTGATCCTGGGCGAGTCACTTAACCCTGTTTGCCTCAGTTTCCTCATCTGTAAAATGAGCTGGAGAAGGAAATGGCAAACCACTCCAGCATCTTTGCCAAGAAAACGTCAAATAGGATCATGAAGAGTCAGACGCATCAACAATAAATCTAATGTCCCTTAGTGTTGTTTTCATTTGCACTATGCCTATTTCTCCCCCACTTCTGTTTCTGTACCCTGCATCAATTGCTACAAGCCTTCCCATGCTTTTCTAATTAGTAATAATTAAGCAATTAAAATGTCCTCATATTTGTTGTTTTTCTCTAGTACAATAATATTCTATTATACTCACATTCCACAATTGGTTCTGCTATTCTATAGTTGATGAAACATATTTTCTTTCCAGTTTTTTTGCTACCACACAAAGAGATCCTATGAATATTTTGGTATATATGGGATCTTCCTTTTCTACCTTTGACCTCCTTGGCATAGATGTCCAGTAGTGGCATTATTGGGTCAAAGGGCAGAAAAAGCTTAGCTACTTCCTAAGGTTCGGGTGTGATCATGTCACCCTCGCTATTCAACAAAATTCAATGGCTTCCTGTTAAACCCCTAGGATCAAATATAAAATCCTCTGACTTTTAAAATCCTTTTTAATCTGAACCCTTCCTACTTTCTGGTCTTCTTACAATTTACTCTTCTCTATTTACTCTGAGATCCAGTAACTCTGGCTTCCAGGCTGTTCCTTACTCAAGACACTCCATCTCCTGACTCAAGACTTGACTTTCTAAATTTTTTAAAATTTAGAGCTGTTCCTCTGATTCAGAAAAAAACATTTTATTCAGCTTACTTGGTCAGGCCAAAGATGGGGATTGATGCTTCCATAAAAGTCTGTTAAATTAAATTAATTGAATTCAGGTGATGGAGGCAGGAGTATGCATTTTTTCTCCCTCTTCAGAACTTTGTTATTCAGTCCACAAATGTTTTTACCTGTGTTTGTTGATGAAAAAAGATGATGGGGTGGGTAGGGTGAGGGAGGAGGGTGTTGGGATCTTTGCCAAGACAGTTAAGCAGTCCTACAGCAGCTCTGGCTTCCTGTTGCCAGATCATAAGCAATGATTAGGGACAGTAATGACCTTTTAGAAAGATAAAGACTCAAGAGTTAACTGACACGTTTGGCAGGCCTAACTTGCCTGGTTTGCTATTCTGTAAGGATTGTGAAAGTGGTGGGACAGAGGGGGCTTTGGACCATCTGCTCATTCTCCCTCAATCCTCATCTGTACAAGGGCCTCAAAATATCTCCTTAGAGCCTGTAGGGATAGAGAAGGAGAAGGAGGGTCATCTGGGGGTTAGGGCCAGAAGAGATCTTAGCCATCACTGAGGCTGGAAATCATCAAAGAAGCTATTATTTCAATAATGTTTTACATAAACAATCTCATTTGATTCTCATAGCACCCAGCAAGAGGAATAATGTAGGTTCAAATAAAGAAAAACACTCAGATATGATAAATAATCTATCTAAAATAATCTTAGAGTCAGAGTTTTAAAATGTTTGTTTCTTTTAATTTGCTGACTTCTGAAGGAGCTGAAATGGAAGAAGCATGGGTATTGAATGCCATTCAATAAAACTGATACTAAAATGCCTACTATGTGTAAGGCACTGGGAAAACAAAGATGAAAATATACACAGTTGCTACCCTCAAGGAGCTTAGTAATACATGTATGTAAATAATTATAAATTATATATAATTAATGTATTGATGTATACATAATGGGGTAAGTTCATAAATGTGGGCAAAGCCAGAGGGATGAGGGATTTGGAGAGGTAAGGATCACTAGTCTGATGGAAAAGGAAATATTAAAACTTGGTAGCCATGGCCCCAGATGTAATGAAAACAAGATAGTTCTTGTTTCTCTCTCTCATCCCCCAACTCCCATTCGTCTTTCCTTTCTCCTCATCTTTATTTTACCTGACACTTTCTATCTATCTCCTCATCTTTATTTTACCTGACACTTTCATGTTACTGTTTTCTTCTTTCCTTTTCTCCCTCCTTCTTGTTCCCATTCTTATTCTTGCCTTTTGAGGGTACTCTCCTCTGCCTTTTCCACTCTTCCTTTCTCATTTTCATGCCTTTTTTCCTTATGCTTTTTCTTTGAAAGTTGAGGGATTTAATAAGGGCATTGCCTTTAAGAAACAATTCCAAAAGAAAACCAAGCATTACGTCTTTGGAAATCAGTGATAGTGGGTATTTTCTGCCTATTATTTAGATTTTCTGGGCTTAATTCAGAGAAGACAGTAATTCTACTTCACTGGGTTATTCTCACCTTAGATATGTCTAGAGAATACAGTCTGGCTTACTTTTCCCAAATCAGACTCTTAGGATTATAGGGTAGGTACCCTAAGGGCTCTGAGGTTCTCTCTTCTCTATTGTCACAGTCTTGAAAGCCCACTGCTTATGGGGAAATTTTTTCTTCTAGTTTATTAAATAAGCATGTCAATCATTTTTATGTCTGAACGAGGCGATATTACCTAGGCCTGGAGAATTGTGGTATGGTGGAAAGAGAGTCCAAATGACCTGGAATGAAGTCCTATCTCTGTTCTATGATCCTAGGCAAGTTATTTAACCTCTCAATATTCTAGTTAACTTTCTAAGACTTTAACTTGAAGAGAAGGTATTCACTTGAATTGGTAGAAAGAATCTCCTCACCCAGGTCTTATCTTCACTGAATAAATAATATCTGGTGAACTGGGGGTGGGGGCTCTGACTTTAACTGATAATGAGAGGTTTAAATTTTAGCAATTTATGAAGAAATACCCAAACATACTCTTGGATTACCCTAGAACTTGTAGAACTCTTGTATGATGATGAGACTAAACATGGTAGTGAGTTCACTAGCAGGCTGCGGGGAGAACTATGGGTGGGTTTGGTTGACCCCAGATCCTCTGATTCCCTGCTTAATATACATACAGTTCTTTCCAGTTTCCCAAATATTATTTCATTTGGTCCTAATAGCAGGACAGAGTCTTTTTTAAAACTTTTTATTTTTAAAAATAAAGAGACTGAGGCTGAAGGACACAGAATTAGTAAATATCAAATCCCAAACTACAGCCTTTCTGACACTTTTGTACAATGATCTTTCCACCACATTGGGAGCCTGGAACTACAATAGTCATTGTCATTATCAAAATCATCTTCACTTGAGAAATTAAAGATATCTATAAGCATATGAAAAAATGCTCTAAATCACTATTGATTAGAGAAATGCAAATCAAAACAACTCTGAGGTACCACATCTCACCAATCAGATAGGCTAAGATGACAAAATAGGAAAATGACAAGTGCTGGAGAGGATGTGGACAAATTGGAACATTAATGCATTGCTGGTGGAGTTGTGAACTGATTCAACTATTCTGGAGAGCAATCTGGAACTATGCCCTAAGGGCTATAAGTAATTTCATACCCTTTGACCCAGCAATACCACTTCTAGGGTTGTACCCCAAAGAGATCATAGAAGTGGGAGGAAGACAAAAATACTTATAGCAGCCCTTTTTGTGGTGGCAAAGAATTGGACATTAAGGGGATGCCCCTCAATTGGGGAATGGCTAAACAAATTGTGGTATATGAATGTAATGGAATACTATTGTGCCATAAGAAATGAGGAGCAGATGGACTTCATATTTACTTGGAGCGGCATATATGAACTGATGCTGAGTGAGAAGAGCAGAACCAGGAGAAATTCGTACACAATTACAGACAAAACATATGTGTGATGGCCAGCTTTAATAGACTGGTCTCTTCTCAGCAATGCAGGGTTATAAGTCAACTCCAAAAGACTCATGATGGAGAGAAATGTCTATATTCAGAGAAAGAACCAGAAAGAACAGAGTTTGAATGCAGATTGAAGCAAACTACCTGCTCTGTGTCTTTTTCTTGTTTGGTTTTGTTTCCTCTTTCCCATTGTTCATTCCAGAGGTTATAATCCTTCTTTATAACCTGACTAAAGTAAAACTATTTACAGATTCTATACTTGATTGTATGCTGCTTTGGGGGGGGGGAGGGGAGAGGGGGATAGAAAATTTGAAATTCAAAGAATTGTGGAACTGAATCTTGTAAACTAAAAGTAAACAAACAAATTAATAAAGACCAAAAAATTAAAAAAAATTCAAATCGGGGCGGGTAGGTGGCACAATGAGTAGAGCGCCAGCCCTGGAGTCAGAAGGACCTGAGTTCGGATCCGGCCTCAGACACTTAATGCACACACAAACAAAAACCTAGCTGTGTGACCTTGGGCAAGTTACTTAACCCCAATTGCCCTCCAAAAAGCAAAAAAAAAAAAAATCAAGTCTTACCTCTAAAAACAAACAAACAAACAAAAAATCATCTTCATATGTTGCTGTTGAGTCATTTCAGTCATTTCCTACTTTTTCTTACCCCATTTGGGGTTCTGTTGGCAGAGATACTAGAGTGGTTTGGCATTTCCTTCTCTAGCCCATTTTACAGATTTGGAAAATCAGTCATACTGCTAGTAAATCTCTGAAGCTAGATTTGAGCTCAGGTTGTCCCAACTCCAGGTCCAGCATTCTATCTGTTTCTCCATCTAGCTACCAACTGACGTACAGGATGGTTGGAGTAATCATTAGTTTCCTCTTCTGTAGGATGAATGGGCTGGACTCATCCAGTAAGATTCTCAAGCTGCTTCTAGCATCTTCGATCACTTGTTTTATGAAAAGCAGTATAATATGAAAGGAAGAAGGCTAGGATCAGTCAGGAGACAAAGGTTGGAAGCCTAGCTCTACCATTTCCTGGGTGACCTTGGGTAAGTTCCTTCCCTTCTCTGGACTGCTTCTTTGTCTGTAGAATATCCCAGATGATCTTGAGGCTCTTTCTAGGCTTAATACTCCTTGTAGGGCTCTGACTTTCCCTGCATCTCATTCTGCCGAATCCCAATAGGCCTGAGATGATATTCAATAGAAGGCATAAGTCATTTTCCCGGAGCATCCTTTTTTTTTTTGTCTTTATTAATTTGTTTGTTTACTTTTAGTTTACAAGATTCAGTTCCACAATCCCTTGAGTTTCAAATTTCCTCCTCCTCCCTCTCATCTACCCCTTCTCCCCCATGGCAGCATGCAATCAAGTATGGGATCTACAAATACTTTAACATTAGACATTACTCAGGTTGTAAAGAAGGATTATAACCACTGGAATGAACAATTGGGAAAGAGGAAACAAAACCAAACAAGAAAAAGAAAGAGAGCAGGCAGTTTGCTTGAATCTGCATTCAAACTCCCTTCTTTCTAAAGTTCTTTCTCTGAATGTAGACATCTCCTCCCATCATGGGTCTTTTGGAGTAGACTTATAACCCTGCATTGCTGAGAAGAGTCAAGTTGTAGCAGCAAGCACCCCAACATCCCCAGGGTGGCTGCCAACACAGGTTCTTATATCTGCTTTTGTAAAGGAAACCAACTCAAAATCAGTTAACAAGCTTACTTTAATCAAACAAACGTATATTACCTAGTTCAGGGGAAAAAGGTCAGCACCCCGAACTTCAGAGTTACAGAACTCACAGATCAAACAGACAGGCTTCCAAACTGTCCAACCATTATATTAATACCAAATCACAGTTACCAGAGAGGGAAGCATCAACATCTGGGTTTTCAAAGCCGGGGGGCTCTCAACAACGGCTTCCCAGAGTCTCATCTGGTCAAATCACACAACACTTCTCAAAGTGAGCCTCAAAGCAAAGCATCAGAGTTTATATAGCCTTCTCCTGGCTCAGAGAATGTAACAACCTTCTGGACCCACTGCCCAATCACAAAGTATCAAGGTGTGGGCTTTCCTGAAAAACAAGCCTCCCACCACAGGCTCCAGGTGCACTTAAGCTAGGGGCAGGGAAGATCTTTAAATTTGCATTTCCATTACACCAGTCTATCAAAGTTGGTCATCACACATATGTTGTGTCTGTAATTGTGTACAAATTTCTCTTGGTTCTGCCCTTCTCACTCAGCATCAGTTTGTATAAGCCTCTCCAGGTAAATATGAAGTCCATCTGCTCCTCATTTCTTATAGCACAATAATATTCCATTACATTCATAAACCACAATTTGTTTAGCCATTCCCCAATTGATGGGCATCCCCTTAATGTCCAATTCTTTGCCACCACAAAAAGAGCTGCAATAAATATTTTTGTACACACGGGTCTTCCTTCTACTTCTATGATCTCTTTGGGATACAACCCTAGAAGTGGTATTGCTGGGTCAAAGGGTATATGCAATTATTTATAGCCCTTTGGGCATAGTTTCAGATTACTCTCCAGAATGGTTGAATAAGTTCACAACTCCACCAACAATGCATTAGCATTCCAATTTTTCCACATCCTCTCCAGCATTTGTCATTTTCCTGTTTTGTCATCTTAGCCAATCTGATTGGTGAGATGTGGTACCTCGGAATTGTTTTGATTTGCATTTCTCTAATCAATAGTGATTTAGAGCATTTTTCATATGCTTATAGATACCTTTAATTTTTACCTCTGAAAATTGCCTGTTCATATCCTTTGACCATTTATCAATTGGGGAATGACTTGTATTCCTATAGATTTGACTCAGTTCTCTGTGTATTTTAGAAATGAGGCCTTTATCAGAGACACTGGTTGTAAAAATTCTTTCCCAATTTCCCACTTCCCTCTTAATCTTGGCTTTGTTTGTACAGAAACTTTTCAATTTAATGTAATCAAGTTTCCATTTTGCATTTTATAATGTTTTCTAACTCTTATTTGGTCATAAAGTCTTCCCTTCTCCACCAATCTGACAGGTAAACTATTCCTTGCTTTCCCATATTGCTTATAGTATCATTTTTTATACCTAGATCATGCACCCATTTAGATTTGATTTTGGTATATGGTGTTAGATAATGGTCTATGCCCAGTTTCTGCCATATTATATTCCAGTTTTCCCAGCAGTTTTTGTCAAACAGTGAGTTCTTATCCCAAAAACTAAGGTCTTTGGGTTATCAGGCAGTAGATTACTATTGTCATTGACTGCTGAGTCCTGTGTGCCCAATCTATTCCATTGATCCACTACTCTATTCCTCATTCATTATCAAGTAGTTTTGATGACTGCTGCTTTATAATACAGATTAAAGGGGGTGGCTAGGTGGTGCAGTGAGTGGAGCGTCAGCCCTGCAGTCAGAAGGACCTGAGTTCAGATCGGGCCTCAGACACTTAACGCACACACAAACAAAAACCTAGCCGTGTGACCTTGGGCAAGTTACTTAACCCCAATTGCCCTCCAAAAAGGAAAAAAAAATAATAATACAGATTAAAATCTGGTATGGCTAGGCTACCTTCCCTAGCATTTCTTTTCATTAATTCCCTTGATATTCTGGACCTTTTGTTCTTCCAAATGAATTTTGTTACTATTTTTTCTTGCTCTATAAAGTAATTTTTTGGTAGATTAATTGGTATGGCACTAAATATGTAATTTAATTTAGGTAAAATTGTCATTTTTATTATATTAGCTTGACCCAGCCATGAGAAATTGATGTTTTTCCAATTAGTTAGATCT
This sequence comes from Gymnobelideus leadbeateri, assembly GCA_011680675.1. Lineage (NCBI taxonomy): Eukaryota > Metazoa > Chordata > Mammalia > Diprotodontia > Petauridae > Gymnobelideus > Gymnobelideus leadbeateri. The sequence goes on along the minus strand of WOXC01008487.1, from coordinate 1,271,102 downwards.
GACTTTTTTTGTGTGAAGAGTGTTTTGTAGTTGTGTTCATATAGGTCCTGGGTTTGTTTTGGCAGGTAGATTCCCAAATATATTATAATGTTGAGAGTAACTGAATCATGTCCTTTTCATTAACAGTAGGAGGTTATGAAAGAAAAGGACTTTGAAAGTTGTGGTAAAAACAAAACAATGACAGTTTCTTCAAAACCCTGAAAACTAGCTTCTTTCATTAAACTGCCGCTAGTCTGCCCAAGTTTATAACTTGCCCATTCCTCCTCCCACATCTCTCTCCTACTTGGCATAACTATATTTATCGGCATTCCTTTATGTTTTTTAAAAAATCTATGACTGATGCCCTTTATCTTTTTCATCACATTTCCCCCTTTTCCCCATCCACTCTCTTGTAAAAAGAAGGAAAAAAGAACCAGCTAAGCAAAACCAAAGCACCCATCAATCACCCCTGACAAGGTATCCAATATTGTGCACCCTCAGCCTCCCACCTCTCCAGTGAAAGGAGGAAGGTGTATCTCCTCATCTCTTTTCCAGGGCTAATATCAGTCATTATTAGTACCATTTATCTTCTCTCACTTGTTGTAGTCATTGTGTATATTGCTTTGTCGGTTCTGCAGTCTCCCCTCATATTTCTCTGAATTCCTCCTAGTGATCATTCCATTCATACACCACAATTTGTTCAGTCATTCCCTTTTTGATGGACATTTGCTTTGTTTGTAAAATGCTCCTGTGAATATGGGGATAGATATGGGAACCTTCTGTCTGTGACCTCCAGGGGACTTAGATACTGGCACTGTGTCTACAATTCTCTGGGACAAAGGGCACTCAAATATTTTCTTGCTGAAGTTCAAACAGATCTTCCCCACAAGAATCCCGTCTTCAAAACCCCCAACAAGTCCCCTTTTGAAGACCCCAGTAAAGACTTGCTCAGTCTGGAAGCGACTCCATTTCATTTTTGGGTAACATCGATTACTGTTAAAGAGTTTTGAATGCTAAACAGAGCAAAATAGGACTTGACATTTGTCGAAAGCTTTAAGATGGCCTAAGCTAAGGTTAAGTTATACAACTAAAGAATATCAGATTTAGGGCTAGACTTACCCAATGCTTATTGACTCCAGGTTTAACACCACCTTGAAATCAGCCCTAGGAAATCGCTGAATGTGCAGAGTCCACAAAGGGGAAAAAAAGAGTAAAGATTCTCCCCAAGGCAATCTTTTATTTCAACTTCAACAAATGTTAATTTGTTGCCTCCTGTGGAATTCAAGAGACATTCTTGGGAAACATCAAGACTTCTTTGGTAGTTTTAACTCTGTTCTGTGTGCTGGGGGCCTGGGGAGATACAGAATTTAGGTATGACCCATGAGACCATTGGGCCTCAGTGTCCTCATCTGTAAAAAGAAAGGGATTCATTGACTAGATGGCTTCTAAACTGTAAATCCACGATCCTATGACCCTTGACTTCTCTGGGGAAGAGGGGTTATACTTTTTCTTCTCGGCACCAGAGGACAAATGGAGGGTGGGGGTGGCGGTGTTTTGTAGCAGGCAGATAAAGGCTCCGTGATAGGAAAAAAACAACCCCTCAAAACTAAAAAACCTTCCAAGTGACTGAAAGTAACTGGGTGCTGCTCCAGGAGGCAGTGGGTTCTAGTTACAGGACGTCTTTGGGCAAAGTGGGCGTTCCTAACCTGGGCCTGGGAACTATTTAAAAAAAGCTATTGATAACAATAATATAATTGGTTTCCTTTATAACCCTATTGTATTTTGCTATGCTAATTTAAAGGAAGGAAGCATTTATTAAGCACCTCCTAGATACGACGGGCATGCTTTGCAGCCGTTATTTCATGGGATGTTTCCAAAGACCCTGGGGAAGAAAATGAGGCAGGCTCGCCCAGGGCCACACAGCCACAGTACAAGGCTGGGCTTTCTGCCACGCTCTCTTCCGACCCATTCCACGTTTCATCGGGTATCTGCACACTGCCGAAGCCTGCCTCTAGGGTTCCCCCGGTGGAGAGGGAGGCCCGGAGGAGGCTCATGGCTTGATACTCGGACACTCTCGGAGGTCCGGTGCAAGGGAGGAGGGAGGGGGCGGGGCCTCAGGGGGCTCGGGCATGCGTACAGCGCGCACACGCTGAAGGCTTCGCTCCCGAGAGCCTTGGGCGGAGCCGAGCTCGGGCCCCTAGAGAGTCAACCTAGACTCCGCCTCCGGCGCCTCCGTACGCCCCCGCCTCCGCCCCAGCTCGGAGTGGGGGGCGGGGCGCGGCGAGGGTCAGGTGACCGGGCGGGCGGGGGAGATAACCTGCAGGCGAGCGGCGGCGGCGGTGTAGCCCTGGGCCCTGGGGGCGGTGTCGGAGGCGGCTGTTCTGCTAGGAGCTGGTTAGGGATCTGGGGGCTCACGGCCACGGCCACGCCATGGGGGGCCTCAAGGAGGAGCTGCTCAAGGCCATCTGGCACGCCTTCACCGCGCTCGACCTGGACCGCAGCGGCAAAGTCTCCAAGTCTCAGCTCAAGGTGGGCGCCTCTGACCCCCGAACCCCCGGGGCGGTCCGTCCTTCTGTCCCGCGGGGGCGGAAGAGGGGGAGATCTTCTGGGACTCGGCCTCCCCGAGCTTTTAACCTGGGCAGCTTAACCCCGTGGTTCCGAGGTCGTCTAGCGCAGGACCCCCTCCTCATTTTTCAGAGGAGGAAACTGAGGCCCAGCGAGGTTCCCCCAGTCCCTGCTGCGCTTTTGGGGAATGGCTGGGCTGAGACCCCCCCCAGCACGTGGGAAGGTCTGGGTCCATTCCCACATTGGATAAGTGGTAAACTGAGGCTGGGGGAGCTGAGCCTAGACTGGAGGAGGATGTGTGTGTGTGTGTGTGTGTGTGTGTGTGTGTGTGTGTGTGTGTGTGTGTATTTTCAATCTGGAATATGTATGTGTAAAGGTTCTGGGTTTGTGTGTCTCCAAAAATTCTGGTTTTGTGTGTGTTTTTCAATTGTGTGAGTGTGTGTGCGCGTGTGCAGATTCTGGCTTTGTGTTTTTCAGTCTGGGGTGTGCGGCGTGTGTTTTCAGCCTTGCACGGGCTCTAGTGGTGTGTGTAAGTTTAAGTATGGCGAAAGTGCGCGCGCGTGTGCACGCGTTTCTGTTCGCACCGGTTCTGGTTTCGAGTGCGTGTGTACAGTCGCGGAGGAGCTGGCTGAGCTTGCACGGCTTGTGAGGGCTGGGGGGGTCGGGGTGGGGGAGGCAGAGTCGGACTTGACCAGAATTCCGGTGCCCCAGTTCTGCTCAGTTCCCCCTTCCACCCCTGGCTGCCCCTTGTTCCCATCTGTGGTCAGAAATGAAAGAGTTAATAGCAGGTTTTAATAGCCTCTCCGGGGGTGGGGATTCGCTTGGTTGGCGACACCTATTTTTGGAAGTTCGCTTTTACTCCCTTTCCTACTTCTTACACACCCTCTTGGGTGGGTTGGCATTCTCAGATTTGCACGACAGTTACTTCTCTGTTTAGGCTGGAACTAGTGGAAATTTGGAACTCAAAAGATAGTATTTAACCCTTCTGGGTAAAGCATTCCTTACCTTGAGCAGCCCTGGTCTTTCTTCCCCTTCCCATCGTCGTTCTACTGTAGTTTTTAGCTTTTGCCAAAAGCTTTTTTCATGTCCTTTGAGTCGGGCTATAAAGTCTGTGTAGTGAGTGAAGTGTGCAAGGTAAAAAAACTCAGGCTGGAGGAATGGGCAGGCAGATATTTCGGAAGTCTAAGATAGGAGGAAAGAAGAGGAACCTTCCATACGAAATTTCAGGGTGGGCACATTTGTAAAGACTGAAATTCCTAAAGTTAATTCTTAAAATTATTATAAACATGTCAATGAGTACAAATAATTAGACAAGCATACAAAATAAGGAACAAAATAAAACCGTCTTAGCAAAGTAAAGCCAAACAAGGGGGAAAAAAGACAAACGTGCATGTGTTATGTGGGTGAGACTGCATTTGTTATGAGGCTGAGACCTCCTGAATTTCTTATACCTTTGGCTTTAAAAAAATGAATATAGAGTCACCAGTGAAAGCAGTTCTGGTTCTTTGTGGTAAGGCACTGTGCTGTGCTCTGTACTGGGGATGTGTGGAGGAAACAAGTATGCCCCTCAAGGAGCTTACATTCTACTGGGTGGGGAGGGAAGTAGTGATTTTTTTTTTTAACAAATTGCATCAGAACTCTACAATACCAAATCAATGTTGTCCCAGAAGGCATTTATTCCAGTGATTCCAATATTTTATTGCTTAAAATATCTTTGGAAATCCTGTTTTGACATTTTGCTTTTTGCTTTGGCTTCATGTTATTTCAGATGTCACCGACGATAGTAAATCTTCATCCTTAAAGAAATGCTTTACCGGAAAGGGTTAAATACTGTCTTTTGAGTTACAAATTTCCACTAGTTCCAGCCTTAACCCCAAAATAGCAATGTCGAGCAAATCAGAGAGTGCCAACCCACCCAAGAGGGTGTGTAAAGAAATTGGAAAGGGGGGAACAGCTAGGTGGTACAGTGAATAGAGCTCTGGCCCTGGAGTCAGGAGGGACCTGAGTTCAAATCCCACCTCACACACTTAACACTTACTAGCCCTGTGACCTTGGGCAAGTGCCCTACCAATTGCCCTACCTTCCCCCGCCCCTCAGAAAAAAAAAAGAAATTGGAAAGGGAGTAAAAGCAAACATCCTTATATCTTATTTTTGTAAATAGCTACATTTTATTTGATACAAAATGATGCTAATTATTTTTTTTCTTTGTTTAAATTAAAAAAAAATTTTTCCATGTAACATTTTTTTCTTTCCAAAGGCTTGAAGCATTGTATTCCAAGTTGATTACACTTGTTTTTTCATTATGTAAGGTCTTTATTTTCCATGGGATAGGTTGATTGGATTATTCATCCAATCAGACCTCCTTTTTCTTTTCATTTTTAAAAATTATTTTTAGTTTTCAGCATTCAGTTCCACAAGCTTTTGAATTTTAAATTTTCGCCCCTTCCTTCCCTTTACCCCTTCCCAAGATGGTATAATCTGATACAGGCTCTACATATACATTCATATTAAATATAAAATGGTGCTAATTATAAAGACTAAGGCTGTTTGACTGAAAGGTAATGGGACTGCTTTGGTGGCTTTGAAAGTGATTCCCAAAGAGGTATTCCAGGTATGTTTTGAGTGATGGCAGCACTGTGTCCTAGATGAATACTGGGGGCTGCCTTCAGTCATCCTGATTTCTATCCAGCCTCTGGACCCAGATGACTCTGGAGGAGAGGGTGAAGCTGGTGTCTTTGCAGAACCTTGTCTCAGTTAAATCCAATTCACTTGCAAGTCTTGACATCACTTTCCTGAGCTCAAGGTCCTTTTTGACAATGAAGGACAAACAACAATCAGCTATTAGGAGTGAGATGTGATGGGGTTATGATGTATTTGTTTATTAAAGTCAGTTTTTTAAAAGTTATACTGTGTGACTTTTATTTGCTGTTAGAAGAAGTAAATCTCTCCTTCAAGAGTGAGTATTTAGCATCTTTAGGGATAGTCGCCATCACATGAAGCAGACTCAGAAGGCGGCTAGTAGTGATGCAGCCAGAAAAGCCAGGGGAAGCCCACTGGTGCGGTAAGAGAGGATTCGTTCCCTAGTCCTGGTTCTCAGCCCCGGTCAGACCATACCTGGAGTACTGTATTTACTTCGGAGTGCCACATTTTAGAAAGGACACTGATAAACTGGCTGGAGACCATCCTGGGAGGGCTGCCAGAGTGGTGAAGGCCATGAGATCACGCCATCTCAGAGAAATGGCCTTGTTTAATTTGGAGAAGAGGCGACTAGAGGGGACAAGCCAGCTGTCTCCTTGTATCTGAAGGGCTCTCACATAGAAGAAGGACCAGATTTGTTTTGCTTGGCTTCAGAGGGCAGAATTAGAAATGAGACGTGTCCTTTGCAACTCAGGGTTAGGCTTGAAATAAATTGAATTTTGGTGGAGGCCTCAGAAGTTCCTCTCAGCTCTGAGCTTTTGTGCCTTCCAGATTTCTACTGTACATCCACCCCTAATGTCTTCAGAATTTTAGTTTGGAATGACCAGCTGCCTGCTGGGTATTTATTTCCTGCTTCGTGTTTTGGCAAGTAGGATTCCAAAATGGAACCCATAGGCTTTTTTCCAAACCTGTCCTTTCCAGACTTGTTTGTTCTGTGGCTTGCATTATCATCCTCTCCTATCACCAAATTTAAAACCTTGGGGTCCTCTTTGGCTCTTCCCTCTTCATTCTCCATGTCCAGTTGGAGGTTCTACCTCCGTGAACCTCTTCCATAGGCTTTTTTCCACTCACAAGTATGCCAGCTGAGTTCAGATCTTCTTCCTGTCTGGACCACTGGACTAGCCTGTAATTGGTCTTCCTGACTCCAGTCTATCCAGTACATCCCTGACAGAATGCTTCCTAATGGATTGTCTCCTATCCGCCTGCTCAATAACTCCCCGATTCTCCCAGGATAGGTTTTCTGGCTGGTTTTTAGGGTCCTGCATAATCTGGCTCCAATTTTAAGCTACATTTCATGTTCCCATATAGTCTATTCTGGCCAAACTGGATAGTCCCTAAATTTGCCATTCCATCTCCAGTGTGTTTTCCCACACATTGTGTCCCATCCTAAAGGTGCTCCCTCTCTTGCTTTTCAGAAACTTTCTCAGGTGCCTCCCATTGTGAAGTCTTCCCAGATTCCTCTCCTCCCCCATTACTAATGTTCTCTCTCTTCTCAGATTACCTCCTATTTACTTTATTGCAGACTGGTTTTCCCTTTGATCACCACTCCGCATGCTGAGCACTTAGCAGAAACTTAAATGTTTGAATAATTGAACTCAATGAAAATTTAGTAGAAATTTTTCCATTCACTTAACTTTCCCCTGAATTTTCACTGTGTCCTCTTTGCCTTGTTGTGATTGCCTGTGCCTATATTTGGTTTTCCTAAAGCAAGGCATACCTTGATTTGAAACCTCCTTCATCTGTATCTGTATGAAACAGCATTAAAACTGCCTCTTAAAAACAAAACAAAACGAAACCCACTGTGGCTTCTGGGCTATGATCTGCCAGTAGAAATAGATAAAGAGAATAGTGCACAAAACCCACTGTCTGCTGTTTTTACTTCTTCACACATGACTAAAGCTAGAGAAAATCAGAAACATTGCTGACTGGGTCCACTGCAGATTTATGTGCATAACCTCAATTGGGCCCTCCATGCTGCAAGGCAATCCTTTTTTATAATCTCCCTAATTAACTCCCCATTCCTTTTACACAGCAGCTCTTCTAAACCTTTTCTTCCTTTTTCAGACCTCCTAGAGCTCTTCCTCCCCACCACCCTCTCAGCCTAGAATCTAGCCTTATAATTTACTGAAAAAAAAGAGGCCATTTGCCTAGAATTCCCTTTTCTCTCCTCTTCCTCATCATCACATCACCTAGACACTTTCTGCCACTGTTTCTTCCATTACCTGTCTCGCATGATGACATGTCCCCTTCTCCTTGCCCAAGCACACTCGTCTGCCTGCATAAGTGATTCCATCCCATCTTCTCCAGCTGATCGCCCCTTCTGTCCCCCCCATTCTGTCACTTACCTCCTTGTCTCTTGGCTTCTTCCCTGCCTACAAACATGCCCATATCTCCCCCATTCTCGGAAAACCTTCGCATGGTTCCTCCATCCCTGGTAGCTGCTGCCCATATCTCTCTTCCCTTTTGTGGCTTGAGAAGGCCATCCACAATAGGCGCCTCCACTTCCTTTGCCCTCCTTTTCTTAACTCTATGCTCTTTGACTTCCAGCCTCATCATTCAGTTGAAGCTGTTCTCTGCAACTTTACTAAATCCCTCTGAATCGCCACATCTTACAGCCTTTTCTCAGTTTTCCTCCTTGTTGGCCTCTCTTTGGCCTTTAACTCTTCTCTTCTGACTCTGCAGCCTCCCAGTCTCCTTTGCAGGATCATTATCCATATCACAACCACTAATGGTGGATGTCCCACAGGGCTCTGTCCTGGGCCTTCTTCTCCTTTGCCCCTCTGCTCTTTCATTTCTGTCATCAGAGGCATCGAGGTGGTATGATATAAAGCATGCCAGGCCTGGAGTCAGGGAGACCTGAAGTCAAATCCAACCTCAGACACTGACTGTATGACCCTGGGCAAGTCACTTAAACCTCTGTCTGCCTCACTTTCTAGAAGTACAATGGAGATAATAATAAACTGCTCCCAGTGTTGTAAGGATCAAATGAGACAAGATTTGTAAATGTTTGGCATGGCACCGGGCACCATTTACTCATAAATGCTTGTTTCTTCTGCTGACCTCCAGCTGCCTGGTCGACATCTCCAACTGGATATCCCATTGACATCTCAAACTCAGCACGTCCCAACCTGGGCTCCTGCCCCCACCACCTTCCCCTTCAAAACTTCCCTGTCACTGTTCAGGGTGTCATCATCCTCCCAGTGACTCAGGCTTAAAGGCTAGATGTCGTGTTCAGTTTCTTCCTCTCCCTCCGTGTCCAGGCTTTTGCAAGGACTTGCTGGTTTTAGCTCCATCACAATTTCTTGAACACACCGCCTTCTCTCAGTCACTGGTGCAGACCAGCATTACCTCATACCTGAATCACTGTAATCCCTTGCTGGTTGGTCTCCCTGCCACAGATCTCACCCTAGACCAGCCTGCCTCTGCTCACCTGTCTGAAGTTGTCTCCTTAAAGGGAAGGTCTGACCATGTCACCCTTTCCTTCTCCCAATTCAGTAGAATAAGAGTGGTTCTGTATCTCTTCCAGTATCAAATGTAAGAGCTGTCCGCTGTTCAGAGTCCTTCATACCTGCCCCCTCTCCCACCTTTCCAGTCTCTTACATCTTACACCCACAGGTACTCTGGATCAGTGATATTGGAACCCTTGCTGAAATTAGTCATCCTCTCCTGGAGCCCGCCATTCACTGGTCTCAGTGCCTGCTTGAAGGCCCTGCCCTCCAGCCTTCCCCGGCTTCCTCCAAGGCCCAGCCAAGGTCCCCCCTTTTCTCTGTTGATTATTTCCAATTTATCCTGTAGGACAAATATCTTTGTTTGGACACACTTGTTTTCATGTTACTTCTTGAGAGCAAGGACTGAATTATACTTACCTTTCTTTGGATCCCTCTTGCTTGGTATGTTGCCTGGCACGTAGCAGGCGCTTAATAAATGTTTATTGACTGAATAAGAGTCCCTTTGCTGCCAAATATATTTAGGTTTCAATTATGTAAACATTTTACCTATTTCTTAACCTATGGTTTCAAAGGCTGTGTATCCCATAAAGAGAAAGTCTTAAAACTGGTAATGCATTTAGTATATCTTAATCCTTATTATGTAGAGAGTACTATTTCAGGGTTTTGTTTTTGGTCTGGAGCTCTGATTTCATCAATGTGGAGAACTCTTTTGTTTGGAAACTCCCTCTGCCATTGTGGGTTAGGTCCTTGTCTGCAGTTTCTAGGCAGAGAGTGGGGCAGTGAGAAATTCCTGTCCTAATACTTCTTTAGACGCCCCTAGTGAGTGTCAAAGACAGAATTTGAATCCTGGACTCCCTGACTCCAAGGTTGGAGTTACTGTCCATGATGCCTCTCATTTGGGTTAAATATAACAAAATCAAGTGGTACTTTTGTGAACACAGTTGCAGCTTTGCTGCTTGTGGTTATGGTTTTAGTATGAATTACACGTTAGTAATATTGTTTTGAATCAAACTGGTTGGCTCTCTTTCTTGACATGTTGCTATTTTTAGAAGCATGCAATTTGCTTTTATTCTGTTATTTTTAAAGTAGAAGTCTTTGTCATCCAGCTGAAGGCTTGAACCAGACACCTTATACCTAAATTAAATTCAGCTAAATGCCATCTGCAGTGTTAGTGAAGCCCAGGCTTTTTATCAAGTCACGATTTCTAGGGACACTAGGCCGTAAGTGACTCAACTCATAAGATCGTAGGTTTAGAGCTGGGAAGGACCTTAGTAGAAACCCTCTAGACCAGCCCCCTTATTTTACAGATGAGGAAACTGAGGCCCAAGAGAGGGGTTGACTTACAAGGTCACATAAGTAGTAAGTATCAGACATAGGATTTATCACTGTCACTGCAAAAATGGTGCGGAGCGCTTCTTCTGAGAGGTATGTGTCTCTTGTATAGAGGACACTACAATGCATCAAGGGCTTCAAGGGAAAAAGATTTGATTTTTTTTCTTTCTTTGACTTGCATAGAGATATCTTGGTTTAGTGCATAACTTTCTCATCTTAAGTCGGAAGACCTGGGTTCATTTGCCATCTTTGATACCAGATGCCGTGGGCTAGTCACTTAAACCTCTTTGGCCTCTAAGACTCTCAGTTTCGTCTGGATTCGATCTGTGTTAAGTGCAGGGACTTCCCATAATCTGGAGCTCCGGTGTTTCCCATGTGACCCTCCCTGTCCTCCCATGATCATCCCTGGACTTCCCTTTCTAAATCAGCAAGCACTCTTTGTCTTCTGGCTTTCAGTCACTTTCATGATGTCATGATGGTCTGCTTTGCACCTGCAATTTCTCTTTGCCTAGGGAGAGGGAGATTTGCTTGGGAGGATGACGCAGTCAGTGAGCATTTATTCACAGTGGCTGCCATGCCCTGGGACACACAGACAGAAATGAAGCTCTTCCTGCTTTTGGAGAACTTTAGGTGAGACAACATGCATGTAAATAAAATCAAGAAATATACAAAATAAATATGAAGTAATGCGGGGGAACACAAGGGCCCCTGAGATCAGGAAAGGGCCCACATCGAGGGGCACCCTGGGCTCAGCTTGGAGGAAAGAGGAGTTTTGAGATGTGGAGGTGAGAACGGAGTTTCCCTGCAGGCTTGGGGGAGTGACAGCTTTTGCAAAGGCATTGACAGAAGGGCACACAGAGGAGAATGGCAAGGCAAAGAACCGAAATGCTGGCCATTCCATCACAGGTGAAAGCAAGAGTCTGCTCCTGGAAGGAGATGGAGCTCAGGTCTCTGAGGCTGCCTTGGGTGATTTCAACTCCAGTTCGAGAAATGTGCAAGGAGCATGTCAATGTCAAGTCGTGGTAAAATCCCTTGATTGCAAGGTAGTGAAACTGGATTTGTTTTGAGTTTGTTGTCAACTATGGACTTGGGTAAAGCCACTTTCCTCTTTGCATTTGAAGTTCATTTATTAAGTAGGAAGAAGATGTAACATATCATGAGTCTGATAGATGGAAATTGCTACTTGTATGTGTCTGTAAGACTTCTCACCTCACTGATATTAAAGAAAAGCATTACATGAAAACTGAGGGAAAACAGTTGCTTAAAAAGAAGAGGTGTCCAGAAGAATCAGGTCCTGAAGGGAAGTCAAGAGAATTGAGGACAAAGAGACCTGAAGATTTAGTCAAGAAGGGGCATTCAGAGAAGAGTGTGGACGAGATGCCATACTGTCTGATGACAAATTCTGGTGGGTTCTACCTGATTAGCAAGGCAGTAGGCATGAGCTGGGCAGTGAACTGGCTGCATGTTTGTGAGAGGACCAGCATAGCTAAATTGGGAGAGCCTCCTCGACAGGTAGTCTGCAGGGGGGTGACTTCTCTGACTATCATAATTCTCAAAGAGAATTTCCTAAATTCCTGAGTGTCAGAAGGTTTGCAGTCTGCATTGACAAGAGGAGTACTAATCTGCCATGAAATAACATTCCTAGGAACTGAAGACTTTGTTGAAGAAACCAGGTTCCTGGTTGATTAAGGAGAAAGCGGGTTGTGTGGAGATGAAGACAGCAGATGTAGACAATTACAGGTGGTCCTCATGTCCAAGAAAAGTTGGTCACCATCACTCTTGTAATTCATAGGAAGCTGAGTGTTGTAAATCCAATAAAGGAAGCCCACTGCCCCAAGGAACTAGAAAGCAGCCTCTCTCTTGTCCCTAAGTTTACAGTGGAGTTGAGTGGGGAAAAAATTAGAATAATAGGATGCTAACTTAGAGCTGAAAAGAACTTTAAAGATTACCTAGGACAGCACCTTCATTTCCCTGAGGTTGGGAGAGGGGATGTGATTTACCCAAAGTCAAGTAATTAAAAAATGGCACTGCTGGAACTCAAAATAAGGCTTTTAATTCTAACTTTATTATTATTATTATTTATTTTTGGAGGGGGAGGGCAGGGCAATTGGAGTTAAGTGACTTGCCCAAGGTCACAGGTTAGTAAGTAATCTGAGGTCGGATTTGAACTCAGGTCCTCATGATTCCAGGGCCAGTGTTCTATTCACTGCACCACCTAGCTGCCCCTGGCTTTTAATTCTAAATTCAGTCATCTGACTACAATATATATGTAATTAAAAAAAGAATAATTACAAATATTTAAGTTTTGAATAATATATGCAAAACATTTTAAAGAAAAAAGTTGGGGCGGCTAGGTGGCGCAGTGAGTAGAGCACCGGCCCTGGAGTCAGAAGGACCTGAGTTCGGATCCGGCCTCAGACACTTAACCCACACAAACAAAAACCTAGCCGTGTGACCTTGGGCAAGTTACTTAACCCCAATTGCCCTAAAAGGGGCGGCTAGGTGGCGCAGTGAGTAAGAGTGCCGGCCTCGGAGTTGGGATGACCCGAGATCAAATCCGGCCTCAGAAAATGAGCACCCACATATAAATAATAACTAGCCGTGTAAGCTTGAGCAAGTTACTTAACCCCAATTGCTTAAAATAAATAAATAAATAAGAAAAAAATCAACATGATTATAAGGTATAATACAAAACATTCTTAACTACTGAAGGAATGAAAACTAAGGGAGTATCATTTGGGAAAGATTTTCTGGAAAAATTGAATCTTGACTTCCAGAGTTTACATGAACTGGAAAATTTAAATTGGATTAACTGACAGTGTAATGGAGAACTCTTTGGGGTTCTTGAGAAGGAATGGAATAGCTACAAAATGAATTTGGAGTGAATTTTTCAAGGAGGAAATTTTCAATTTCCTCTTGCTGGGAGTACAGTGAAGAGTTTTCTCACTTTGGGTGTCTACATGTATCCTTTCCTAGCAGATGTTGTGATACAATCTGACAGCTTTACTCTAGATTTCAAAGTAAGGGAGAGGTTGGAGTGGAAGGATAGAGTTGATGAGGAAGGTCTCTGCATTTTAGGATAAAGTGAATTTTGATTCAGCCTCATTCAGGAGAGTTTACTTATGGAAGTACCAAAAGCAGCTCCTTAGGAGATGAACTCACCTGAATACTGTGGCATATATTTGTGTCAAGGACCATATTCTAGCCAGGCTTCCTCAACTAGCTGTATCAGCAGAACATACCTATGTATTTAGGATGGTGGTGGTAGGATTGACCCTGGGGGCATAAAGAAAAAAGGCAAGGTTGCTGTTATTATGGTGGAGACAAACCATCCATCCATCCAATATGAAATAACAAAAGCATGTAATAATTGTGTGGTTTAGTTTTGAATAATATATGCAAAACATTTTAAAGCATAATTTGCAGTAGGCATTCAGGGTAAAGAGACATTGGAAAGGTCTGGAATCAGGAGAGAAAGTTTAATGAGGTAGGACAGGAGCTGGTTCCTGAGGAAGGATAGGTGAATATAGCTGGGCAGATGAGTGAATTTCTAGGGAAAGGAATCCTGATCTGTTATTAGTAGAGGGGGAAAAAGCAATTGAGATATGGAATCTATCAATATCCATCAGTAAATGTTGATTATAAACCATATGCTAAGTGTTACAAGGGTTATAAAAACTAGTTAGGGATAAGACATAAATAACTATAACCAAGGCATTATTGGGACAGCTAGGTGGTACAGTGGCTAGGGTTCAGATCTGTCCTTAAAAACTTAATAGCAGTAATGCTGGGAAAGTTTTTTTTCTTTTTTCAAATGCTTTATTAACTTCTGATTTACATCATTCCTTTCCGCCAGATTTTGAGTTACAAATTTATGCTGGGAAAGTTTTTGCCTCAGTTTCCTCATGTGTAAAATGAGCCGGAGAAGGAAATGGCAAACCACTCCAGTATCTTTGCCAAGAAAACCCCAGATGGAGTCATGAAGAGTGTTTCAAGACTGAAAAATGACTGAAGGACAACAAAGATATTAAGTTGCATACCAGTGGTCCAGAATATATGCGTTTGCAGAAAGGAGGTACCACAGTTAGCTGGAGAAGGCTTAAGGAGAAGCTGGGCTTGGAAGGATAGGTAAATGTTACAAAGGTGGAGATGGGTGGAGGTGGAGAGAAATGTGTGAATGTACCATCTGCTGTGCCATGTTTAGCAGTGCCTTAATGCCATGCCTTTAAGCAGAGGAATAACATTTAAAATAATGTTTCAGGAAGTGAGGGAGGGATTGCTTCAGTGGAGCTGGAGGTCCTAGACTCAAATCCCACCTCTGACACTTAGTAGCCCTGTGACCATTTCTCTGGGCCTCAGTTTCCTTACCTGTAAAAGTAGGGGGTCAGAGTAAAAGGCTTCTAAAGTTTCCTTCCAGATCTAAAGATGAACTTTGTTCTAGGATTCTCCAGTGAGGACGAATTTGAGAGAGGAGGCTAAGATGCCAAAAGTAGGAGCCCCTAGTCTAGGAAGAAAATAACACAAGCCAGAGAAACTACTCTCATACAAGAAAGAGCAATGGATTTTAGTCTATGGGCCTATAGATGTGGGTTTGATTTAGACAACAAGCATTTATTAAGCCCTTTCTATGTGCCAGGCAGTCACTGTGCTGAGTATGGGGTCTACAAAGAAAGGTGAAAGCAGCTGGAGATAGCTGAGGTCCATAGAAGATGGAGAAAGTGTAAATGGGAGATAATCTCCTAGAGAAGGCACTTGGAGAGTGGGGTTGGGAAGGGCTGGCTAGGAAAGACTTTTTGTAGAAGTAAGGTGGAATTTGATCTCAGTCTTTCCAGGAGATCCAGGAAGACTGGCATTCTGCCTGCCACTCTCTAGTCCTGTGACTTTGATCAAGTCATTTCCCAAGTTCCTTATCTGCAAAATATTTATGCTTTCCACTTCAGAGAGTGCTTCTAAGGCTGAAATGAGGTAATTTAGATTCAGTACTTTGTAAATTGTAAAACACCATTTGAATGCCATGTAGATGGTGTCAGTGGAAAGGATTGGGATTGGGGAGAGAATTTGTAAAGCATGAGTTAATTAGCCTGGAGAGAGGGGGAGGAGTCAGTGATCTTAGATCACTGAGTCATGAGCTAGAATAGAATAGTCTATCAGATAATCTGAACTTAAAAGGAAGGACCGAGGGGAAGGAGAGCTAGAAGTTAGGATGTTGTCAGGAAGGGGAAAAGTGACTCCTTATGGAATGGGGCAGGACTCCCAGGGAGACAATACTCCTGTCTGTGTAGAATGATCATAGGAAATTGGTCATAGTGGCTCATTGTTAGGAGGAATTTTCCAATGATTTGCTTGCTGTTAGTTTGATGTTTTCTAAAACTCTTAGAAAATGTTCATACCTAAAAAGAAAGACTTGTTCTGTAGTCAGGCACTGTGTCCATCACCTGCAATTAACCCCTCATTTTATTTGCATCGGTAAAACCTGGTTATCTGATGTAAAGAAAAACATTTCATTTGTCCATTGGGCCAGTTGCAAAGTCCATGGAATCTTTTTTGTTTTTTGAGGGCAATTGGGGTTAAGTGACTTGCCCAAGGTCACATGGCTAGTTTTTGTGTTAAATGTGTGTTAAGTGTATGAAGCTAGATTTGAACTTGGGTCCTCCTGACTGCAGGGCTGGGGCTCTACTCACTGTGCCACTTAGTCACCCCTTGGAATCTCTATGGAATCTCCATGGAATCTTAATAGTTTTAGAAGGGTGAATTCTTTGACTTCATTATTTTGAAATACTTACTGGGAGGATTCAGAAACTCAAGCCCTTAGCTATGCTGAAATACTACTTTCCAAAAGACATAGGTTTGTGGTTGGTTTGTTTTTTGATAGCAAAATAAGGCTGAGACCTGTGATTTCATTGGCATAGGGAACTCTAGGGGAGTAAGCTTCCTTTGCTTGGGGTCATACAGCCAGTGCCAGAGGCAGGACTGTCTGATGCCAGGCCTTCCTTGCTTTGTGACTGACACTCCATACTGACCCCCACCAATAAAGCCATTTTTTCATTAACAATTTTCATTTTAAAATTCATTTAACAACTCTTTTTTTTTTTGTATAGATGAATTTTAGCATGTAAAAAGTCCCTTAAAGCTTGTGATTTACTTCCTTTGTGTTTACCAGCTTTGTTCATGCCTTGATTTCTGTTCCCTTCTGTTTCTGCAAGAGTGAGCACTTTGAGAGATCTTCTGGTTCTACTGTTTAAACTGTGTGACTTCATAAAGGTCTTTCTGGATTCTTTTGGTCTTATATTTATCAGTCTTGCATCGTAGTATTCCGTATGTGAATGTTTAGACATCTATTTAACCATTCTTGTGGGTTTTTTTTTTTTAGAATAACAAATCAGAATGCCAATAACTACCCCTGAGTGGATCTCTGCATTGTGTGTTAACGCTTCCCAGACATGTTTCCAGTGATAGAATTATTGTGGCAAAGCCTCTGTTTATTAAAGCATTTTTGTTCTAATTTTATTGATGCATTTTGTTTTTATGTCATAGAAACTTCTAGATTTCCTCCTTCCCCAGGAATTTGTAATAGGGTTTTATTATTTTTAATATGATTATTTTCTGTCAGTCAAATTACTTTCCAAAAAGATTACACCAGTTTTAAAAAATCTTTATTTTTCAGTATATTCTCATACTCATTTTTCCATAATCTTGTGAACATTGTGTATTACTTTCAATTATTTTTCCAGTTTGATGGGTATGAGAAGACTGCCTACAATAGAAGCCTTCACTTAATTGCCTCTCATTTTATTCTTAACTCTTTTTTTGTAGGGCAATTGGGGTTGAGTGACTTGTGCAAGGTCACACAGCTAGTTTTTGTGTTAAGTGTCTGAGGTCAGATTTGAACTCAGGTCCTCCTGACTCCAGGACTCTATTCACTGCGCCACCATCCCACCTACCCCCTTACTCTTAACTCTTGAAAGTCTGGCTTCTGACCTCTTCATTCAATGAAACTTTTCTTCAGAGTAACTAGGGATCTTTTGATTGCCAGATTTACTGACCCTGTCTCAAGTCTCCTCCTTCTTGGTTTCTCTGTAGCCTCTAATGTTGCTTATCACCCCTTGGCATCTCAAAACGGACTATTGCATTAGCCTGCTCTTTGGTCTTCTTGTCTCAAGTCTCTCTCCATTTCAGTCTGTCTTTTATTCAACCGTCAAATTAATCTTCCTAAAAGGCTAATCTGACCATGTCACCTCTCATTTTCAGCAGATGCCAGTGGCTTCCCATCACTTCTAGGATCAAATAGAAATTCCCGTTTGGCGTTCAAAGCCCTCGATAACTTGGCACCCTCCTTCCTTTCCAGTCTGCTTACACTTTGCTCACACCCTTGTACTCTGTGTGGCAGGTCCTCATTTAAGACTCTGCCTTTCCACTCCTGCGATGGCACTGGCTGTCCCCTGGCTTCCCTCAGGTCCCAACTAAAATGACACCTTCACCCAAGAAGCCTTTCCTGATCCCTCTGCATGTCTTACCTCTGTTGGTTATCTTTGTTTTATCCTGTATATATTTTGTCCGTACAAAGCTGTTTTCACGTTTTCTTCCTTGTTGGTCTGTCAGCTCTTCAGGAACTGGGACTGGATTTTACCTTTCTTTGTATCCCCAGTGCTTAGCATAATGCCCAGCACATAGTAGGTCCATAATTCTTTTTTTTTTTTTTTGAGCAATTGGGGTTAAGTAACTTGCTCAAGGTTACATGGCTAGTCATTATTTATGTGTGGGTGCTCATTTTCTGAGGCCGGATTCGATCTCGGGTCATCCCAACTCCGAGGCCGGCACTCTTACTCACTGTGCCACCTAGCCGCCCCGAGGTCCATAATTCTTATTGACCGATTGCTTAGTAACTCAAGAGTTTTTAATTCTTTGGATATTAGTGAAGTTGAACATTTTTTTCAAGTGATTTTTATAGCCTGCATATGTTTTTTTTGTAAAATCATTCGTATTCCTTGACTGTTTGCCCACTGGGGACTGGGTGTTACCTTTGAATATTTTTCATAGTTCCTTATAAATTGCAAATGTCAAGTTTTTAATCTTTTATATTAACTCTGCTTTTTTCCAGTTTAATTTTCTTTTTAATTATATATTTATTCTAAATAATTTTTATTTTATCAAACACATTTTATCTCCAATTTTTCCTCATTTTGTATATAATGGATACAATTTTTAATAGAAAATTTAATTAAACACTGTTTTCTATCATATTTTAGTAATTAGTTTAAAAATGTATTTTATCCAGCTAGAATACATTTTGATATATGGTATGGGAAATGAATGTATTCCCACTACATGGCTAGCTATTTTTCTAATTGCATGTATTAAATGATGAATCTGTTCTCCAGTTTTATTTTCTATAAGCTTGTCAAACACTCCCCTTTTACACTTACTTGGTTCAGTGTCTGAGATCTCTGTTCTAGACCATCGATTTACTTTCCTGCCTTTTTCCCAGGACTAGATAGTTTTGATGATAATTATATCATAATATGTTTTAAAACCTGGGTACGCAAGTTTTTCATCAGCTTTTTTCCCCTTATTTACCCACTTGATATTCTTGTCCATAAAAAAAAATATCATCTACATTTTCCAGTGTATCCCTCCCCCACCTCTCCTAGAGAGCCATCCCTGTAGCAAAGAATAAAGAAGGAAAAACCAGTTCAGTAAAACTAGTCAAAATATTGAAAAAACAAAACAAAACAACAACACACCCAAAACCAAACTGGCATTATATACAGGCCTGTAGTATTCAGTTCTATCTCTCCTTTTCTTATCCCCCAAACTCCCAGAAGAAAGAGGACAATAAGGTACTTTTTTCATATTTCTCTTTTTTTGGGGAAGGGAGAAGAAAATTAGATTATTTTTACAATAGTCAATCTTGGCTGTTTTTGTTGTTTTTCTTCATTTACACTTGATCATTAGGATCATAGATTTAGAGCTAGAAGAGACCTTAGCGGCTATCTAGTCAAACCCCCTCAGATGATGAACCTGAGTCCCAAAGGGTTAAGTGAGTTGCCCAAGGTCACACAGATGGTAAATGGCCGAACCAGATCCTTTGATTCCAAATCCAGAGCTCTTTCTGCCTCTTAGTATAGTTGTTATGTAGATTGTTTTCCTAGTTCTGCTTACTTCACTTTGCATCAGCTCATATAAGTCTTCCCATTATTCATTGTGTTCATTATGTTTGTTTTTTAATAACTAAGTTATATTCCATCGCATTCTTGTACTACACTTTGTTTTAACTGGTCCCCAATCAATAAGTATCTACTTTGTTTCCAGTTCTTTACCTCTATCAGAAACACAGTTACAAATGTTTTGTTTTAAGTGGTGCCTTTCTTCTTATTGACCTTGGGATTATATGCCTAGTAATGGGATATTTGGAGCAAAGGGGCTTTTAAGTAATTTTCTTTAAATAATTCCAAATTTCTGTGGTGGTTTGACCAATTGTATGCATCATGTCTTCCCATAACTCCCCCAACATTGACAGTTCTCTTTTTCCCTCTTTGCCAGTTTATTGGGTGTGAGCTAAAACTTAGGAGTTATTTTGATACGCTTTTTGCTTATTAGTGATTCGGAGCACTCTTTTGTGTGGTCGTTAATAACTTATGATTCTTCTTTTGAGATTAGTTCATTCATATCTTTTTATCACTTACTTATTGGGGAATGACTTTTGGCCTTAACTGTTTTTGTTGGTGCAATTTACATTTTGTATAAAGATTGTGTTAGGATTGTGTCGGATTCAGGGAAGAACTGACTGGTTTGGTAAAGTGGATTTGGGAATATTGTTTGTACTGTACTATATTTAGTATATATATATGTATAGTATTTATTTACTATATTGAACCAATAGATATAGTACAAATCTTGATTTCATTTTTCTTAAAACTTGTAAAAATATTTTTTTTCTGAATTTAGCAAACACTATAAAAAAAGCAGAAAAGAAAGGATTACATGTGAAACGATTTTCTATTACGTACAGCTTGTTTTATAAAAAGTACATCATTTATTCAACCTGCTTCTTTCATAGCAGGTCTTCTGTGTGTTTACTTCTGTACTTTCTCCTGTGCATTTAAAAAAATGCTTTCCTCCCCCGCCTTTTTGAGGGGGAATGTTATCAATAATTCTCTTCCACAGTTATCTCCCCCCCCCTGCAAAAAAAACCCCCACAATCCCTGTAGCAAGTAATGTACTTAAAACAAACTCACACTTTTGCTGTATTCAACAGTGTATATTTCTTTCTACACCCTGAGTCTATCACCTCTCTGTCAGGAGGTGGCTCCTCTGGAATTGTAATTTGGCTTTACATTGATGGGAGTTCTTAAATCTTTCCAGACTGTTTGTTGTTCATGTTTTCTAAATTATTCTGGTTCTGTTCCCCTTAATGTGCCACTGCATACCTGTCTTCCCCAAATCCTCTGAAATCATACCTTTTGTCACTTCTTTTAGTACAATAGTGTTACGTTATATTTTTTTTTAACAGTCAGAACACACACAGTATTTATTGATTAAGCTCACTGTCACATATGGGTCCCAATACAATTGCAATAATAACATCAAGAATAAGTGATCACAGATTGCCATAACAGATGTAATAATAATGAATGTTTGAAAGATTGCAAGAATTACCAAAATGTGACATGGAGGCACAATGTGAGCACATGATATTGGAAAAATGGCTGATAGACTTGCTTGATGCAGGGTTGCCAATAATCTTTAATTTGTAAAAAATGCAGCATCTGTGAAAATATGCCATGTACCCTTCTTCAGTTATTTTCATAATGAGAAAGGTTTCGTCAAACCCAGTTATTGTTTTTCCATGTAGGAGTGTAAATAGTCCAACTTTGATGAGTTCCTTTTGATTTCTTTTCCTTATTACCTTCTCAAGCATCTCTTGCTTCTTGCATCTGAATGTCAAATTTTCTATTCAACTCTGGTTTTTTCATCAAGAATGCTTGAAAGTCCTCTATTCCACTGAATGACCATATTTTCCCCTGAAACAAGATACTCAGTTTTGCTGGGTAGGTGACCCTTGGCTTCAATCCCAGCTCTTTTGCCCTCTGGAATATCATATTCCATGCCCTTCTGTCCCTCAGTGTAGAAGCTGCCAGGTCCTGGGCTATTCTGATTGTGTTTCCACAATATTGAAATTGTTTCTTCCTGGCTGCTTGTAGTATTTTCTCCTTGATCTGGGAGTTCTGGAGCCTGGCTATAATATTCCTAGGTGTTTTCTTTTTGGGATCTTTTTCAGGAGGTGATCGGTGGATTCTTTCAACCTCTATTTCCCCCTCTGGGTCTAAAACATCAGGGCAATTTTCCTTGAGAATTTCTTGAAGGATGATTTCTAGGTTCTTTCTTTGATCATGGCTTTCAGGTAGTCCAATAATTTTTAAATTATCTCTCCTGGATCTATTTTCCAGGTCAGTGGTTTTTCCCATGAGATATTTCACATTGCCTTCTATTCTTTCATTTGTTTGGATCTGCTTAACAGCATTTTGATTTCTCATAAAGTCACTAGCTTCCATTTGCTCCAGTCTAACTCTGAAGGAATGAATCTCCTCAGTGAGCTTTTGAGATTCTTTTTCCATCTGGCAAATTTGACTTTTTAAGGCATTCTTCTCCTAATTGCCTTTCTGAGCCTCTTTTGCCATTTGAGTTAGTCTATTTTTTAAGGTGTTATTTTCCTCAGTCAGGCTGTTGACTGTCATTTCATACTTTTCTTGCATCTTCTTCATTTCTCTTCCCAAATTTTCCCCCACTTCTCTTATCTGCTTCTTAAGGTCCTCTATGGCCTGTAGCCAGCTTGTATTTTCATTTGGGGCTTTTGGTGCAGGAGTTCTGACCTCACAGTCCTCCTCCATGCTTTGAGCCTCTTTGCCCCTAAAATAGGAGTCCAATGTTGAACTTTTCAGTTTATTTTGCTTCATTTGCCTAGGCATGTTGCCACTTAATTACTTGATTTTGGGGCTTGTTGCCACAGTAGGACTCTGCCACCAGATAGGGGAGCTTCCGCCCAAACGTGGGGTCTTCACAACTTCCGCCAGTTGTGTGGCCTCTGTAAAGCCTCCACCCACTCTGGCAAGTTGGATACCCACCCCAAACTTCCCCCCCAGACCACAATCCAGATCCAGGCAGTTTAAAGCAAAAGCGATTAACCCCCAGACTGATTGCTGGATCTTCCTACAGTTTGCAGACCAGGAGCTAGAGCCACTACTGACTGCTGCAAAATGGCTTCTGTGCAGCTGTTTCTTCAGCAGCTTTTTGCCCCCAGGGGAGGAAGCCACGTGTTCCCCAAATACTGGTCCCAAAGTCCATAGGGCACTAACCTCTCACTTTGTCCTAGGCATATCTGTGCTGATAATTCTGGAATCGCCACAATTGCTGGTGTTCTGGGGTTCTTCAAGCCAGCTGAAGGCCCAGCCGCCCTGGCGCTAAAACCACGGACCTGGGCTCGGCTCTGCGCACTGCGCTGTAGGTTCCCAGCTCGCTGTGCTGCCTGCTCTCAGAGCGCTGTGCTGGCCGCTCCCTGCAGGGCTGCTGGGCTGTCCTCAGCAGGAGGTTAGCTTCTCTGTGCAGTTCTGTGGGGGCTGTGGCTCCAGAAGTTGTTTGGAGCCCCCTTTCACATTGTTTGAAATTTGTGTGGGGCAGAGCACATTGGAAATGCTGTTTCTACTCCGCCATCTTGGCTCCGCCCCCAGGAGCATCTACATTATATTTTTATAGCATAATTTCTTAAGCCATTTCATAAATGATGAGCACTCTTTTAGTTTCTGATTCTTTGCTACCTCCCCAAACCCACTATAAATATTTTTCTACATATGGGTCCTGTTCCACTTTCTTTGATCTCTGGGTATGGGACTCCTGTAATACATAGCTGTATTTTATATATAATACATAGCAATACTAGCTGTATTGCTAGGTTAAAGGGAATCAAGAGTTTACTAACTTTTTGCTCATAGTTCCAAATTGTTTTCCAGAGGTGCTGGATGATTTCTTATATACTCCAATAGCACATTAATGCGCTTGTCTTCCTGCAACACCTCCAACAATGATCACTTTACTTTTTTGGTCATCTCCAATCTGGCAAGTGTGAGTTAAAATCTAATAGTTTTTTAAATTTAAATTTCTCTACTTATTAGTTATTTGGAGCATTTTTTTCATAGAGCTGTTGAGAGCTTGGATGCCTTCCTTTGAAAATTGCCTGTTCATTTAATCTGTTGGGAAGTCTTGATTTCATTTTCATGATAGATCTTATTTGAAATGCTTAAAGAATGAAAAGCAAACCCCACAAAAGTCAGAGGCTGAGAAGATCTTAGCAGGGACTTATATCATTAATTAGAAGCCACAGCAGAATTCAGCAGATGAACTGGAGAGATGGGTTTCTTGCACAGAAATATATCTTTTAATGTGGTGGCAATAATTCAATATTTGACAATGGGAAAGCAGAAAAATGCTTCGTGGCTGTATGGCCACTTAATACATTTAATGGAAGGTGTTATAGCCATTCAACTTTTTAAAAAAGAGAGCTATCAAATGTCCTTATTAAAGATATAGTCATTTTTTTCTTTTAAATCAAGTATTTGTGATCATTGGCCTTTATTTTCCCATCTGTAAAATAGGGTTGCTGCTGCTAAGCTCGGCAGTGGTTTTCCTCTAAGGCTTGTGGCTTTCAGTAAAGCAGCGACCAGGGAGTTCTATTGTTGAGAGCATTGTGCCCTTCAAAGCTTGCAGCATCATTTTCTAGGGGACTCAGGTAGCCTGGCCCTGACCCAGCCACAGACTGGGTCCAATATCATGCAGCTAATTACATGTTATGAAGTAAGAGAAAACGGGGGGGGAAATCTGTGCAGACCCATCACCATTACTGCTAAAAGGCTGTAACTGTTACCCTTTTATAGGAAGGGCTGTACAGTCATTCCAAGTACAAATGAATCTCTTAGTAATTGTGAGTGAAGCAGAATGTAATTAATCACATTGGAGTCCTAGGCCCCACCCAGGGATTCTGGGCTCTGTGGGCTCACCTCGGACATCCTGCTGTGGCGAGAAGCGATGACGGTTTGGAGACATAGAAGGTGGCTCTAATTCTGCCCTGGCCTAGCTGCATGTGTGACCTTGAGCCAGTCTCTGCTCATCTCTGTAAAGTGGTAGTGATAACCTCTTCCAACCCCTCCTCCCAGGAAGGATCTTACTTTGTACAGATCCAACTTTATAATGTACAGAAAGTACTTTGTAAACCGCAGTTAGCAGTTATGTAGAGTGTCGGTAGTCTGGTCCTCAAAATGTCATTGTAATTCTTAACTGAAATAAAACCTTTTAGATACAGTTTGTGCTTTTTAAGTACTAGGAAGAATAAAGACTTCTAAGGTTCAGGATATAACTTTGTTCTTCTCTTCTCTTAGCAATTTCTCCTTGTCCTCTTTGTTGATGCTTTCCTTGTTACTCCATTTGTCCTGACTTGAAAAGCACAGGAGAGCTTTCTATACATGTGGTTCTTTTTACTGGGTCAATGCAGTGTATTGGGTAAAGTCCTGAACATTTCTGAATGGGGAGACTTAGAAGGGTCTCGGAGCTGGAGCCCAGCCTGAGTAGAGTTCTTCATTTTTACGGGAGATAGAGTTGGAGGGAGAGGAATTGAAGCTGCTTTGGCTAGGGCTGGGGAGAAGAGCAGGACTCACAGGGTAGGCCCAGGCTTTAGGCTTTAAATTTTCCTTCCTCCGGTTCCATCTTGTTCTTTAGAATGTCTCCTCGATGCTTCGCACGGTTGTGATAAGTTTTCCTCACTGCATTTAGAATCTCTTTTGTATTTACTCTCTTTACTTTGCCTACTTCCTTAAAACCATTTGAGCATGTAGGAAAGACTCTCTGGGAGGCCGCTTTTCTGTACACTGGAAGAAAAACACAGATGCAGAGTGGGGATTTGCACACGTCCTTTTCATGGATAAAAATGTAAAGAGATTCAAAGCAAACCCTTTGCAGACACTCTGAGGAAGAGGAAAGGCCCCCTTCTGTGCTAAGATCTTCTTGGCCTCTGACTCTTCATCCTTTAAAGCCATCTCCTGAATGTCAAATGTCTCGGTTACTTTTGTTTTCAGAAGTGAGGTGAACTTTAACCTGAGGTTGGCCGTCTCAGCAGGAAGACTTAGATGAATTTGTTTAGTGTATTCAGAGATGTACATGTGAAGCTATGTGATTTCAAGGTTTGCTTGTTTTGATTTATAGGATCACAGATTAAGAGCTGGAAGGGGAGGAACCATAGAGGCCAAGTGAGTCCAACCTTTCCCATTTTATGGATTAGGAAAGTGAGACATGGAGAGATCAGGACACATGGCCAGGGTCACAAAACCAGTAAATGTCTGAGAGGTGAAGGAAGGCCCCAGACTAATTAAGTGCACCCAGCTTGTCATCCCAGCATGTTTGCTGATGGCCTGCTGGCTGGTCACTGTCCTTACAGGTTCAGAGCTACATAAAATACGTTTTCAACAAATTGTTTTAGACACGGTGAACTTTTTTTTAGTGACAACAGAAATAAATTGGTGTAGATTATTTTTTTATTCTCTCTCACCTCACTGTCCATCACTTTTCATGTTTACTTGGCCTCTCCTTTACCCTTTTCACCCTTTTCTTCCCAATTACACAGTAATTTCTGTACACAGGTTAGTTCTTTTATTTTTGTGTGAACTCTTTGAGTTGTAGCCACAGAACAGAGGGCAGGTTTGCATGTTATAGGCACTTAATAGACGTTTGTCAAGTTGAGTCGAATTGCACTGAAGACTAAACAGAATTGTAGCCCTGGGAGGGACCTGAGAGGATATGAACCCCCCCCCCCCATTTTATAGATGGAGAACAAAGTCCCCAAAGGATGAAACTCCTTGTGCAGGATCTCCTAGCTTGTTAGTGACAGAACTGAGAGCAGACTCCAGAGCTCTCCCTGGGGTCCTCAGAACATGTTCTTGGCCTTTCTCCTTTCCAGCGCAGGCTTGTGTGGGGCTGCCAAGAGGCAGGCGCCAAGGGGATGCTGGCGGCCCCTTTCCATGCACTCTCTTTTGTTTTACTGGATATCCCAGGGAGAGAAGCTGAGCTCTTGGTGGTGGTGGCGATTGTGGTGGTTGTGGTGGTGGGGTACTACTGCCAGTGAGTATTGTGGTTTGCTGTCTCAAGGCCTTTGTCCTTTTAGGTACTGTCTCACAATCTGTGTACGGTGCTGAAGGTTCCACATGACCCCGTGGCCCTGGAAGAACACTTTCGGGATGACGACGAGGGGCCTGTCTCCAATCAGGGCTATATGCCATATTTAAACAAGTTCATTTTGGAAAAGGTAGGAGACCAATTTCTCAGTTCTTTCATTAAGCTGCTGTTTGTCAATGGTGCCTTTGAGGCAGTGTTGGCAGGAAAGACACTTAGTCCCTGTTCACTTCAAGGAGGAGTGCTTAGAAAGAGACTTGGAGCCTGGGCAGGGTGAGAAGAGTGTGTCCAGATCCAGGAGAGGCAGGCAGGCAGGCTCATGTCCTACACTAGTTAAGGAACCAGGCTCTGGGTGATCCCAGAAGAAGGCCTGCCTGGTGTGTGGCCCAGGATAAAGTAGCTCCTTGGGTGGTTCCCTAAGGGCAGTCTGGAGGAAGCCTTCTGTGTTCCTTCCAGGGGGAGTCAGGGGTGTAACAGAGGGACCCCTCAGGGTTCTAGAGGCTTTAGGTAAAAAAGGGATTGCACCTTTGAGAAGAATTCTGTAAACCAGTGGCCAAGTTAATATTTATGCTCATGATTAAGAGGTAACATGCCTCTTGACCAGCTATCCATCATATTATAGCTACATAAAATTATATAATGTACACCTTTCATGAATACCAATTCTTATTCTTCACTGGCTCTGTGATGTCATCGGTGTTGGGAGCTCTTAGTGAGATATTTCCTCTACTAATGGAGATTAGCATTGTCTGTACAAGTGGCACCCTTGGAGAGTTGCCTTGGACACTGAGAAGTGAGGGGGCTCCTCGTGATCACATGGCCTTTACATCCTGGAGGTGAGGCTTGGGCCCACATTGTCCTTACTGTGAAGTTGGCTTTCTGTCCACTGTGCCCTGATGCCTTTTAGTTATAATTTATTGAAATGAGTCGTGTGGCACCCATTTGGTAGTTATTTAGTGAGCTTCTTTGTATTTGGGTTTCACTGTTGAAGTTCATTGGGACAGTGTTATAATTGTTATTTCCCAGCTATCTCTTCCTAAGAAAAATTGGAAAGCATAGCTGTATGTACCACCCAAGGGGGAACAGAGTATGAATGAGTTCTTTTGCTTGAGTATTTATTTTGCCATTTGAGGGTTAGGGATTCCCTCCTGAAATTTAAACCACCAATTTAAACATATGCCTCTCTTTAAAACTTGAACAGTTTCTGAGTACAGATAATTGATAAATTAGTGAATAAGTTCTTCTCTAACAAAGCTTTGTTTGTTGAAGTCCAGAAGCCTGGATGTAAGTATTCCTGATCTGAGTGTGTGGTCAGGAAAGCAAGACTCTGAGGCCAGTATTCTCTCCTTCGGTGCAGTCTCTATGTGCTTCAAGTGGGAGTCCCTGGCAGACTTGAAAGAGAAGAATCAGAGACTATGCAGAGGGAGAAGACTGTGTCAGGATCCCAGAGAGGCAGGCAGGTTCATATGAGATAAGTCAGCCTTTTATATGGGGGGAGGGGTGCTGCAGTGTTCAGGACTGGCTCCAAGAGACACAGTGTCATATGTACACAGGATCACGTGGAGGGCATCACTGTCAATAGAGAATCCCACTTGCATTTTGACTTTGTGCTGGCTGTCCTCCTTGATGGCTGCAAGCACTTTGGATAAGCGTGCACCTTCCAGGCTCAGTCTTATTTGGGATTAAAAGCCTGAGCATCGTTGAACAGAACTGTCTCTGTTTCATCCTGAAAGGAATTTTATATGATTTTTATGTATGATTTTGATGTCAGCCTTGTGTTTTCCTCCATGTTGGAGGAGAGGTGAGAATATGTTAACTTTTTAAGCTAGCGGTAAAGCAAGATCATTTCTATACTTTTCAGTCAAGTTGTGTGACTATAAATATTTATGCTACAGAATATTCCTTGTAAAAACTTGACTTTGTTTCCCATGCCTTCATCAAGGATAGTCTATGCACATGTGAGTTAATTTCACAAAGATTTTGTAGAGATGGGAAAGTGGGCGTGTGAGTTGGTAACATATTGGTATTTCCTCAGTTGTTGGGGGTGGGAAGAGGAGGTGATAACAGACTATATAATTTTTTCCAAGCCTAAAATATTCTCCCCCTTTTCTGGTATTTTGAGGCTTGATCACCACAATTGTGTTCTTTTGTATAGATCTCTTCTGGCTATACTTAGTCTAGGTGTTTTTATCAGTTGCCTTTTTCCTCCCTCCTGCCCCATGGGGGATGTTAACGTTAGAGTTACAATATGATGTTTCTGTTGTCGTTTTTGGAGAAAAATGGAAACGTTGTCACCTTTTCCGTTGTTTTGTTTATGTTTCTACCATTTTCGTCCTAGTCTTTGTGGTGAATTTAATTTAATTTCTCTCTAAACTTTAGGTAAACTTGTTTTTCCTTCAGTTTCTTTTCTTGTTTTATGAAACGCTCTTCCATATTCATCTGTAACATGTTACGTATTAATTTATATTCTAAGCCATTTTTGCTGTTGACTTTTTGAGGAGAGCAAGTATTTGCTGTCTAATGTGGTTTGTAGGCTAGAGCCAATTGATTTATGTTAATTAAGCATTCCTCAGAAATGCTGATAGTTCATTTTGATGTTCTTTTATCTATTTTTTTTTTTACTACTAAAAAATTACTATTTTTTTTTAAGCAATTGGGGTTAAGTAACTTGCTCAGGGTTACATGGCCAATCATTATTTATGTGTGGGTGCTCATTTTCTGAATCCAGAACCGATCCCGGGTCATTCTGACTCTGGGGCCAGCATTCTTACTCACTATGCCACCTAACTGCACCCACTACTTTGTTTAAAAAAAAAAAATAGATCAGATTGGAGTTGCCTCAAGTGCCTGCTGTATAATTTGGTCTTTGATATTTGGAATAAAAAGTTGATTATACACAGACTGTTATTTGGAGATGATTTCTTTTTTTGTTTGTTAAAATATGTCTTTTTTTTCATGATGTTATTTGGTGTTTTCCATGTCTGGTGATTTCTTTCTTCTTGAAGGAAATATTGGCATATTTATATATAATAAATATAATAATAAATATATATATTTATACATATGTAGACATGTATGTATAAATGCATATGTGCATATGAGGCTTTTTATTACTAAAAACCTTTTACTTCTCTTGTTTCTTATTTCTAAGCCTTATTTTCCAATATTTTTACTGTCTTCCCCCAGGTCCACCTTCTTTGCTAATTTTATTGAATTCTTCATATAATTTGTCCCTTCAGTCAACAGATATGAGCTGCAGTTATCTCCATGGTGGTCTTTTTGTAGTTGCTGATCATGAGAGCTACAATATGAGATGGCCAGGCTTCTCATAAAATACTTCTTGTTGCCTCTAGGCAATATGAAACACACTACACTTTTTTTTTAACTTCTCCAAGGAGAATCTGTGAGCACCATTTAGCTGCCACTTGCTTTTGTCTCTGCTTTGATTTTTAGTAATAATGTTAAGATTGATATGATTTATTCCCTCCAATAGCATGTCTCTGGCCACCGGATAGGAATCAAGTACAAGTAGCCAAGTTAATGCTTATAGCTGGTATAAAAGCTGGCGTGCTTTTCACTCTCTCCTACCTTTTCTTCTACTCTGCCACCGTTCTGCAGAATTCATCTGCTTGGGTCTAGGGGGATTGTAGGTTTTTTTGTTTTGTTTTGTTTTATGGGTTTAACCCGGTCAGAGAATTTATCCCTCAGTAAAGGCTCTTGGTACTGAGCCTGTCTGTTCTTAGCTGGGCTAGTCCAAAGAAAGCAGATGGAATCTGTTGCTGAAACAGTACTTGAAGCCTTTTTAGTGTGGTAGAAGCTTTTGGAACTTGTATTCTATGGATGGAGCATTCAAGAAGCCAGAGTAACCTCCATACTATGAAGGAACATCAGAAGGGAACTTGATGGAGATCTATGCTGAAGGGGTCCTGTCCCCCATATAGTAACATAGTAATTTACAGATTTATGATGGCCGTGTGTGTGTGTGTGTGTGTGTGTGTGTGTGTGTGTGTGTGTATATGTGTGCGCGCATGTGGAGACCGATGGGAACAGAGGCTAGTGAGGTGACCGGGACTGCAGATGGGAACCACATCCCTCCCCTCTCCTCTAGTCTCACCATTGCTATATTAGTATGCATCCTCAAGACCAGCCAATGGGTATATTATAGCAATAGCATTTTAACAAGCCTTCCTTTCTTCATTACCTCTTTCCCCTATCCAACCTGTTCTTCAATACTGTTGCTAGAATAATCTCTTGTCTATTAAAATTAAGTCATACCACTGCTCCACTAAAAATCTATGTTCCTTGTTGGGGCAGATTTCAGAATTTCCCCTTCCATATTGGTGCCGCCCCACCTTTCTTTCTTTTTTTTTATTTTTATTTTTATAAGCAATTGGGGTTAAGTAACTTGCTCAAGGTTACACGACTAGTCATTATTTATGTGTGGGTGCTCATTTTCTGAGGCCAGTTTTGATCTCGGGTCATCCCAACTCCAAGGCCACGCTCTTACTCACTGTGCCACTTAGCGGCCCCCCCCACCTTTCTTTCATTGAACACTTCTCACACCCTTGACACTTTGCCCAAACAGCTCTATTTCCTGCTTCTGGAAGGAACCAGGAGCCCTCCTGAAGGCCTCTGTGCCTTTGTACTGGATCCTCCTGTCTGAGCACTCACCCTCCCTCTCTTCATCTGCTGAATTTCTAAACATCCTTTAAAGCTTAACTCAGATGCTCTCTCTTTCATGTAGTCTCCCTTGATCACCTTCTTGGATCTCAGAGTGTTTTTCTGATCTTGAATATACTTAAGTATGTTTGTATATTATAGTTATCAGTGTCTTATTGTCCTTTAAGATTATAGGCTTTGTGGGGGCAGAGGATGAATTTCCTCTGAGATTGAATACTTTGCCCTACACTCAATAAACAGTTTGATTGGATGAATGGAGGGAAGAGGCAAAAGTGGCAGCAAAGTTTGTGGCTCTGTCAGGAAAGGTGACTGAAGGACAGAATTAGAAGGTGATGTGAACAGAACATGCCTTATATATTTATGTCTGTTATCTCTGGCACCAAGATTCCTGACAGTAAAATAGATCTTTTGGAATGGATCGTCACAGTTATCACCATAGTGATTTCCTGAAATTTCCTTAGATTTTGTCAAGTTTCAAGTTTTGGTCAGGTGGTCTTTTAGAACTTTGCCTGGCTCTCCCACCTGCATTTATTCTGGTTCTTAAAAACAAAATTTTTAGTTATGAACTTAATAAACATAGAAAAGCAAACATTTTTGTATACAAAGAATAACAACAAAAATGTCTATGAAACTTAAACAGTTCTTTTTTCCTACTACATACATTTTTTGGAGGGGAAGGCAGGTATAATTAAAATTTAATGTGGTAATTCCAACACTCCCTTGCTTATCTGTGTCCCCTTATGAATTTCCATCTACTTTAATTAAAAAATGATTTCTTGGGGGCAGCTAGGTGGCAAAGTGAATAGAGCACTGGGCCTGGAGTTTGGAGGAACTGAGTTCAAATCTGGCCTCAGACACTCGGCACTTACTAGCTGTGTGACCTTGGGCAAGTCACTTAACCCCAAATTGCCCTGCCTTCCCCCCTCCAAAAAACCCTGATTTATTGATATTGGCCTTAACACTTACTTTCAATTAGTTAACATTTATTAAGTACCTGCTATGTGTCAGAGTGCTAAGTGCTGGAGATAAAAAGAGTCAAGACAGGTCCAAATGGGTATCGCTGTGGGCCACATCCAGTTGTGGGTTTTAGATCAATGGCAGACTGAGGAGGGAACTTGCACTTGGGGGTCATGAGGAATAAGTTCAGAATCAAGTAGTTGTTGTGTGGCTTTGATCCCAGAAGATGTTAAGTCTCAATACCAACCCCTACTCCAGTTTGACACCTGTGAATAATCAGGACAGGAATCTCAGATCAGAAGGGAGCCTACGGTTCTGGCACTCTGAACCCCCAGAGATTTCCAGCTGACTGACAGGGGCTGAGTCCAGTCAGGGGCAAGCCCACAGGGGTATTGTGCAGACCCACAATCAGGTCAGGAACTTGCAGAGCTCAGACCAAGAGGACAGTGATCAGATTTTTTCCTTTCTTTTTTAAAAATAGTATTTTATTTTTTCCCCCCAATTACAGTCAAGACAATTTTTAGCATTCTTTTTTTTCTTTTTCTTTTTTGGAGGGGGGAAGGAAGGGCACTTGGGGTTAAGTGATTTGCCCAAGGTCACGTAGGTGGTGTTACGTATCTGAGGCTGGATTTGAACTCAGGTCTTCCTGACCCCAGGGCTGGTGCTCTATTCACTTCGCCACCTACCTGCCCCCTAGCATTCATTTTTACAGATTTTGAGTTCCAAATTTTTCTCCCTCCCTCTACTTCCCACTTTCTAAAATGGTAGGCAGTTTGATACAGGTTATACATGTGCTATCATGTAAAATATATTTCCATATTAGTCACAGTTGTGAAAGAAGAAATAGATGAAAAGGAAAAAACATACAAAAAAGAATAAAGTAAGTGAAAAAGTATGCTTTGATCTGCATTCAGAATCCGTCATTTCTCTATCTGGATGTGAATAGCATTTTCCTTTGTGAGTCCTTTGTACAAGTACAAATCATTGGATTGTTGTGTTGCTGAGAAGAGCTGAGTCATTCATAGTTGATCATCACACAGTGTTGCAGATACTATGTACAATGTTTTTGTGGTTCTGCTTATTTCGTTTTGTATCAGTTTGTACAGATCTTTCCAGGTTTTTCTGAAATCTACCTGTTCATCATTTCTTATTGCACAGTAGCATTCCATTCCATTCATACCTTGTTCAACCATTCCCCAATTGATGGGCATCTGTAAAGCCAAGCATGAGTAGCTTTCCAGAAGAATGCTACTGTGAACAGCTTTTAAGGTTCTGATTACATAGTATAGTGAACACTCTATTCAATAACAAATCAGAGCAAATCATTCACAGTAAATCAGAATGTAGCATTCACAATGTTACAATATCACAGATAATAAAAATACAGCATTGACAACAACTTATCACAGAAAATGGCCACATAGTTTTCACCACAGTGGTCACACAGTTTGGAACAAGGTATAATCATTTAGTCAGTCAATCACTTAGTAACTCAGTCATTCAATCAACTCAATCATTCAATTAGGCTTGCCTCCTAAAGGGTCACAAAATGCAATAGTCAAAGTTCTCCACTGATGGGGCACACTAAGTTACAGTATCAGTCACTATTCAGTACTAGGACTCTCTTAAGGGGTAGTATAAAATACAGAGGCTATCTACCCCTCAGTCACAGATAAGTTACAATCTTCTCAGTCAGTATACAGTATCCAAGTAAAGTCTTCTTTCAGCTTGACTCAGGGTAATCTCACAGATTCCCTGAATCCCCGTCCATGGTCCCAGTTCCTACCCGGATTCACCAAACTGTCACCTGGGTTCAAAGGCAGACAGCTCCCAGTTCCTTGTCCAGCTCTCCTGTTTCACTCTGAAGCTCAGTGTCCAGTCCACCTTAAATCCTTCACAGTCTCTGTTCCTGGGAAGTCAAGGCTTAACAAAACCACAAAGAGGTTCATGCAAAGTACCAGTATCACAGTCATGCTTCCTCAGTTTTTGGCAGCTCCCAGGAAAATGTGGTAGCTTCCCAGCAGACGCTCCAGCTGGTTTCCACAATCAAAAATCACTTAACCCAGGTTTCCAAAATCAAAATCATTCTCTCCAGCCTGGACCTCTCTTCCTCAGCCTTCAGAACCTTGTTTTGAGAAGATCTGTCTGACCCAGCAGAGGCTTCTCCTTATATACACATGGCATTAGCTGCTTCCTGTTTCAGCCATTTCCTGTTTCAACCCCTTCCTCTTATGTTGGGCAACAGGGGTTCATACCTTCTGTTTCTTTAACAGAGGCTTAATTAATTACTAAGTACCTGTTAGCTTTGTCAATACAAATACAAAAAAATTACAAATCAAATTATGTTACTATTACAGCATCCTTTCAATTTCCAATATTTTGCCACCATGAAAAGGGTTGCTATAAATGTTTTTGCATATAGCTCCTTTTCCCTTTTTATGGTCTTTTTGGGATACAGACCTAGGTGTGGTTTGTTGGATCAAAGGTTTGCACAGTTTTATAGCCCTTTGGCCATAATTCCAAATTGCTATCCAGAATGGTTGAATCAATTCACAATTCCATGAACAGGTGCATTAGTGTCCTAATTTTCCCATATCTTCCCCAACATTTATCATTTTCCTTTTTTTTTGGTCATATTAGCTAATCTGATAGGTGTGAGATGGTACTTTTGAGTTGTCTTAATTTGCATTTCTCCAAAAGTGATTTTAGAGCACTTCTTCATATTCCCATACATAGCTTTCATTTCTTCATCTGAAAACTGCCTCTTCATATCTTTTGACCATTTGTCAATTGGGAAATGACTTTGTATTATAAATTTGACTCAATTTTCTATATATTTGAGAAATGAGGCCATCATCAAACATATTTGCTATAAAGATTGTTTCCCAGATTTATGCTTTCCTTCTGATCTCAGTTGAATTGGTTTTATTTGTGCAAAAGCCTTTTAATTTAGTATAATAAAAATTATCTGTTTTACATTTCATAATGCTCTCTATCTCTTGTTGGTCATGTACCTATAACTCATTTAACTGCTTCTTTAAGAATTTGAATACTATACCACTTAAAGCATATATGTTTAGTATTTATATTACTTCATTGTCTATGGCATATTTTAGCAAGATGTAGTTTCCTTCCTTATCTCTTTTAATTAGGTCTGTTTTTGCTTTTGCTTTGTCTGAGATCAGGACTATTACTCCTGCTTTTCTTTTTACTCTCTCTGAAGCATAGTAGATTCTGCTCTAGCCTTGTCCCTTACTCTGTGTGTGTGTGTGTCTCTGCTTTGTGTGTTTCTTGTAAACAATATATTGTAGGATTATTTTTTTTGCTCACCTCTGTATTCTGCTTCTGTTTTATGGGAGCGTTCATCCCATTCACATTCACAGTTATGATTACTAACTGTGTATTTCCCTCCATCCTATTTTTCCTCCTGTTTGTCCCCTGTCTCCTTTCACCCTTTCCCTCCTCGACAGTATTTTGCTTCTGTCTAGTGACCCCCCCACCCCACCCCACCTGCCCTCTCTTCTCTCAGGTCCCCTCCCTCTCCTTCCCATTTCCTTCTCTTCTGCTTTTCCTGTCTGGTGAGATGGATTTCTGCATTCAACTGATTGTGTATATTATTCTCTCTTTGAGCTAATACTGATGAGTATAAGGTTCAAGCTGTGCCCATTGTCCACCCTCCCATCTTTCCCGCCACTGTTAACAGTTTTTTTTTGCGTTTCTTCATGTGAAGTAGTTTACCCTATTCCACCTCTCCCTTCCTTCTGCACCCACTGTACTCCTCTTTCTTATCTCTTAATTATTTTTTTAATGTCATTCCCTCAAATTCACCTCATACCTGTATCCTTTGTCTATATATATTACTTCTTGTTATAATATTAGTTGTAAAGTTTTTAAGTAGAAATATCATATTCCTATATAGGGGTGTACACAGTTTTCAGCTCCATTGAATGAATCCCTTATGTTTTCTTTTTCCTTTTTCCCTTTTTAGGCTTCTCTTGGGTCTTGCTATTAGAGATCAAATTTTTGTTCAATTCTGGTCTTCTCCTTATTAAAGCTCAAAATCCTTCAATTTCATTGAATGATCATTTTTTCCCCTTGAAGTATTATGCTTAATTCCTCTGGGTAGATGATTCTTGGTTGTTGTCCTAGTTGCTTTGCTTTAGTGATCAGATTTTACCCTGTATTACACCACTCAAAGCATGTAGGTTTGCCTCCTGAGCTGCCTTCGAGAGCCTGGAGAAAACACTCCAAACACTCCATACTCCAGTAAAGCAGCAGAAGGACCAAAGAAGAGACAAGATCAGCCCAGATGCTCCATTCAGAAGTGCACATGGCATGGTCCCACCCTCAAATCCAAGATAGGAAACAGGCTGAAAGAATGAGGGAAAAAAAAAGAATCCCCTCATAAAGAGCTGTTATTGTGACAGGAACACCCAATACACAAATCCAGAAAAGAGAACGACTACAAAACATCTGAGAACAAAACCTTAAAGTAAAATTCAGCTTGGGCAAAAGTTCACCTAGAATTCCTGGAAGAAATGAAGAGCTTAAAAAAAGCTGAAAATGATTTAAAAAATCAAGTAAACAGAGAAAAATGAGAAAAGAAATGAGAACCATGGAAAAAAGATTTGGAAAGGAAATGAACAGTATGAAACAAGAGATATAAAATCTTACCCAGGCAACAAACCCCCTGGATATTAAAGTGAACTAAATAGAAATTAACCACTCTATGAAACAATGAGAATATTAACCTAAAGCTGAAAAGATATCTCATAGCAAAAACAGCTGACATAACAAACAAGATTGAGGAGAGATAATTTAAGAATCATTGGACTGCTTGAAATCCATGAACAAAAAAAGAGCCTAGATAGACAGAAAATAGGGCAGCTAGGTGGCACCTTAGTACACAGAGGACCAACCTTGGAGTCAAGAAGACTCATCTTCCTGAGTTCCAATCCTGCCTCAGACACTTAGTAGCTGTGAGACTTTGGGCAAGTCATTTAACCATGTTTGCTTCAGTTGCTTCATATATAAAATGAGCTGGAGGAGGAAATGGCAAATCACTCCAGTATCTCTGCCAAGAAAACCCTAAATGGGGTCACAGAGAGTTGGGCATGACTAAACAAAACTGTTTCGATCTCTTAGAACCAGAGTGGAAAGGGAAAATAAGAATCTTCCTGTTACTTCCTGAATGAAAATCCTCAGGTACATTATAGCCAAAATTCAGAGCTTCCAAGTTAAAGAAAAAATAGTGTAAGTAGTCGGAAAGAAAGAATTAAGTTCTGAGGAGTCACAGTCAGGATTACCCAGGACATAGCAGCCACCACTTTGAAGGAATAGAGAGTTTGTAACAAGATATTCTAAAAGGTAAAGAATATAGGCATACAACTAAGAATAATTTACTCAGAAAAACTGAGTATACATGGGGGAAAGAAGGACTTTTAGTGAAATAGAGGATTTCCAGGCATTCCTGATTAAAAGACCAGAGCCATGTAGAGACTTTGAATTACCAACACAGGAGTCAAGAGAAACATAAAAAGAGCTTACTATGAACTAAGGATCTTAAAATAAGAATTTTTGGAAAGGGTGGGAGTGGGCCAGGGGAGGGAAAGATAGAGAAAATTATTTCATATAATCAAGCAGAAGTCTATACAACCAAAGAATAAGGGATTGGGGGTATGGCTGGCACCTGAACCCTACTCTCGTCTGAACTGGTAAGAAGAGAAACAGACACATATATCCACACCCAAGTACAGAAATACATTTCATTTAACAGGGAAATAGGAGGGAAAGGGGAGAAGGGAGAGTGGAGAATAAGCGGGGGGTAGATTAAGGGAAGAAGTTGTCTTAAAAACCAACTAAAGTGGTTGGATCTTGAAGAGGAACTTAAAAGAAAAGACAAGACAATAATTGGACATGCAACTAAAAAAAATCTAGAAAACTCCCCAATTATACACCAAAGTAGAAATCTTGAAAATCAAGGAGGGGGTTAACAAAATTGAAAGTAAAGAAAAAAATTGAATTAAAATAAAACTAGAAGTGTGGTTTGTTTTTTTTTTTTACAAAACAGTAAAACAGACCATTAATTTGATTAAAAAGAGAAAGACCCTTAGTTTGCTGTGTGTCTGTGAGCAGGTCATTCCAGCTTTTAGAGCATCAGTTTCCTCACCTGTGAGATGGGTAAATAACACTTGTATTACCTCTCTCACTGGGCTTCGAGGACAGTGCTATGTCCATCTTAAAGGGCTCTAAAGTTGTAATGATGTCAGTCCTTAAATATCTGTCAATATGAATCTTCTCTCCCCTATTTTCCCCTCCCTAATAACAGCCTCTTGTAAATTATAAATTCCTTAAGAATTACTTCTCTTCCTCAGTATGCCCATATATTCAATGGGTGCCAACTAGATTAGTTTATTTCCCTGGTAATGCCAATATTGTGTTAATATCATTAGGGGCAAATCCTAAAATGTGCCTTGTTTCAATTCAGTTTCACCAAGTCAAAGCTCTAATTATAACTGAAAAAGTAAATGCGGTACTGGTTCAGCGTTTCCAAAATAAGCTAGTATATATCACTAAATTTAGAGGAAAGATATTTACAAAAGGAGCTAGGATGTGATAAACAGTGAGAGCTTGTTTGTTACTGCTTAGCCACCTGGAGTGGAGTTTTGCCAGCTTTTCCAGCCACAGAAAAGCAGCCAAGGTTTCCATGGCATGGATTTAGATTGAGAAAAAATTAGTGCTTAGGTTTGAGAATTAGATGGAAAAAAAAGTCTACCAGTGACTGGAAATGGTGCTGTAAAGTTTAATGGTGTTGTCAGTTGCCCAAAGAAAATAAGGAATAGAATTAGGCCTTTACATCCTTGTTAAAACTGGGACGTCTAATTAGCCTCTTTCAGAATAGTTGGTTTGTTTTTCCTATTATGAAAGAGCTAAACTAGCAATCAGGGACTGCCCTCCAGATTAGACTGGTGGGGAGACTGCTGAGATGGTTATTGCCTTTCAGAAGCTACTCTGTTCTATAGGGAGACAGCATATATGCAAAATGAACTGTTGTGGTTTGATCACATGAGTGTAGAGAAGGCTGAGAGAGATGTGAAAATAGAATCAATAAGATTTGAAGATTGATTGGATATGTTGGTTGTCCTTCATTCTTGAAGAGAACCATGACATCAGGAAGGTGATGCCATGACTTTCAAGTGCATTGGATTTAAGTGAGGCAGTACTGTGCAAGGTCACCAGCCTCACTTTCTCCTCCAGAACCATCTGGGTCCAGTGGTGAGATATAGATCCGGATGACTGGAGATGGCCCTGGATGCAGTGGGAGACCTTGGCCTTTAAAGCTAAGGTCTTTAGCAGGACTCAGTTTGATTTTGGGAGAATGAGGAGTCAGGATGACTCTAGGGTTGTGAGCCTTGTAGGGTTGGTGAGCTGTGTATATATATATATATATATAGGAGAGGGAGTGGATTTTGAGGAAAGATGAGTTCTGTTTTGGACTTGCTAAGTTTGGGGTGCCTGTGACACTCTAGGTAGAGATCTCCTGCAGGCAGCTGGAGTGGAGATCAGGAAAGAGACTTGGTTGGATATATAGGGCTGGGACCTGTTTGGATAGAGGTGATAACAGAGGAGAATATTCAGGAGGAAAAGGTGGTAGGCAGTGTCATGCTGCAGAGATGTCAGGAAGGATGGGGCTTGAGACAGGACCAGATTTGATGATTAAGAAATCTGGCAAGTTTAGCGTAGAGAGCAATTTCAGCGTAGAGATGCAGCAGGGAGTTGAGAGGGAGAACATTCCAGGCATTGGGAAAGATGATTGCCAAGGCATGATGATTGCAGATGGACATCTGTGACTGAGAAACACAGAGCCAGCCCATGTGGCTGTATTACCAAGGAGAACTGTCCAGTGAGGCTGGGAAAATCTTTGAGGACCAGATTCTAGAGAACTTTAAAAGTTAAACAAAGACATTTCTGTGTGATTCTAGAGGCAATGGAAGGCCAGTGGAGTTGGGTAAGTAGGGCAGTGGACTGATCAGATCTGCACTTCAGGACAGTTCCTTGGGAGCTTTGGATTGGATGGAACAGAGTGGGTAAAGGATGGAGGCTGTTGCAGTGATTTGGGTGAGGGGTGACAAGGGCCTGAGCTAAGGAGGTGGCTGGCTGTGTGAGTGAAGAGGTCTCAGATGGGAAGTCATCTACCTAGAGATGAGAGTTTAACCCCGGGGGTAGCTCATGATGTTATCAAGAGAGAACATTTGAGAAGGCATGTCTTTTGGCTTTTTAAGCAAAGAAACTGCCCTAGATAAAGGGTATTTACCCGTTTTTTCCCTTGTCATTTAAGTATCCCAAAAGTTTAAGTGTGGTGTGATAACCAGTCAAGGTGCCCCCAGATCTGACCATAGGGCCTGTCCCTTTATAAGGGACAGAGAATAGACTGATGATTTCACTGATATAGGGGACTCCCAGCCTAGGAGACTCAGTGAACCAATACAGGTTTGTAATGAGGTGCCCTGAGCACAGAGGCTTTGAGTGACATGCCCAGGGTCACTCAGCCAGGATGGGTCAGAGGCAGAATTTTAACCCAGGACTTGTGGCTTTGAGGCTGACTTTCTGTCCTTTGTGCCACACTTCCTTTTGTTTTCTATAGCTGTTTTTTACCTTTTGCATTTTCA
The DNA here is from genome assembly GCA_011680675.1 of Gymnobelideus leadbeateri. Lineage (NCBI taxonomy): Eukaryota > Metazoa > Chordata > Mammalia > Diprotodontia > Petauridae > Gymnobelideus > Gymnobelideus leadbeateri. Next base: position 1,230,565 of record WOXC01008487.1, on the reverse strand, counting down.
GCATGAAGTAGAAGATGTTGAGGTTTGGGAGACTTTGTGAAAGGGAGCCAGAAAGAACATTGGCTTTGAACTTAGAACTGGGCTCTGCCATTTAGTGGGATGGTCAGATGAGCCTTAAAGGCTAGAATTTACAGATCAGAGACAAATTTTGGAGCATTGCAATGGAGATGGGAGTTTAAGTGTCAGTATCTGTAAACGAGTCTGGAACATTGGTAAGTGCCTTTGAATACCCGTCTTAATTTAACAAGTTGTCAGAATTAAGACTTATTAGTTGACATCCAGATGTGCATTTTAGCATTCACATTGTGCTTCTGGGTGAAAAGCTTCTGGGAGTGCATCAGAATAGAAAGCTTTTGTAGCATTTATCTCTAGATGATCTTTATGCGGGGCAGTTGGTCCCTCCAGACCCTGTGAGTAGAGAGGAGGTTTTTTCACTAATTGTTAGTTAGGAGCACACAGTATGTAGTCACATTCGAGGTAGTCTCTAGGTTTGTATAATTATAGATGGCAAGCACTATAGAGAAACTTTGACATCACATAGACGGCTCCCATTTTACAAATGAGCAAACCAGCCCAGAGAGGTTGTACGGGATATGATGTCATAGTTAAAAGAGGATCAATCATACTGAGTTTTAGGGAATTGTAACCTTAATACTGGATGGCTAGGTGGCACAGCAGACTTACTAGTTGTGTGACCCTGGGCAAGTCACTTAAGCCTGTTTGCCTCAGTTTCCTCATCTGTAAAATGAGCTGGAGGAGGAAAGGGCAAACTACTTTAGTATCTTTGCCAAGAAAACCCCAAATGGGGTCACTAAGAGTCAGACACAACTGAAAATGACTGAACAACAAAAAAGAACAGCTGTCATAGACATTAAGAGCATGAGAAGTCAGCCAACAATCTTACAGTCTTGGGTTATATGGAGCGGCTTAAGTTTGAGGATAAGGAGGCAGTTGTCCCCTTGTACTTTGCTCTGGTCAGACATCAGGAGTACTGTATTTGGTCCTGGACCTCACGTTCCATGAAGAATATTGATGAATTAGAGAGGGAGCAGAGGTGCATGGTCAGGATGGGGCAGGGCCAGACTCTGGAGGAGGTTTTCAAGATGACCGCTTGTCCAGTGTGTTGTAGTCAAGATTTTTTATTTGTGCTTGTGTTAGATTAGATGGAAACCAAGGCTCCTTCCAAGTCTTACTGTCATTCTGTGAGTCAGGATCTAGTCCCAAATCTGTGACTGTGGGCTAGTAATTTCTTCTGCCTGGTCTTTAAGTTGAGTTAAAGGTCATAGGATTTAGGGATTTGCCCAAATACGCAGGCTAAGTCAAAGGGATAGGGTGTGGTGGTTTCTCCTCCTCCTCCTCTTTCTCCTAAGGTCCTTTCACCTTTCTCTGATTCTTAGTGACTTTAAAGATATAGACACAATGAGGAACAAGAAGGGTTTGAACTGCTTTAGAACCTAAAACCTATAGGGAGGAGCTTTAGCCTGGCCTTGTTTCCAGCTATTTCTTTTAGAATAGTGTTAGCTTAGCCCTCATACCCTGAGTTTGAACAAATGGAGGAAAAGGAACGCCACACTTTCGGGCACTTGAGTAAGGAACTCAGAGCAGAAGGTGTGAATTAGTATGAATGACTAAATCATGAAACTTAATAGATGATGCTTCTAACTTTTGAAAAGATATATTTTATTTTAAGTTCTATTGAGATGTGTAAGGGTTTCAGGGGTGGGGAATCTGCAGCCTCCACATGTGGCTCTCTAGGTCTTTTCTAGTTTCGATTCAGTCAAAGGGCCCTATTGGACCTAGAGAGCCACATGTGGCCGTGAGGCTGCAGATTTGCCCACCCCTGATTAGAGCACAAGAAAAGAAAATAAGAAAAATGAATCTTTCAAACTTCAGTGTAAAACCAGGCTTCACTGTTCACACCAGGACATGGTCTTGTGAAACAGCAGTTTGTTCAGAAAATTAATGGAATCACTAATTTTTCTTCCTAGCCTGTGTACACACATCCCTTTGGCAGCTTCTCTGATACTTGAGTCATATAGACTAGGGACAGAAAATCACAAGGACCTTTTTCATTTTTTGATTGCTCTAATTCTTGACTTTTCTTTGCTTGTCTTTAGCCAGACTCTGCCTTCCTGTTACGTTGTCTTTCCTTTAATCTACAGAAGTCACATAGAATATAGTTTAATTTCTCTGACATGACAGCTTTCTAGGTGTTTACAGACAGGATCATATTTCCCCCCAAGTATTCTCTTTTTCAAATGAAACACCCTCCTAGTTCGTTTAGGTCTTTCTCATGTGAAAATTTGACACTTCCTGTTGTCAAAAGCCTTTCCCTGGTGATAAATTGATTGGAAGCTATCTATAGATCTATATTTCAAATGAAGAAATCCAAGTTATTGAGAGACATTGTGAAAAAAAATGCTCTAAATCATTAATAAATAGAAATGCAAATGAAAGCAGCTCTGAGGTTCCATTTTAACCCATTGATTGGCAAAAGTGTTAGAACAGAAATATGACAAATGCAGGAGAGAATGTTAGTAAACAGGCATGTTCATGTACTATGGAACATAGTGGAACTGTGAATTAATTGACCAGCCATTCTGGAAAGCAATTTGGAACTGTCATGTAAAGGCGTGATCCAGTGATGCCACTGTTAGGCATATACCTTACAGAGATCAGAGATAGAAAAAAAGAGTCCATATGTACAAAACTATTTGTTATGATATAGAACTAGAAACTAAGGGGATGCCCATTAATTGGAGAATGGCTGAGTAAATTATGGCATTAATGTAATGTAGTATTATGATATGATTTCAGAGAAAACTGGGAAGACTTCTCTGAACTGGTACAGAGTGAAGTGAGTAGAACCAGGAGAGCAGTTTATATAATAACAACATTGTAAAGAGAAATAACTTTGAAAGACTTAATTCTGATCAATGCAGTGACCACCCACAATTCCAGAATGACATGCTACCTCCTGACAGAGGTGATCAAGATCAAGATACAGAATGAGATATACATTGCTGGACATGACCAGGGCAGTTCTTGTCTATGCAGACTTGTTACAAAGGTTTTGTTTGTCTTCTTTCTTCAGTTTTTTTTTTTTTTTTGAGGGGAGGGTAGGTGAGAGGCAGAGAAAAATGCTTGTTAATCGAAAAAATAAATAAAAAAATTTAAGAGAGCATTCTTAATGTCCCAGTCACACTTCTCTGGCTCTACTCTGGTTGGTCAGTGTTCTTCTTCAGATGGGGTCTGACTAACTCCAAGCATTAGGACCCTGTTACCACACTTCTTCTGATCATTCCTTCTGATCAAGCCCAAGATTGCATTATCCTTTCTGGCTGCCCTCTTATATTTTATATTGTAGCCCCTGAAACTACTAAATCCCTTTCTTCTTCCTCTGCTGTTAAAACTTCTCTCTGCCTGTCTTGGGGAGGGAAGAGGAAGAGGGAGGAGAGAAAATTTAAAACTTTAAAACTTAATTCACAAAATTAGTGAATATTGAAAACTAAAAATAAATAAATCAACTTAAAAAAAACCCCAAAATCTCTCTCTGGTTGACTCCAAGTTCAGGACTTCAATTTGTCTCTGTTTCATCTTGCTAGTTTATTACATACTTGCAGATTCCTTTATGTGTTGGGATTTTCACGAGTTAGCAATTTAGTTTTATGTAATGGGGCAAAAGTCTTCGAAGGAAAGGGCCATGACTTTTCTTTGTCATCTATAATGCAATGTTCTACTGTTCTAGGGGTGTCATTGGGAAGTAGCAGTGTTGTAAGAAATAAAAAAGCATCAATAAAACACTGATTTTAAAAAATGCTTTGCCAGCTCTGGTTTTAAACTAGATTGATTATGTTTTTTATTTAGTTATACACTCACACTCATATACATATATACATATACACACATGCATATATATTATACACACACACATCCATGTCCCCTCATTTGTAGCACTATGTCTGATTTTGTTGTCTTGGCCTCCTTGCCTTTCTAGTTTAGTGACAGCATGATGCTGAGTGCCCATAACTGAATTTTACATACTGTACAGTATTATTTGGTATTGAAAACTGACTTCAGAGTTGTGCTTTTGAAGTAGCAAGGCACCTTGGAGAGAGGTGGGAGGCAGCATGCACCAAGTGAGTCTGTCTCTTCACTGACTCTAATGGAGAGACGCCAGGACCCTGAACCCCCCAGCCTTGGGAGTAGTAGCGTTCCCCTGCCCTAGCTGTGTGACCTTGGGCAAGTCGCTTAACCCCAATTGCCCTCCAAAAAGCAAAAAAAAAAAATGATTTGAACATTTAATATTTTGGTCAAGTATACATTTGGAGCTTAATTTCTGCTGAGCTGATTTCTATTTTTTCCCGAAATCTACAGGCAATTTGGGCCACTTTCCATTTTTTGAACATCTTTTTTGCTTTTCTGTTTCTGTGTCTTTGTCTTGCTCTTCCATCCTGTCTGGTCGGTAGCGCCATTCCAGCCCTCCATCTGTATCTATTGAAGTGTTATCTGCCTCTGAGCCCAGTTCAGATGTCGCCTCCAGAAGCAATTGTGGTTTTCTCTAACCCCTTTTGCACACTATACCCACTCTCATGGCACACTGCACATTCCTAGGCTCTAAGCATCGTTTCTTCATTAGATGGTCATGGATTGGGAGGGCCCTTCATCTATAGCCCTCACTTTACAGAAGAGGAGATTGAGGTGCTAAGGAGCCAAGCTGGGATTTGGCTCTACAGTCTCTGACCCCAAATCCAATGTGCTTTCCAGTCTGTACCATCTTTCCTTCAGTGATGCCTAATCAGACCTCTCTGGTTCATTGTGATTTCGGCCTTCATGGCACACATTCTTCTTTGGTAATTAATCATGGAGTGCTTTGTGACAGTTTTGGGATTGTTTAGTGTTATGTAATGACTTGTATGGTTATTTAATTTCTTGTGTATTTGGGCTTTTTTCTCCACAGCTAGGTAGTTTCCTGTGGGCAGGGACCCCAGTGTGCTCTGTAAATGGTTTATTAAGAAAAGTTCTATAGATAATATAAATTGTGAAGCTTTGTTAGAATTTATTATATAAAGTGATGAAAATATCAGAGAGGTTCAGGTTGGTAATGTTGATGGTAGCCTTCTTATTCCAGTCATGTGAAGGAGGAAAAGTAGAGGGGGATTTATAAAGGTGGGCATGGAAATAAACAGAACATGTGAGGTCCTTTGGGGGGGCGGTGGTAGAAAGTCCAGGGAGGGTGATAGTCTTTGTTTTTTAAACTTGGGTTCTCTATTTCTTAATCGGTTGGGAAGTAAGTGGATTTAGATCTCCACCTGACCTCTGTTTATAACATTGGCTGTCATCCTGAGAGTTTTTGCAGAACTGGGAAGGAGGAGTTCTAGGTCCTATGTTAAGGGTCTGACAGTTTTCTAAGCTCTACTTTTCTGTTGTGCATGTTTTTGATAAATACAGCCATTCTTCTGATGCCTGCCATTAATCGATTCATGAGGAGATGGGGGTAGTAAGTTCAATAGGATCAATGGTTTATATGAATCAGCAATGTTACGGGGGTGGAAGGGTTTGATGCCTCATTTTACATTGGAGTTTGGTTATTTCACAGGGCACATCTAACACATCATCATGTACAATCTTGGTCAAAGTACCAGTCCTTGCATGTATACCTGGACTTATTTTTGGCTGTGCCTATAGTGATGTTTTAATTGTTTTGTACTTTTCCTTCCCTTTTAGGTTCAAGGAAACTTTGACAAGATTGAGTTTAATAGGATGTGTTGGACGCTTTGTGTCAAAAAAAATCTCACCAAAAGTCCCCTGCTCATCAGTGAAGAAGATTCATTTAAAGTGTGGGTTATTTTCAACTTTTTATCCGAGGACAAATACCCGTTAATTATTGTACCTGAAGAGGTAAGGGGTAATTTTGAAAAATGTGTATAAATGAGCTTTCCTATCATGGTAGAGTAATAGAATGTTATAGGTGGAATGGGGACCATGTGACAGAGAAGTAAATTGAATGTTCAGAGAGATTAAATGAATTGCTTCAGCTTACCTAACAAGTTTGGTGGCAGAACCCAGATCTCTTGACTCAGGTGCAAAGAGACAAAAAACAAAACAAAAACTGAGGGTATTTTGGTAGACACAAATTAGAAACATTGTGGATATGGGGAAAAAAGCCTCTGGACTCAGCTTTATTGGTAAGAAATGCAGTATTTAGCCAGGCATCTGCCTCATAATTGCAGATAGTCTTTTACTGGGGAAGGCCAAAATGGAATGCTGTGGGAAAGCTAAATTCTTCTGTAGGTTGGCAAGCAGGGTGGGACTCTTTTTCTTCCTCTTCTAAATTGCTGCAATTATAGAAAAATCCATTTCTGATGCCCAAAATGTCTTTCTGCAAGACGAGGCATTTTTAGCAGACATAGCTTTCTGCCTACTTACATGTTGACTGTGTTGTACAGAAGTCAGCAAGGATTATCAGAGGGAAATTTCTTTCAAGACTGTCTTAATCTATTGAATATGGGTCTATCACATAGTATTTTAAGTTCCAGGATGATACTTTGCTGAAATAGGGATTATAAAGAGAGGCGATATTGCTTCCTGGAAAGACAGCTGGCGTTGGCTTCATAAAGACTGGGTTTAGGTCTCACCTCACACATCTACCAGATTGTGTGACCCTGGGCAAGTCACTTAATCTGTCAGTGCTGCTAAAGGCTAGTCAAATCCAAATAGAAACAGGGACTACTAAACCATGCCGAAGGACCCCTCTGGGCCACATGTTGCCTTAGAAAACCACATATGAACATTGGCTATGTATGTTCTGCTGCATTTTTCTTTAGTTTGTTAAGTGAGATTATTTGGGAGTGTTGTGCACCACATGGAGCTGCCAGTGTTTGACACCTCAGCTAAAGCATCTGCTGTTGCCTCCTCTCCCTGGGAAGTCTTGAAATTGAATGTGTTTTGCTGTGCCTCAAAGGTAGGGCGGAGGTAGTGTGTCTGTGCATGCAATTCTGTGTCCTTTTCCGTTTTCCTGACAAAACACAAAGGAGAATTGGGTTTTCCCAGCTGTCTGCTCGATGTTGTCCCGCTAGAACAGCCACATTGCTCTGAGAAATCCCATGGCCTGCTGTGGCACTCGTTGTCTCCTTGAGGCCCTTGTCAGTGAAAACATATTTTGGAGGATGACTCTTTTTTGTTGTCCCCTGAAGCAGAAGGAAGACGGGACAGCCAGGATGCACAGCCCTCTGAACACTGGCACTGTCCTCAGAGCCATGGGGTACAGACAGGAGTGGCTTTTGAGGCCAGCCAGCCCCCTGTTGACTAGTGATGAAATTGACACCACCAGGGGATAAATGACAAGTTCATTGCCACTTGGGGAGCGAGTGATAGAGTCTAACTCGGCTCCTTTGACTTCAAGCTGCTACCGCTCTGTTAGTGTTAGGGTGGTTAGCTATTTAAAGCACTTAGATTTCTGAACTTAACTTGGGAGAACCAGGAAAAATCATCATAAATCAGAGCATGAGATTCTTTTGATTCTTTGACATTTTGCATCTTACTGTGTTAATAACAAAAGTGCTTGTGTGAGGTCTGGCCTTTTAAATATTGGTTGAATTGAATTGTGTGTGTACCTAAATGGGGAAATGGAAAGTGGGATGGATGCTAGGGTTTTGTTTTTTTTGCTAAAGAAAATTATTTTTAATCTAATGAATTGGGGTGATATATAGTATTGGATATAGAATGCTGAATTTAGACTCAGGAACCTATGTTCAAATCCAGATTTGATATTTATGTTTTGTGTGATCTTTTTTAAAATTATTTCATTTAATCTCTATGGGCCACAGTTTCCTGATATGTAAAACAAAAGGCAAAGGAACTTTTGAACTTTAAATCTTATGATCCTGTGAATGTTAGTAAGGGACAGCTTAAGAAATATCTACCCAATAGAGCACCTCCTGGAGTCAGGAGGACTTGAGTTCAAATCTGGCCTTAGACACTTAACACAAAAACTAGCCATGTGACCTTGGGCAAGGCACTTAACCCCAATTGCCCTCCCAAAAAAAGCAAAAAAAAAAAAAAATCTACCCAAAAGTGGTTTAAAAAAACCCCCAAAACCCCCCAGACCCTACTTGTAATGCTAAGAGAGATCTGTGATGGTTTAAAAATTGAGTTTTATAAGTATATATTAAATATACCAGATTTACTGGATAATTTATGTTTTTTCTAGAAATTGGAAGAAAATAATGTTACCATGGTAGGACTTCCAGTCATTCCAAAATTGGAATATTATTCAGTAGATACTCAAGTGAAGTCATTTCCCGTGGGAAGACTTGTGGGTCATGTATGAATGTATGTTCTGTTATTAACTCGTCTTGGAAATGGACAGGTTACTGGCAAATAGCCTTCTTAATGTAGACTTATTTTTGGAAAAATGATGACAGCTCCCATGGGTTCAGCGGTCATTTCTGTGCAGACGACCTCCATCTCGATATATCTAGTTCCTGTCTCTCCTTGAGTTTTGGTCTTGCATCACTGATTGCCTGCTTTGCATTTCACACCAGATGCCCCAGCGATATTTCTGATCCACCACGTCCAGAGCAGGCCGGTTCTCTCCCTCGCCCCCTTCTGCTTCGTGTTATGAGATGCCTGCAGCTTCTCTGAACCCCCGTTTCTTTTGGAGGTTCCCCACTTCTTCTGATCTCCCAGGCTGGCAGCCTCAGTGTTCTTTTCAGCTTCATGCCACATAGCCAGTCATTTGCCCAATCTTCTTGTCTCTTCTCTACAGCTCCTCTTGTATCCAGCCCTTTCTCTCTGCTCACACAGGTGTCACCTTAGTTGAGGCCTGAATCACCATTGGCTTAGAATGCTTACTGCAGTGGTCTCTGATTGACCTCCTTCCCTCATCTCTCCCCCACTTGAATCCATCCTGTGTGGGAGTGATTTTGCCCTAAGCACAGATCTCACCATCTCTTTGCCCTTCTCAGGCAACTTCGGTGCCTTCCTCTTGCCTCCAGAATAAATAGAAACTCCTCTGTTTATCTTCTGACCCCCTTTATAAGCTGGCCCACACCTGTCTTTCTGGCTTCCCTGGACAGAACTCTCCATTCTGCAGCCAAACTGGCCTTCTCTCTGGTCTTCCTTTCTGATTTCCCACCTCTGGTCCTGAGACCTTTGCCCTGGCTCTCTGGGCTGTGCTCCTTCCTCTCCTGTCTTCAAGGCCACTCCTGTGATGTTTCACTGTATTTCTGTCTTTAGGGCAGGGAGACTTGAGTTAATAGAGAGAAGGTGTTTCTGGAGATGGGCTCTTGGCTTTGTGGTCATCCAGAGCTAGTAGGACAGCTTTGCTTTATCCGCCACACTGGAGAAGTGCGGGGGCCAGTTAGTACAGAGAGCCTGCTTGGATGCCTTGGAGGCAGTCTCCTCCTTCCACCACCTGGACTTGCATCAGAACCAGGGATTACCCAGAGCCTTCAAGCAGAGGATGGAGTTACTTTGGGCACATGGGGACATCTTGATGCCATTTCAATACAAGCTAATCCTTTACAAAGGGAGAATTGTCTCTCAGACACACCCTGTCAGTATTTCTTAGGTTTTTGCTTTTATTTTTATTTTTTTGAGGGGGAGGATTTTCCTGTAGAGTACTGGCTTTAAATCACTGAGAATCTTCTCTGGATTAGAGTTAGAGTCAAGTTTACATATTATTCTTTTGCTACCAGAAGAGCTTTATGGAAGAGAGAGGATAGCACGGAGAAAAAAATATTATTGGATTTTATCGTCCAGAAAGAAAATCTGAATCTTCTGTGGAATAAACAAGATTATATTTGTATCTTTCCAGAATAGAAACTCATCACCAGAAATATATTATTGTTCAGTCATTTTTTATTCATGTCTGACTCTTCTTGACCCCATTTGGGGTGTTCTTGGCAGAAATACTGGGGTGGTTTGTTTTACAGTAGATGAGGAAACTGAGGTAAATAGGGTTAAGTGACTTGCCCAGGGTCACGAAGCTAGTCAGTGTCTGAGGCCAGATTTTAATTCAGGAAGAGGAATCTTCCTGATTCCAAGCCCAGTGCTCTATCCACTGGACCACCTTGCTACACTTAGAAACATATTAGATAAGCTTTTAATATTCCCTGAGCCTCATGCTTGCCTAGACAAAACTGATGTGATATGCCTCTTAGGTAAGGTGAAAGGACACCTGGGATGATAAGCAGGGTGTATGTTTCTGACGATGGGCTTGAGGGTTTGCTCCATGCTCTTGATTTTTCCTCCCAGCAGCCCTGGAGGGAGGTGACCTTCCACTTCTATTTTGCAGATGAGGAATGTGCCGCAGGCCCCACAGCTGCTAAGTAGGAGAGCTGGAGTTAGGGCCTAGGCCTGGATTACAAGCCTAGATAACCCTGGGACATCCCACTCACTTCTGTTGCTGAATTCTAGGATAGTGGTGCTTACTGGTAACATAGTGAGGTGTATGGTATTTATTAAGCACTGACTATGTGCCAGGCCTTGTGCTAAGCACTGAGACAAACAAAAGGGGAAGCGCGGAGAGTCCCTGTGCTCCAGGGGCTCATGGTCTAAGGGGGAATGCATGCAAACGGCTGAGGATGGGAATCTCTCCCCTTCCCTGCAGGGCCTGTGTCCCATCTCTGAGTGCTTGTCAGGCCCTTTGCCTTGAGCCCTGGGGTCTCTGCAGACACGTGAGCACATGAGAGAGAGAGGACAAGGGCAGGCCCGAGAGCAGTGGCTTCTGTTTCTCATCTTCTTTCCCACCGTCCCTGATCTCCCCACCAAACGGACCTGCCCAGGCACATGTGGTGCCTGATCCCGTTTTTATTTATTGTTTTAAGATACTCTGCTGTATGTTCATTTTTAAAAGAATGGGCATAAGCATTCTAGAGAAAATGAGAAAGTGACCTCAGGGAGGAAAGCCTTGGGAAGAAGACAGACAGAAATTGTTGTACATTATTGATAAGTGCTGCTTAAACTGGAGGCCTAATCTTGTGGGGTTTTTGGTCATGGAAATTCCCTGCCCTCTCCACATCTCTCTACATCGTCATTTTAACAGCTACACAGTGGGGTTTTATATTTGGAAACAAGTGTTTCCTTTTTAAGAAAGTCAAACTCAACAAACTTTTAAAAATCTTGGTTGACTGACCTTAGATGAAATAGGGAAGGCAGGACCCAAGATCAGAAGTCAGCCCTCCCTTTGTGGGGAAGGAAATTCATTTGGTGGTAGCCACATTGAATCTGAGATCAATAATGGGACATCCAAATGGAGAGATCTAAGAGGCAGTTGTAGATACAGGACTGAACCTCTGGAGAGAGAAAAGGTCTTGGGAAAGTGGACTTGGGAGTCAGCTGTGTGTTGTTGTGGAGCCATTTTGGTTGTGTCTGACTCTTCATGACCCCATTTGGGGTTCTTTGGCAGAGATACTGGAATGCTTTGCTGTTTCCTTCTCCAGCTCATTCTATAGATGAGGAACTGAGGCAGATGAGCTTAAGTGACTTGCACAGGGTCACACAGCTAGGAAGTATCTGAGGCCGGACTTGAACTCAAGATGAGTCTTTCTCACTCCAAGCCTGGTGCTTTATTCACTATGCTATCCAGTTTGTCCATGGCAGCCATGTAGAGGTAGATAAAAGTTAAACCATGTGAAAAATAAAGAAGATTTAATTGGTGGTGCCTGTCTTTGAAATGCTTATTATTCCTTACAAATAGATGTGAAGAATGATGCTTCTGATTGCCAAATTGAATGATATTTTCTCAGTATTCTGCTGGCTCCTCTGTTCCCTATAGACATACCTAATTAAAAAAATTTCACATGCCCCAGATTTCCCCTTAAGCTGCTACATAGTCTCCTTCCTTTCATTGCTAAATCAGTCATTCAGCAAGCATTTATCATCTGGCTGTGTACCAGCTGCCCCTGCTCTCAAGGTGCTTACTATTGTAATGGGGGAAGCATGGTATAAATGTCTTACTTATAAGCTCTCTCCTTTGTTTCTGGGAGAAAACCAAATTCAGCTTGATCTAGAAGGCCATGTATCTGAAACCACCAGTCTTTTCAGCCTCATTTCATAGCACCCCCTTTTCTGTGCTGTTCATTAGGACCCTTACACTACACTTATTTGGGGACGTGCTATCTCCCAGCTCTTGAGAACAAGGAATTCTGGGTTCTTGTTTTTGAGTTCCCAGGGGTTGTTTTTTTTTTTTAAACAGTGCCTTGCTTCTCCTAATTAAGTAGAAGCTTAATTATGTTTGAATTGAATTCTCTTTGACCTCTTTGTAGCAGTTAGTACTTTTAAGCAATCCCTGATACCTGACATTTTTTCCTCATTATACCTCTTCGGCCCTTTATTATTTTGATTCTTTCTTTGTCTCTGACAACTTCTCTGCTTTTTTTCCTCCTTTTTTTTTTTTTTGCTTTTTGGAGGGCAATTGGGATTAAGTAACTTGCCCAAGGTCACATGGCTAGGTTTTTGTTTGTGTGCGTTAAGTGTCAGAGGTAGCCTCCGAACTCAGGTCCTTCTGACTCCAGGGCTGGCACTCTACTCACTGCGCCACCTAGCCGCCCCTCCTTTCCTTTTTTTTTTGCCCCTTTATTTTTAAATATTAAATTTAATTTGTTCAGTCAATCTTCTCTCTCCCTCCTCTCCCTAACTGAAAAAGAAAGAGAAATAGAATTTCTGTTACAGACACTTAGAGTCAAGCCAAACAAATTCCTTCATTGACCATGTCCCACAGAAACTGTGTCTGTGTCCCCCCCATGCACTGAGTCCCATCATCTTTCTATCAGGCAATGAGTAGTGTGTTTTATCACAAGCACTCTTGTGGTCAGTCTTTGCATTGCTTGGCCTAAGCCTTTGTAATATTGTAGTTATTGTATAGATTTTGGTCTTGCTTCTGCCCACTACGTCGTACCAGTTCACATAAGTCTTCCCAGGTTTCTCTATCATTGCCTTCATCATTTCTTACAGCACAATACTATTCTATCACATTCATCTGCCATACCTTGTTCAGACATTCCCCAACTGATGAGTACCCACTCAATTTCCACATTTTTCCTACTGCAAAAATAGCTGTTATATTTTTGTACAACTTCAGAACTTGTTAAATCTTTTTTTAAAATTTTTTTAATTTTTATTTTTTTAAAGCAATTGGGGTTAAGTAACTTGCTCAAGGTTACATGGCTAGTCATCATTTGTGTGTGGGTGCTCATTTTCTGAGGCCGGTTTCGATCTTGGGTCATCCCAACTCTGAGGCCGGCGCTCTTACTCACTGCGCCACCTAGCCGCCCCAGAATTTGTTAATCTTTAGGATTAATCCCTCCCTTATTTGTCCTTCCTCTTTTTCTCTCTCTTTTCTCTCCTGTTTCTCTGCTGAGTGAAAGGCATTTCTGTACCCAACTGTGTCAGTGCAATCTTCACATCTTTGACCAGTTTAAATGAGTGACGTTCAGTGGTCACCTGCTCCCCCCACCTTTTCTTCACTGTCTTGTGTAGACTTGTGCTTGTACTTCCTGATTATTTGAGACAATTTACATAGATAAAAATTATAGAATATCTCATTATTATGAAAGTTGTTTAGTTCTTTGGGGTCTCAGTTTTCCATCACCCAGTAGTAGTGCCCTGGATATTAAGTAAAGGTTAATTGACTTAATTCCATGGCTAAGGTATTCTCATGTCTTGCATCAGACAACTTGTTTTATTTTAATAAAGTAATATGTGACTGTAGCACTTATACTTACAAAAGGTTTTGGCCTATGTTCTGTTATTTGATTCTTACAACCAAAAATGTGGGATGGGTGATACAACACAAAAGAGGAGACTGAGATCAAAAGAGGCCTAGTGATTTAGCCAAGGTTATTCTTGGAATAAATGCTTGTTGATTGATTTCTCATTTCTAGTCCATTGACCCCATCCTTCCTTCAGGGACACTCCTGGAAATCTGTGTTTGCCACATAAAGTAGGTTTTGTCGTGGGTCATGAAGTCAGGGTTGGAAGGGACCTCAGAGACCACTAGTCACCCCCTCCTCCTTTTAGAGACAAGAAGCCAGAAGGCCCTGGAGCTAAGTGCCTTGTTCAAGGTCACAGAGCTCGTATAGGTAAAAAAATGGGATTTGAACTCAGTTTTTCTGATGCTGGGACCACTGCTTTTGCCATTACTCCTATATATTTGGTAATAGCTGCTCACTGAGTCAGGAATAAAAGCAGGGCATGTGTTTGATGCTTAGAAGAACTGAGTTGGAAGATGCTATTCAAATTAAACTGATATAATTTTGAAAGAAAATTATAGAAAAAGAAAACAAAATCTAACTGACTCTTAAGGCCAGCCCTGGTAACAGGCTTTTCAACTATAAAAGGCGATAAAGCTCTAGAGATCTGAGATCACATGCAACTGGAATTTTCATTCTTTGTTATTTCGGGTGAAACTTGAATGGAAATAGGAAGTAAGCTGCTTCCTGAAACCGAATGAGTTCTCAGAATGTCGGCGTTTGGAGGAGGAGCTGATGGAGGAACATGGGCTGTTTCTTAATATTACTTAGTAATGACAAGTGGGAATGTTTGAATGCATCAGGAGAGCCTGAAGTTAGTGATTTTTGGTCTTGGATAAAACTCCGAGTATAACTGATATAATTTAGGATGGAGGTCATGAAGCCGGAAGGGACCTTGGAGAGAATCTAGTCCAGTGTTTTCACTTAGCAGTGGAGGAAATTGATATCCTCAAAGATAGGAAGCTAGTTAGTGGCAGGGCTGGGCCCAGAGCCCAGGTCCCTTGATTCTTCTCCAGTGATCTTTATTCTACACCAGGGCACTAGCCCAGTTTGCAATTAGGGGCCACTGCTCCCCTTCACATCCCCCTGAGGGTTTTCTGCCTTCCACTTTCCCTCTTTCCCCCAGCATTTGCATTGCTCTTGTCCCAGGGGTAGCTGGAGCTCTCTGAACTCTGGGATTCTTCCTCACTGCCCCTTCTCTCCTCCTTTAGAGGCAGATGTAGAGAGAAAGCAATCGCAGTGTAAGGAAAAGCAGGGAAAGTAAGGAAGGTCTGGGTTCCACTCACTCCTTTGTGTGACCTGGGCAAGTCACTTTGACTTTCTAGGGTGTTAAAAGAGGTCGGGCTAGATCTCACCTTCTATTCATCAGGAAGTTGTACAAAGCTTAAACACCTGCCTCCTGCTTCTTTTTAATTCCTGACCAGTTAGTTACCTTCTGGAAATTTTTATACCTCTGCTCTTTGCTTTTTCTGTCTTCATCTTCCTTTGTTCCATTTTTTTCTTTTTCTTTTTCTTTTTCTTTTTCTTTTTCTTTTTCTTTTTCTTTTTCTTTCTTTCTTTTTTTTTTTTGAGTAAAAAAATTCCAACCTGAATCATGGCCAATGCAACTCAGTAACTTTCAGTTTTATTGTATACAAGGTGCTGGGGATACAAAAAAGCCCTCCAGGAGCTTTGACTTTTGGGAAGGGGATGGTATATACAAATACCCTAGAAATAGAGGCATTATTGAGTGCTGGCAACTGGGGATATCAAGAAAAATTCCTCATCTGTCCCAGGGGGCACCTGATGGAACCTTGAAGGAGGCTAAAGTTTCTAAGAGGTGAAAGTGAGAAAGGGAGTCCATTGACCAATCAGCAAGCATTCATGAAGAGCATACATGCCTAGTACCATGTGGTAAGCACTCTGCCTAGGTCCTAAGATTGAAAAGACAAAAATGAGCCCCTGCCTTCAGGGAGCTTACCTTCTGTTTCCAGATACCATGTACGTCTGGAAATAGATACAAAATGAATCCTAAGTAACTTGAATGGAAGGGGCACATATTGGTGGGAGGGCATGCTCCCTGAAGGATGTGGGAGGTGGTACCTGTGCTGGGAGATCCTAAGGGGTCTGTGGGAAGTAGGAGTGCATTTTAGACGTGAGTGACAGTGCAGGCAAAGCCATCAAGATGGCAGGTGGCAGGGAGGCTGGGCTGCCTCATCCTTCTTGATATCTCTGTACCATTGGACAATGTTGGCCACCTCTTCCTGGATATTCCTCAAGGTTTTCACGAGTTTTTTCTTTTGATTCTTCTTTTACCTCTCTAATCATATGTTCTCAGTCTCCTTTGTTGGCTCTTCATCTGTAGATGTCCCCCAAGGCTTTGTTGTATGTCTTCTCTTTTCTCTCCGTGTCATTAGCTCCCGTGGGGTAAGTTACCACCTCTGTGGAGATGATTCACAGATCCCTATGTCTAGTCCTGGTCTCTCTTCTGGCTTCTAGTCCATCACCAACTTCCTTTAGGACATCTTGATGTCCCATAGACACCTGAAATTCAACAGGTCAGAATCAGAGCTCACTGGCTTTCCCCTAAACAGTTCCTCTTCTGAATTTCCCAAGCTTGAGCCACCATCATCCTCCCAGTGCCCCAGGTTTGCAACCTTGGTTCCTCCTCCATTTCTTACTCTCATTCACCCTCTATATCCGATTCACTGCCAAATCTTTTCCTCTTTACTTTCACCACAAGTCTTCCAAATCCATCCCCCCCTCTCCCCTTATACAGGCATGGTTCATCCCTTTTCCCTTGGACTGCTGTGATACCCCTCTCCATGGTCTCTCTGCCCCAAGTCTCTCCCCACTCCAGCCCATTCTCTGTTCAGTAGCCAAGGTGATGAGCTCCAGTGGCTTCTTGCAGCATCAGCATGTTTGCCGTGTAAAGCTCTTGCTGCCTCTCCAGCTTTCTCATACTTTACTGCCTCCTATGAACTACACAGTCCAGCTACACTGACCTTGCTGTACCCTTTATCTCTCTTCCCTGTATCTTTGCACTGACTATCCTATGCCTGGCATGATTTTCTCCTTCCCATGCCTCTTAGTCTCCCTGGCTTCTGTCAAGGTTCAGCTCAAATACTGTGTTCTTTTAGAAGCCTTTCATGATTGTTCCCTGACTGTCCCCCTAGCTGCTAGTGCCATCCCCTCTCTTTATATTTTGTGTGTACTTAGTGTCACCCTATTAGAATGTAAGCTTCTTTTTTTTATTTTAAAGCAATTGAGGTTAACTTGCTCAAGGTTACAGGTCATTATTTGTGTGTGGGTGCTCATTTTCATTATTTGTGTGTGGGTGCTCATTTTCTGAGGCTGGGACCAATCCCGGGTCATCCTGACTCCAGGGCCAGCGCTTTTACTCACTGGGCCACCTAGCCGCCCCAGAATGTAAGCTTCTTGAGGGCAGGGTTTGGGTCTTGCCTTTCTTTGCTTCCCCAGCTCTTGGTTCAGGACCTGCCACATAGTAAGTGACATTAGCAAATCTTTGTTGATTGACTGACATAACCGCAGCTTTAAATGTCCAAGAGCCAGTCCATTCTAGGTCTTTTCTTACAGTAAGTATGAGGGTCGTGCTAATCTTAGACTGAGTCAAAGGCAAGAGACACCCTGTGTTTGAAAATGAAATTAAATCTCTTAAAGATTCACTGTCATCTGCCTCTTAAGGAGTGAATATTCCTGTAGGGAACCTTCTGGAAAGGCTTTAAAGCAGAAGCATCTGATAGAAACATAAAGCTCTTATTCAGTGTATTTCCTTTGTTGTTTCATTACTAAGCATTACAATAGTATTATTTTCAACGTTTTTTTTTTGTTTTTTGGAGGGGGGATGGCAAGGCAGTTAGGTTTAAGTGACTTGCCCAAGGTCACACAGCTAGACAACATTTTCTTTTTAAATGGATAGCTGAATTAATTAGATTAATTAGAAAAACCCCTGGGTTAACCTGGAAACTCAACTCTCATTTATAATAGTTTCTCTAGGGGAAAAACGATCTTAAGTTTCACAGGACAAATTTACAAATAACTTTTGGATTTGGGGATGCATTCCTTTTGTAAGTTGGGGACTTCCTGCCTATTTAAGACCCTGAATCTAACAGCTGTCTGTATGTTAATTAAATAAGGTTAACTTTTGGCCTTTAATAATATTTAAATAGGTTTTGACATCTTTGAACAATAGTAGGTCATGTTTATTGTTTTTCTGCCTTTGGCTCAGTGCTAAATGTTTCTATGCTCATCAAAGGTTAGCAGTTTCATGTAGTTCTCATCCCAAGTCAGCACAATTGGCACTGCTCACTTTTTTTGATGTGTCAAACATTGTGTATTAATGTTGTCTACTTATTTTTAGTTAAAAATTGTAAAACACTTAATTTTGTGCCTTGTTGACACTGTTAATGAATATTCCTTAAATCTACCACAGCAGTTTATGCAACCCAGAATAAGGATGTGTATTGGACTTAGAATTTTATTGACAGAGGGGACTCCCAAATGAGGAAGCTCCCTCTACTGATGCAAGTTGGAATTTCTGGTCTTAGAGTATTGCCAAGAGCATTCAGGTTAAACAACACCATTTACATTTGTTTTAAATATGGTACATTGTTTTTTTTTTTTTTTTGGCTAGGCAATCAGGGTTAAGTGACTTGCTCAGGGTCACTGAGCTAGTAAGTGTCTGAGCCTGGATTTGAACTCAGGTCCTCCTGATTCCAGGGCAGGTTCTTTATCTGTTGTGCTGAGCTACCTACCTGCCCGGGTATATTACTCTTAAAAGATATTTTTTCTTTTTTTGTGCAGATTGAATACCTGCTTAAGAAACTTACGGAAGCAATGGGGGGAGTTTGGCAACAAGAAGAATTTGAACATTACAAAATCAATTTTGATGCCAGTCGAGATGGCCTTTCTGCATGGGAATTAATTGAACTTATTGGAAGTGGACAGTTTAGCAAAGGCATGGACCGGCAGACAGTGTCTATGGCCATTAATGAAGTTTTTAACGAACTTATATTAGATGTGCTGAAACAGGTAAAAGTGATTTGATTTTCCTTCCACCTTGCAACCTTTAAGTTTATTTTTCACAGGCTTAAAATTTATTTCCTTAGTATTGTGGTAGGTTTTCATGTCAGAGGGATTTAAATATTATTTTTAAACTATGTATATTTGAAGAGAAATATGTGAATCCTACTTTTCAAGGACATCTGTAAAGCATCCCCTCCAGTGAAACCTCACATTTGCACTATTGTTTTCATATAATTTGTACTGCTTTTCTTGGACCCACCAACTTTCATGTGTTATTGTTATCCCAAATCAGGATTTTCTGAAATTTGTACTTTCTCTTGCCTAAGGAATTTATTTTTATTTACATCATCATCGTTAAAAAAAAAGATGCAGTTATTTATGAATGCTGTTGTAGAACTTTTGGATTTAGGGGCACATTTCTTTTGTAACTTGGGGACTTCCTGTCTAAGACCCTGAATATAACTTAGCATCTGTATGTTAATTAAGTGGGGTTAACTTTTGGCCCTTAACAATGTTTTCATAGGTTTTGACATCTTTGAAACATAGTAGATCACTTCCCTCCCCAGCTATGGTCTTACTACTGAGCCTTGTTCCAGACCGGATTCTCTTTTCTTTGCCCTCTTTCTTGGCCACAGAGTCACCTCTCATGGATTTAATAATCAGCTTTCTCTACATGGTTCTGATGTTTATATAATCCCACCTTAGCCTCTCCTGAGCTCCTGTCTTCCACCAGCAGCCATTCAGACACTTCCAACTGGCTATTGTGTGAGCCTCCCAAATGAAGCCTTTTCTAAAGCAAACTCATTATCTTTCCTTCCAGACTCACTCATCTTCTGAATTTCTTTATAGCAGATGGGTGCCCCTCTTTCCTGTTTCCTACCCTTGGAGTCAGCCTTAACTGCTCCCTCTTACTCACTTGGTTTATCCTTTCCCAGCAGTTTTCATAGCCAGCCCCTTCTCTGCACTCACATAGCCAATGCCCTCCTTCGGGCCTTCCTCCCCCACCTCTTTAGGCTCCTCATTGCTCTCCCCCATTTCCAGTCCATCTCCCACACACCTACCAATAGGACGTTCCTGAAGCACATGTCTGACGGGTGTTGCTGCAGCTCAGGTCACTCCAGGGCCATTCTAGGCTCTAAGCTCACACACAGATTATTTTTTTCCCTTCATTTAAAGTCCTTCACAGTCTGGCTCTAATTTGCCTTATGCATCATTCCCTTCCATGCAGTTCAGAATCCAGCCAAACTGCTTTTACTTACTTGTTAGTCACATGTGACAGATCATCTCTTGTCCCTGTGCCTTTGCAGAGGCTAGTCCCCGTTCCTGGAAGGCTCTCCTTCCCTACTCCTGCCTCCTCAAATCCCTCCTTTCCTTCCATTTTCAGTTCAAGTACCGATGCCTACATGAAACTTTTCCTGGTTCTCCCCACCCCAGTTGCTCAGTATTTCTTTTATGTACAGTGCTGGCTTCCCTGGCAGAATGTTAGCTCCTTGAGGGCACGGACTGTCTCATTTTCATCTTTGTGCCCCCCCAGTGCCCAGCTCAGTGTTTGGCATATGGTAAATACTTACTTGATTGATTGATAACAGACTAACCAAAGACACTGCTCTCACATAAATAAAAAGTAATTTACTGTCAAATGAATGATGTCCACAATATATTTTGTAGGAATCAAATTCAACGGACATTTATTATCTACTTGGTTCCCTTGTTAGGGCCATGAGAAGTGGTGTTAATCTAGGAATTGAGGGTTGGGCAGAATTCTGCCAGGGAGGGGGTGTTCTCTAGGCTGAGGTGTGGTGGAAAAGGCAGAAATTTGTGCAGGATAATTGGGCCCCAGGCAGGATAGAATGACCTCTCCAGGATGGGAGGTTTGTGCTAGGGATTAGATCATGGAAGGTCTTAAAAGCCAGATTTAGGAGTGTGGGCTTGAGCCTGTGCCAGAACGCCCCCGTCCACCCTCTCCTGACCATTTTAGGTAAGTGAGGTGGGTCATTTACTGCAAGGGTGATTCAGTCGATGAGCACCAGGTGGTTGGATAGCATGCCAACTCTGATAACTAAAGAGAAAAGCAGCTGGTTCTCCAGAATTGGTCCTTGAAGCACTTACATCAGCTCTAATTTCTTCTAGGGTTACATGATGAAAAAAGGCCATAGAAGGAAAAACTGGACGGAACGGTGGTTTGTGCTGAAACCCAATATCATTTCTTATTATGTCAGTGAGGATCTGAAGGATAAGAAAGGAGATATAGTGCTGGATGACAGCTGCTGCGTAGAGGTGAAGTTTCCATGTCTCTTATGAGTATTCTGTTGGCCCATCTTAACTGAGTCTGTGTAGACAAACATAGTGGTGTAATGGGAAGAGTCCAGGCTTGAGTCAAGAGACCCCCACCTCCTGACTTGGTTCCCTTAAAAGGATTCACAGCAGCAGCCCTTGTGATTGGTGTTACACATTACACGTTGGGTGACTTTAACACGTCACTGCCCCTCTTTGGACTTTGTTTCCTCAAGTGTATAATGATGGGGGTGGGCAGGTGGTGCAGTGAATAGAGCGCCAGGCCTAGAGTCAGGAAAACCTGCATCCAGATCTGGCCTCAGACACTTTTTAGCTGTGTGACCCTGGGTAAGTCACTTAACCCAATTTGCCTCACTTTCCTCATCTGTAAAATGAGCTGAAGAAGGAAATGGCAAACTACTCCAGTGTCTCTGCCAAGAAAACCCCAAATGGGATCAGGGTCAGACACGACTGAAAATGACTGAGCAACACTAAAGATGGGGTTGGACTAGATGTTTGCTAACATTCCTTCCCGCTCATGAAAGTCATTGAGTATTATGAGATAGACAATCCAAATCTCATTTGGTATCTGAAATGTTCTGTATTTTTGGTCATTTGGGTTTTCTTGGCAAAGACACTGGAGGAGTTTGTCATTTCCTTCTGCAGCTCATCTGACAGATGAGGAAACTGAGGCAAACAGGGTGAAGTGACTTGCCCAGGGTCACACAGCTAGAAAGTGTCTGAGGCTGGATTTGAACTCAGGGAGGGGAGTCTACCTGACTCTAGGCCTGGGGCTCTTTGCACCTCAGCACCCCCTAGCTGGCCAAGACGTTTATTGACATTATTTTCATTTAAGGTCAGATTTTTATGAGTTATGTCATAAACACTCTAGGATAGGTTTTAAAAGAACTAATAATTTGTTTTCCATTCTAGTCCTTGCCTGACAAAGATGGTAAGAAGTGTCTTTTCCTGATAAAATGTTTAGACAAGACATTTGAAATCAGTGCCTCAGATAAGAAGAAAAAGCAGGAGTGGATTCAAGGTAAGATCACTCTAGTAATTTGCCTTAGTTCATGTTCTTCTGAGAATCTTCTCCTATGGAGGCTGGCATATTTTAGTGTTCAGGTCAGCAGTTCGGCTTTATTATGTGTGCTCGAGCCAGGGGTATAAAGATCCTTGAGTTATCTGTCTTTGAGTGTTTGTCTCAATCAGACTGGCCCCAGAGGTTGGTGCTTGTATGGCAGCAAAGGGGGTGGGAGTCACAAAGAGGGAGGCTTGGGCTTGGGGGCAGGGAATAACTTCCTCACCATTGAAGCTCCACAGGCATGGGGGTGGTGGTGGCTTCCCCTCCCTGGCCTCCCTGAAGCAAAGCTGGAAGGCTTCTTCTGTGTTACTGAGGAAATGCTGGTAGTGGCCTCTGAGGCCCTGGTAGATTCTGGGGTGGTGTTTGTTATCAAGAAACTTAACAGTTTAATTGATGGTCAAGCTATATACAGAAACAACTAGAATATACATTAGGCTGTGATGAATCAGGAGGCATTTATTAAGCACCCACCATATGCCAGATGCTGGGCATGCAAATATAGAAAGAGATAATCCCTCCCCTCAGGAAGTTTCATTCTATTGGGGGGATACAGCCAAGTCACATGAATACCTGACTCTAGGAGATGCACAGGATTGTGAGGGGGCGGGCACTGTCTGGGAAATCAGAGCTGAGTCTTGAAGAGCTGCTCAGTCTGTCAGCAGTTCAGGAGCTGCTGGGAGGACCTAGAGATAGGTGGGGAGGGGATGTGGGCTAGATCTTAGGGAAAGGACTGTCAGTAGTCTGGCCAGGAACTGGAGAAAGTGATAGCTGAGATAAGGAGGATTTAATTTGGCAGAGATAGGGAGAGGACAGAATGGTTTTAGAGGATCAGTCTTTCTCCCCTTAGAACAGACTAGAGAGTGCATGGAGGGGAGTTTGGCTTAGATCAGAGAGGTGAGATGGTCCCACTTCTGTATTAGGAACTGACAGAAGGAGCTAGGTGAGTAAGGCGCTGGAGAAAGGGGGGCTTGAGGCAGGGAAGTCAGCTGAATGCCCATTTGAATGGCCTGGAAGGAGAATGGGATGGGAAGAAGCACTGGATATGGAGGGCAGGGATCTGGGCTGTGCCCCTCCAGCCTGGTCACTTAACTTCTCTATTTCCTGTAAAAAAAAGGGGGGGGGTTGGATTAGATGGTGTCTAAGGCCCCTTCAGGCTTTAAATTCTTTGGTCATATAGTTCTAGGCAAGGGCGTTGAATTATGATTCTAATGTAAATGGAAAGGCGAGAGGTGCTAGAGATGTGTGTAGAGGTAGCATTGATAGGACTTGGCAACCCCCTACACTGGGGGTCAGGGTTGGGGGAAGAGGAAGGAGTCACACACAGACACACACAGACACACGAAGGGGAGAACAGACCAAAGGCAGAGCCAAACTCTTGTCCTAATGTCGGAACTACCATGGAGGAGAAAATGGGCGAGAAGAATGAGACCCAGACATAGAGCTTGGATTTATTTTACCTTGGGTCTCTTTCACGTAATGTATTTGGGGAAATTGCACCGAGGGAGGAATTCACCCAGAGATTTCGCTTACAACTCTCATCATCTGCACGAGTGTGGCCTTCTCCTCCTTGGTCATCTAAGCAGAAGGAAGGGGGTCTAGTCTTAGCTTACAGGATTAAGGAAAGCAAAAAGAGGCAAGGATGCTTTAGGTTAGAGATACTTGTGGTTACCTGTGGTCTTTTAAAAATTTGAACTGAATCCCTCAAGAACACAAGTGGGTACATGTGGAATAATCTCGAATGTCACGTTATTTGAAGGCTTTCTGGCAGGTGTTGGTGTGAGGCTTATTCATCTGAATTGGCTGACTGCCTCCTCCTGAGACTTGATGGGAGAGAAAGATTCTGGTTTTTTTCTTCCTTGGTTTCCTGTTTCAATTATAAAACTCTGGGCTTTTAGGGGAGAGTGAGGAAGTCTTGAGTAAAAACTGGCAGCAGTGCCTAGCTGATTCTTTTAAACAATTGTATGGCATACCACCCTTCAGGGTGAAACCCAGGGGAGGGGGAGTCAGGAAACTCCCCTCAATTTTTCCCAACTTCTTACCAGTCCCATTGTTTCTTCCAGGATTTCTTTGCTAGGCACCCACATGGGTCCTACAAAAAGAAGCTTATGACTTTTTTTAAGGAGAGAGGATTCTGTGGCTAATTTTAACACAGAATCCTTTAATTTCAGAGTTGGAAGAGGCCTCAGCAGCCTCCCGGTTCAAAAGGGAGAGGATTAAGAATCTCTTCCTCCAAGGTGGCTAGGTGGTTCAGCGGATAGAGCACTGGCCCCAAAGTCAGGAGGACCTGAGTTCAGATCTGGCCTCAGACACTGTGTGACCCTGGGCAAGTCACTTAACTCCAGTTACCTCCTCAAACAAAATAGAATCTCTTCCTCAGCATTGCTGACAAGTGGTTATCCACCTTCCTTAAAAGCCTTTTGTGAGGGGAGCCACTAACTCCTGAGACAGCCCATTCCATCTTTGCCTCACGTTTAAATCTGCTTCTGTATCTGGCACCCATCATTCCCTGTTCTGCCTTTTGGGGCCCAGCAGAACAAATTTCATCCCTCTTCTGCCTATCACCTGCTTTGCAGAGATGTCGTGTTCCCTTCTGAGTGTCCTCCTTCTCTGGGCTCTCCGGTGGCATTTATATGGCAAGTGCTCCGGTCTCGTTCAGCCTCGTCACTCTCTTCTGGATGGGCTTTGTCTAGTCAAAGCAAGACTGGAAGTCAGTTGTATTTGCTTTTAGTTTATAGGTTACTCTCTTTGCTTTTTCCACTTCTAGAGTCTCAGAGATCAGGGCTGTCTGACAGTCCCTTCTGCTTGGACCTTCAGTACTACCATCAGATAGAGTGCCTTTCAGTCTGGTGACTTGAACCAGGCCCTGAGTGTTGTTAGGTACTTTTTTATGAATGAATGAAAGAGCATTTTCAGGGGTTACTACGACGTGCCAAACACTGTGCTGAACACCAGAGCACAGATACAAAAGCAGTGTCCTCAGGCAGCTTCCATCCTAGAGGGGAAACAGAGCACAGAAGGGAATGACAGCCAGGGAAGGGTACCTTGAGAGATTCAAGTGGGGAAGATAGTGAATGGGATGCCAGGGAAGTAGATTCCTACACCCCTCAAATTTATTTTGGGCTTTAATTCCTTCTTAACCACTTTTGTCATTCCCAGTCCAAAGAAGAGAAAACAGTGTTTCTTTTTAGAAGAGAAAGCAGATTATTGAGCACAGAATTGATAACAGTGTAAAGGAATGTGAGCATTTTCTGTCATAGAATCGGGGAGGATTGCTTGCTGTTGAAGAGGCTGCTTAGTTTTAATCCTTGGCAGGAGAATATGAAGGGAGTGCAAACTGAAAAAAATGTGAAATATAGGAGAGTAACTCAGAGGTCAGAGAGCTCCCATGGCTGCCCACGCTGGGGCCAGGGCATCTGCTGGCCTGCTTCCCAAGGGCTAAGGGAACAAAGGAATACCTTAGATTCTTGGAGCTTTTAGAATAACTCTGGGGGATGTAATTAATAAGAGATATTACCGTATACAATCAAAGTGTCACTGTAGCAGAGAGTAATGACTATTCTCCTTCTCTCTTTTCTTTCCAGCCATTCATTCTACTGTGCACTTGTTGAAGCTGGGCAGCCCACCACCTCACAAAGAAGCCCGTCAGAGACGGAAGGAGCTGAGGAAGAAGATGCTGGCAGAGCAGGAGGAGCTTGAGAGGCAGATGAAGGAGCTCCAGGCTGCCAATGAGAACAAGCAGGAGGAACTGGAGCAAGTGCGAAAGGTGGGAGCGTGTCTGCTGCTGCTGGGCCTGTGGGTCAGTGGGAACTTGGGTTGATTCCTGAGCCCCAGGCATCCACTGAGGGTAGGGAGAATCTCCATGTGGGCTTGCTGGTCAACCTTGTCTACAGCAGACACACAGGCCACTATACAAGGGCAGCTGCATATGTCAGGTTCCAGAAGTTAAGGATCTCTGCATAGCAAGACCATGTCATTGACCTGGAAGGATGACCTCAAGGAGGTGAAAAAAAAAGTCCCTGCCCTCAGGGAGCTTACCTTTTAATGAATCTACCTATAAAGAGGTCCATGTAAGATAATGGATTAGGTACATGGAAGGGTAAGGCTTCAGCAGCTCTGGCCCTGGGAAAGGCTGCCCAAAAGAGGGAGGCTTTGTGCCTGATATGTCATTTAGAAGTTGCCAGGGCTGATTTTGGGTGGGGACTATATTGTGGCATGAATGCCCATTTTTCAGTCACTTAGTAAGAATTGACATACACACTAATGTGTCGGGCCTTCATTTTGGTTGCTCAGACAATGGTGTCTGTTGCTGTAACATTTGCCGCCTTTTTCTCAGCTCCCAACTCCTCACCTTCACTACAGAAGGGGCTTTTTTCTTTAATTTCCTGTGGAAATCTCTCTGCTGAAGAGATTGTCCTGATTTCATTCTGTTGGCCTTACAGACACCATCATGTTTTTCCTCCATTCTTGTCTCTGATTTTCCAGCATAAACTTTTTCTTTCCCTGGGCCCTTAATGTTCCCATATAAGAGCCAGCTGCTTATGACTATGGCTTCCTTGATATAAAACATATGTACTTCTTAGGCCTTGTGCCCTGTGACTCCGGCCATGTGGAGTGCACCATGTAGTGTGCTCAGTTAGTGAACATTTAAGAGACACCTGCCGTAGGCTGGGCACTGTACACAGCCCTGGGGATCCAGAGACAAAGTGAGACAGTCCTTGCCCTCAAGTGCTTCCGTTCCATTGGGGGGAGAACATCACATGAATGAGGAAACATAGAATACATGCAAAACAAACGTAGGCGTAATTAGGGGCAGAAAAGCACACGATGCTGTAGTCCGTGTTTGGCAATTTCCTATCTTTAGGATCGTTGGATTTTTAGAGTTGAGAGAGATTTTAGGGATGATTTAGTTCAGATTTCGTTCGGCTCCCTTGTTTTACAGGTGAAGGCATTAAGAGATTAGGTGACTTGCCCAGAGTCAAAGTGGCAGATTTAGGACATTAGGGAGAAGTAATTGGAAATTGGTGTAGATTCCATAACAGTCTTAAAGTTTTGGTTTAAAAAAACAAACAGAACACCAGTAATTCTGTAGAGCTCCAGGAAAACTGTTCTGAAAAACAATCCTTAGATAAATATCATGGGTTCACACTTATTTTCATTTCAATTCTAAAGATTTATTGAATGTTTTTAGAGAAATCTAAGTGATTATCCCCAGCTGGGCAGTGCAGTGGACAGACTGCTGGACCCCAAGTCAGGAAGATTCATCTTCCTGAGTTCAAATCTGCCCTCTGTGTGACCCTGGGCAAGTCACTTAACCCTGTTTGCCTCAGTTTCCTCTTCTGTAAAATAAGCTAGAAAAAAAAATAGCAAACCACTCCAGTAACTTTGCCCAGAAGAGCTCAAATTGGGTCACAAAGAGTCAGACACGATTGATTGTGGGCTGAGCTCTGAAGGCCACTGCTGTTGATTGAATCTCCCCCAAGGCCTGTTGCCAGCTTGCATGGGTGTGTGCTGGAAGTGTTCTACTCTCACCCTAGTGAGATAAACCTTTTCTTTTTTTGGTTCTGCCATTCCAGAATTCATTTTTTTGTTTTGAGGGGGGAAAGCAAGGCAGTTGGGGTTAAGCGACTTTCCCAAGGTCACACAGCTAATGAATGTTAAGTGTCTGAGGCCAGATTTGAATTCAGGTCCTCCTGACTTCAGGGATGGTGCTCCATTCACTGTGCCACCTAACTGTCCCCTAAAGAATTCATTTTGAGGCATTATTTTAAAGTTGTTCAGAGGGGAATTTGGGAGAGCTCAGTTGAGTCCCTGCCTTTACTCTGCTGTCTTGGCTCCGCCCCCTCTTTGGAACCTCTGTTAGTTCTAGGCCTGCATCCCTGACTAACTGCCTATTGGATATTTTAAACTGGTTGTCTTGTCAAACTCAGTAGGCCCCAAACAGAACTTATGTTACCACCAAAAGCCGTGGCTCCTGGTTATATCCTCTGGGGCCAGTAAATCAGTCAACAGGCATCTATTAATCATATATACCAGGAACTATGCTAAGTACCAGGGATAGAAGCAAAAAGCAGAAACAGCCCCTGACATTCAAGGGACTTGTATTCTAATGAAGGAAACAACATATACACAAAACATGACAGGTCTTATTCCCTTGCCATATATCTGTTCTAATATTCTGATTTCCTTCAAATACCTGAAAACAGCTCTCCTATTCCAGCTGAAGTTGTTTCTTCTCCAGACTTTCAGTCACTCTTCGTACAACAGGGATTTGAGGGTCTGGATTCAAGGGTCTTCACCATCCTGGTTTATCTTTCTCTGGGTACCGGTGAGCTTTTCAGCATCCTCATTAAGCCGATGTTTATTAAAAACAGAAGGCTAAGCACTGGTGAGTCTGAGGGGGCTTTCACCCCCTTATTCCTATGCTGCTGCCCTCTGTGACAACCCTCAGATCTTTTTCAGACAAACTACTTTCCAGTCATGGTCATTCCCTTCCTGTAATTGTGAGCTTAACTCTTTTAAGCTCACACATGAGAATTGGAACCCAAAACAGTTTGTGAATTTTGACAGCAGCTCTCTGGAGCTCAGGACCACCCCAAGTAGCCACATCTTCACGTTTCCGTACAGTTTAGCTGCCTCATGCACATTCTGTATCTTTGAGGTGGGGCACTTACGTTTGTGGATAGAGAGCATATCAGTCATCTTTGGATTGTCTCACTGCCAGAGACCACAGAAGAGGAGGGTCTCTCTGCCTGGGAAGGGCTCGCTTGTTCCAGTAGCCATTTGTCCTTCAGGGCCCTGCCATCCATGAGAGCAGCAGAAGTGTTTTATAAGCAGCATTTCCCTTCCAGGGCAGTCATGACACAGCCAGTAGCTTTTCTTGCTTCCAAGGGCACTTTCAGCCCTGCTCAAAAGCCTTCTGTGGCCCAGAGGATGGCCTGAACTTCTCTGTTTCTGCCATCTGGTGCCAGTTTACCTTTCCAGCCTTATTTTACACCAGTTCCCCTTGTATCTTCTACATACACAAGGAGCTGCTGCTTCCTCTTCTGCTGCCCTCTCTTCCTTCCATGCAGTTGGGCAGAGCACCCTCCATGCCTGGGATACACGACCCCTCCACTGTCTTTGCCTATTGAAACATTCTGTTAAAGGCTCAGGTCAGGCCTCACTCCTCCATGACAGGCATTTTCAGGAATGAAATTTCCCTCTTTAAGTTTTCCCATAATACTCTTATCTGGGTCCCTCCTTTGTCCTCAGAATATTACATATTACTTTATAGCATGCTTATTTTGTATACATGCTGTTTTCTCCCTTCCCTCTCCCTTATCCCACGTTAAATTTTGTGCTCTTTGAAGGGAAGGACTCTTAGAATTTTTCAATCATTGTTTCTCTTAATATTCAGCACATGACTTGGCACATAGACTTTTACTAGGTATTTCTTGAGTTTAGCTGGGGTCTGACACCTTGGTAGTTTTCCGTGTGGAAAATAAATGGCAAATGTAGTGTTAGCTTGCAGAGGGTAATTGGGCTTCACAAAATTTGAGAGTTTGAAAGGATCTCAGAGGTCATTAGTCCCACCCAGAACTGAATAAGAATTCTTCAGGGCAAGCTGGCTGGGGATACGTGCCCTTAAAATGAAACCAAAGACAAAAGTAAATGATCTTAGAGGGAAAGCAAGGGTTTCTTTCTTCCATGAGAAAGTGAATTAATGTGAGCAACAACACTGTTGTTTTTGTTTGCTAGAAAAGAGAACTTTGGAAGGATAGTATGGGAGAGAATAGAGGCTGAGAAGTAAGGTAGTTGGTATTTGCCATGGTTATAATTTTCTATTTTGCTATGAAAATGAAAGGAAATCAGGGACTTGTATTTTCTGAATTATTTGGTTGAGAGAGGGCAGAAATGTTTGTTACATTATCTGGTATTCCACTCAGTCTTCTTCAAGGCCTCCAGGTGTCGTGATACCACTTTCTATATTTAAACATCTTTGGGCAAAATTTTTATAGTTTAGATGGTTGGTGATATTTAAGTGGTAACACCAGAGCACTTTCAAAGCAGGCCCCACTCTAGGTTTTTGTTCCCGTGCCTGTGGTTGGTTGATGTAAATCATTATTTCATTATTTGTAGACATGAGGAAAAAAACAGTAACCTGTTTCTGGGGCTTAAAATTTATTGCTTTTCCTTGTCAGTCATGTTGCTTTTCACTTATGGGTATAGTTTTGAGGGAGAATTGTCCTTGGTACTTTCCTGTAAGTTGTAGGACTTAACAAAAGCAAAACAAATAGAAAAATAACTTAGGGTAATATTGTTTCTCTGAATCTGTGTTAATAGAACAACAATCACTAGACATACTTTGGTATCATAGAGTGTTCACCTTTTGGTACTGGAGGGACCTTAATCTAGCCCATTGTTGGCTTATCAGAATGATTTGTTT